>OY992893.1:16025711-16084353 GCA_963921405.1 Cepaea hortensis | reverse complement strand
TGGAATTGCAGCCCTTTACTAGATATGCTGGTGAGGCGGTGACACTATCTATCTGTCTGTCTGTCTGACCCGGCCCGGCATCGCCCAACTCCTGGTGGGGAGAATCTCATTTAATTCATATAAGTAGTCATATAAGTTCCCGACTGTCTGTCTGTCTGTCTGTCTGTCTGTCTGTCTATCTATCTATCTATCTGTCTGTCTGACCCGGCCCATCCCATGGTGGAGAGCATCTCATTTAAATTATATAAGTAGTCATATAAGATCCCGTTCCCGACTATCTGTCTGACTGTCTGTCTGTCTTGGGTAAATGGAGGAGGGAGGAGGAAGAGGGAGGTGGAGGAGGGAAGAGGAGGGAGGAGACAGGAGGAGTAGGGAGGAATAGGAGGGAGGAGGAGGGATTAGGAGGAGGAGGGAGGAGTAGTGTGGAGGAGGAGGGCGAGGAGGAGGGAGGAGGAAGAGGGAGGAGGAGGGAGAAGGAGGGAGGAGGAGAACGCAGTAGGAGAAGGGAGCAGGAGGAGGAGAGGGAGGAAAAGGGAGGAGGAGAGAGTAGGAGGATGGAGGAGGTGGAGGGAGAAGGAAGAGGGAGAATGAGGAGGGAGGCGGAGAGAGGAGGAGGAGGGAGGAGGAGGAATGTGAAGGGAGGAGGAGGGAGGAGAGGAGGGAGGAGTGATGAGGAGGAGGGAGGAGGAGGAATGTGAAGGGAGGAGGTAGAGGGAGGAGGAGGAGGAGAGGGAGGAGGAGGAAGGAGGAGGAGGAAGGAGGAGGAGAGGGAGAGGGAGGAGGAGGAGGGATGAGGAGGAGGAAGAGGAGGAGGAGGGAGGAAGAAGAAGGAGGGAGGAGAAGGAGGGATGAGGAGGAGGAAGGGAGGAGGAGGGATAGGGAGGAGAGGAAGAGGGTAGGAGGAAGAGTGGAGAGGAGGAGGGAGGATGTAGAGGGAGGAGGAGGGAGGAGAGAGGAGGAAGGAGGAGGAAGAGGGAGGAGGAGGAAGAAGGAGGAGGAAGAGGGGAGGAGGAGGATGGAGGAGGGAGAGGAAGGAGGAGGAAGAGGGAGGAGGAGGATGGAGGAGGGAAAGAGGAAGAGGGTAGGAGGAGGAGGAGAAGGGGGGAGGAGGAGGAGGCAGAGGGAGAAGAAGGAAGGAGGGAGAATGAGGAGGGGACGAAGGAAGGGAGGTGGAAGAAGAGGAGGGAGGAGGAAAGAGGTAGGGGGAGGAGGAGGTAGAGGGAGGAGGAGGAGGAAGGAAAGGAGGAGGAGGAGGAAGGAAAGGGAGGAGGAAGAGGAGGAGGAGGAGAAAAGGGAAGAGGGAGAAGGAGGGAGTGAGGATGAAGAGGGAGAAGGAGTGGAGGAGGGAGGCAGGAGGAGGAGGAGGGAAAGGAGGGAGAGGGAGGAGAAGGGAAGATGAGGGAAGGAGGGGGAGGAGGCGGATGGAGTAGGAGGGAGGGAGGAGGAGGAGAGAGAGGGAGAAGAAAGAGGGAGAAGGAGGAGGGAGTCGGGGAGAGGGATGGAGGGAGGAAAGAAGAGAGGAGGAGAGAGTTCGCCATTCCGAATTCATACTCGTCTAAGTTCTTCCCTTCTACACGACTGAGATAAACTTCCTTACACATAAAAAGATGAATTGTTATTGATATTGCCGTGGCATGGAGGAATATCAGCAGCAGAGTTGATCCAAAAAACCAAAGACTGAGATCTACGGAGAGCCATGAACGCCTACGCCAGCCGGCACGGCACTTGATGATGATGATTGCCGTGTGATGATTCTGTGTAGTCACGTCATTTTCTTCCCTTTCCCTGGCGTTTTGGTTCGGGGATTCTTTCATCATCATCATCATATATTTACGTACGTATTTTGGGAATGGGAGGAGGGAGGAGGAGGAGAAGAAAAAAAAAAATACGACAGTTGGCAGCGCTGGAATGAAAGGAAGGCGTGTAGAAAATTTCATCTCAATCGGATGGGCCGTTCGCGAACAAATAAAGGACATACATAGATACATAAATACAGACAGACATCCTAATTTATATATAAGACTAGCTGACCCGGCCCGGCTTCGCCCAGACCCTGGTGGGGAGCATCTCATTTAATTCATATAAGTAGTCATATAAGTTCTCGTTCCCGTTACCGACTATCTGTCTGTCTGTCTGTCTGTCTGTCTGTCTGTCTGACCCGGCCCGTCTTCGCCCAGACCCTGATGGGAGAATCTCATTTAATTCATATAAGTAGTCATATAAGTTCCCGTTCCGACTATCTATCTGTCTGTCTGTCTGACCCGGCCCGGCATCACCCAACTCCTGGTGGGGAGAATCTAATTTAATTCATATAAGGTAGTCATATAAGTTCCCGACTGTCTGTCTGTCTGTCTGTCTGTCTGTCTGTCTGTCTGTCTGTCTATCTATCTATCTATCTGTCTGTCTGTCTGACCCGGCCCATCCCATGGTGGAGAGCATCTCATTTAAATTATATAAGTAGTCATATAAGATCCCGTTCCCGACTATCTGTCTGACTGTCTGTCTGTCTTGGGTAAATGGAGGAGGGAGGAGGAAGAGGGAGGTGGAGGAGGGAAGAGGAGGGAGGAGACAGGAGGAGTAGGGAGGAATAGGAGGGAGGAGGAGGGATTAGGAGGAGGAGGGAGGAGTAGTGTGGAGGAGGAGGCGAGGAGGAGGGAGGAGGAAGAGGGAGGAGGAGGGAGAAGGAGGGAGGAGGAGAACGCAGTAGGAGAAGGGAGCAGGAGGAGGAGAGGGGGAAAAGGGAGGAGGAGAGAGTAGGAGGATGGAGGAGGTGGAGGGAGAAGGAAGAGGGAGAATGAGGAGGGAGGCGGAGAGAGGAGGAGGAGGGAGGAGGAGGAATGTGAAGGGAGGAGGAGGGAGGAGGGGGAGGAGTGATGAGGAGGAGGGAGGAGGAGGAGGAATGTGAAGGGAGGAGGTAGGAGGGAGGAGGAGGAGGAGAGGGAGGAGGGAGGAAGGAGGAGGAGGAGGGAGAGGGAGGAGGAGGAGGGATGAGGAGGAGGAAGAGAGGGAGGAGGAGGGAGGAAGAAGGAGGAGGAGGGAGAAGGAGGGATGAGGAGGAGAAGGGAGGAGGAGGGATAGGGAGGAGGGGAAGAGGAAGAGTGGAGAGGAGGAGGGAGGATGTAGAGGGAGGAGGAGGGAGGAGAGAGGAGGAAGGAGGAGGAAGAGGGAGGAGGAGGAAGAAGGAGGAGGAAGGGGAGGATGGAGGAGGGAGAGGGAGGAGGAGGATGGAGGAGGGAAAGAGGAAGAGGGTAGGAGGAGGAGGAGAAGGGGGGAGGAGGCAGAGGGAGAAGAAGGAAGGAGGGAGAATGAGGAGGGGACAAAGGAAAGGGAGGTGGAAGAGGAAGAGGAGGGAGGGGAAAGAGGTAGGGGGAGGAGGAGGTAGAGGGAGGAGGAGGAGGAAGGAAAGGGAGGAGGAAGAGGAGGAGGGTGGAGGGAGGAGGAAGAGGGAAGAGGGAGAGAGGAGTGAGGATGATGAGGGAGAAGGAGGCAGGAGGAGGAGGAGGGATAAGGAGGGAGAGGGAGGAGAAGGAAGATGAGGGAGGAGGGGGAGGAGGCGGATGGAGTAGGAGGGAGGAGGAGGGGAGAGAAGAGGGAGAAGAAAGAGGGAGTCGGGAGAGGGATGAGAGGGAGGAAGAGAGAGGAGGAGAGAGTTCGCCATTCCGAATCATACTCGTCTAGTTCTTCCCCTTCTACACGACTGTAGCTAACTTCCTTACAATAAAAAGATGAATTGTTATTGATATTGCCGTGGCATGGAGGAATATCAGCAGCAGAGTTGATCCAAAAAACCAAAGACTGAGATCTACGGAGAGCCATGAACGCCTACGCCAGCCGGCACGGCACTTGATGATGAGGATTGCCGTGTGATGATTCTGTGTAGTCACGTCATTTTCTTCCTTTCCCTGGCGTTTTGGTTCGGGGATTCTTTCATCATCATCATCATATATTTACGTACGTATTTTGGGAATGGGAGGAGGGAGGAGGAGGAAGAAGAAAAAAAAAATACGACGTTGGCAGCGCTGGAATGAAAGGAAGGCGTGTAGAAAATTTCATCTCAATCGGATGGGCCGTTCGCGAACAATAAAGGACATACATAGATACATAAATACAGACAGACATCCTAATTTATATATAAGACTAGCTGACCCGGCCCGGCTTCGCCCAGACCCTGGTGGGGAGCATCTCATTTAATTCATATAAGTAGTCATATAAGTTCTCGTTCCCGTTACCGACTATCTGTCTGTCTGTCTGTCTGTCTGTCTGTCTGACCCGGCCCGTCTTCGCCCAGACCCTGATGGGGAGAATCTCATTTAATTCATATAAGTAGTCATATAAGTTCCCCGTTCCGACTATCTATCTGTCTGTCTGTCTGACCCGGCCCGGCATCGCCCAACTCCTGGTGGGGAGAATCTAATTTAATTCATATAAGTAGTCATATAAGTTCCCGACTGTCTGTCTGTCTGTCTGTCTGTCTGTCTGTCTGTCTGTCTATCTATCTATCTATCTGTCTGTCTGTCTGACCCGGCCCATCCCATGGTGGAGAGCATCTCATTTAAATTATATAAGTAGTCATATAAGATCCCGTTCCCGACTATCTGTCTGACTGTCTGTCTGTCTTGGGTAAATGGAGGAGGGAGGAGGAAGAGGGAGGTGGAGGAGGGAAGAGGAGGGAGGAGACAGGAGGAGTAGGGAGGAATAGGAGGGAGGAGGAGGGATTAGGAGGAGGAGGGAGGAGTAGTGTGGAGGAGGAGGCGAGGAGGAGGGAGGAGGAAGAGGGAGGAGGAGAACGCAGTAGGAGAAGGGAGCAGGAGGAGGAGAGGGAGGAAAAGGGAGGAGGAGAGAGTAGGAGGATGGAGGAGGTGGAGGGAGAATGAGGAGGGAGGTGGAGAGAGGAGGAGGAGGGAGGAGGAGGAATGTGAAGGGAGGAGGAGGGAGGAGAGGAGGGAGGAGGGGGAGGAGGAGTGATGAGGAGGAGGGAGGAGGAGGAATGTGAAGGGAGGAGGTAGAGGGAGGAGGAGGGAGGAGGAGGAGAGGGAGGAGGAGGGAGAGGGAGGAGGAGGTAGAGGGAGGAGGAGGTAGAGGGAGGAGGAGGAGGGAGGAGGAGAAGGGATGAGGAGGAGGAGGAGAGGGAGGAGGAGGGAGGAAGAAGGAGGAGGAGGGAGAAGGAGGGATGAGGAGGAGGAGGGAGGAGGAGGAATGTGAAGGGAGGAGGAGGGATAGGGAGGAGGGGAAGAGGAAGAGGGTAGGAGGAAGAGTGGAGAGGAGGAGTGAGGAGAGAGGAGGAAGGAGGAGGAAGAGGGAGGAGGAGGGAGGAGGAGGAAGAAGGAGGAGGAAGAGGGAGGAGGAGGATGGAGGAGGGAGAGGGAGGGAGGAGGAGGAAGAGGGAGGAGGAGGATGGAGGAGGGAAAGAGGAAGAGGGTAGGAGGAGGATGGAGGAGGGAAAGAGGAAGAGGAGAAGGGGGGAGGAGGAGGGAGGAGGAGGAGGGGATAGGAGGAGGGAGGAGGCAGAGGGAGAAGAAGGAAGGAGGGAGAGGAAGGAGGGAGAATGAGGAGGGGACGAAGGAAAGGGAGGTGGAAGAGGAAGAGGAGGGAGGAGGAAAGAGGTAGGGGGAGGAGGAGGTAGAGGGAGGAGGAGGTAGAGGGAGGAGGAGGAGGAAGGAAAGGGAGGAGGAGGAGGAAGGAAAGGGAGGAGGAAGAGGAGGAGGGTGGAGGGAGGAGGAGGAGGAAGAGGGAAGAGGGAGAAGGAGGAGTGAGGATGATGAGGGAGAAGGAGGCAGGAGGAGGGAGGCAGGAGGAGGAGGAGGGATAAGGAGGGAGAGGGAGGAGAAGGGAAGATGAGGGAGGAGGGGGAGGAGGCGGATGGAGTAGGAGGGAGGAGGAGGGGAGAGGAAGAGGGAGAAGAAAGAGGGAGAAGGAGGAGGGAGTCGGGAGAGGGATGAGAGGGAGGAAGAAGAGAGGAGGAGAGAGTTCGCCATTCCGAATTCATACTCGTCTAGTTCTTCCCTTCTACACGACTGTAGATAACTTCCTTACACATAAAAAGATGAATTGTTATTGATATTGCCGTGGCATGGAGGAATATCAGCAGCAGAGTTGATCCAAAAAACCAAAGACTGAGATCTACGGAGAGCCATGAACGCCTACGCCAGCCGGCACGGCACTTGATGATGATGATTGCCGTGTGATGATTCTGTGTAGTCACGTCATTTTCTTCCCTTTCCCTAGCGTTTTGGTTCGGGGATTCTTTCATCATCATCATCATATATTTACGTACGTATTTTGGGAGGGGGAGGAGGGAGGAGGAGGAAGAAGAAAAAAAAACTATGACAGTTGACAGCTCTGGAATGAAAGGAAGGCGTGTAGAAAATTTCATCTCAATCGGATGGGCCGTTCGCGAACAAATAAAGGACATACATATTTACATACATATATACATATACACATACACTTTGTTTTATAGATATAGATTAGGAACTAAAATACAGAACTGAGAAACTCGAAGCTTGTAAATAAAGTGTGCTCTATGGATCTGCAGAAGCTGCCTGGGGGGCACAGCTCCCCAGGCAACGAAGGAGTCATCGTATGTCAGAATCGATGGATCGTCTTTGTTTAATGTGAATTTTATTTGCCAAATGAAATATCACCCCTGAATCAGCATTTTCAGCAATTCGATTGTGAATAGACACTTCGTTTATTTGCAATTCGATATCGAATAGACATTTCATTTATTTGCAATTTGATTTCAAATAGACGCTTCGTTTATTCGCAATTTGATTGCTAATAAAGTCTCTCTAATATTTTTTTTCATTTGGCACCTTTCCGTCTTGACAAACGATAGTTTGGTACATTGTGCTTCAAAAAGGCTTAATAACTACAACCCACGGTGGTGGCAAATGTGGCTGATAAGGTCAATTCATGCTGTAAATGTTCGTCCAGTTGATGCATGTGAAAACATGGTCATTTCCTCTGTATAGCACATACTATATAGACCATGTGCTGTTCATGAAGCATGATCCCTCTCTCAGCCTGCCTAGTTCACTCCAGAGGAAAGATAACACATATATATCTGGAACAAGACAAGCTGCAGAAGCTGCCGCTGTCCGCCTGTCGGAGCTTCGGTCCTAGACGAGCTGCCAACCAAGGCTTAGAGCCTGGTCTGCCCTGCCATTTTGTCTTTAGGTTGCATTCCTCGCACCAGGATAAAGCTTGTACCCTCCCAATTGCGCTCTTACGCCTGAAGCTGTTGGCACAATGTGAAGTGTTGGGTTTATTCAGCGCCGCCCAACATTCTTGCTAACAAAAAGCAACCGTGTACTGTCATACGGTAGCCCAGTCATATCTGACTACAACCTGACAGTCATAGTCTCCTTAATAAATACTTATAATAGCTTATCATCATATTTATAAGCCCTAACACTAAACTTGTATGTATATATATATATATATGAAGTTTAACTGAGTTGGATTCCTTACATGTAAGGTTACGATGAGTCACTAGTGAATGTAAGTAAAAATAATTATCATAAATTAACCACCTAGAAGTTAATAAACAGAATACTACTACAAAAAGGCATAAAATACAATATTTTACATGCATGCAACAAAACTGTGAGCAGCAATTAAAACAAAGTAACTGGAAAAACGGGAGTTTTGATGAAGATACTTTAAAAAAACTACAAATGCGAAGAAAACCAAGATGGAGAAGACCACCAACTTCAGCCAACATGGCAGACAGTTGAAGATTCAAGATGACTGAAAACAGCATCAGATATTATTATTTGTTAAAACTACTCAAGGCAGCAGGGAACTGGGCTACATTAGAAATGCTCATAATAAAATACTATAACATAAATATCAAACCTGTTTCGTATATATCCGCTGGACCAGCCATCAGCCCACTGCAACGTCCTTCAAAGACAACCCCACAGTTGCAGTGCCAATGGCCGAACCTCGTCTATCGAGCATTATCATTATGTGAGCCTTCCTTCTGAGGTGAAGCACTTTTGTGAACACTGTAATGGCGTCTCGTTTGTCGTTCCATACGTGAAAGCCTTGCTGGGGTATCCCTGTCAATGTCTTCACAATTTTTGCTTTGCAGATTCAAAGCCGAATTGCTTTAAACACAAACTTCAGCAGACAAACTATGTTGCACGGTGACAGTTATGTACCTAACAACGGGACTAGCCGTGACCTAAAAGAAATATGCGCAGTTCGTGGTGGTTACAAGTCGCTGGTAGCAAGCCGGAAACAAGATGTCTCTTCTCTACTCTCTCTTGTGGTATAGTTGGGGTATTTATCACAGTGCACGGCCAAATGCAACAGTTTGTTGCTGAATTTAATAAACAAATGCAAGTATGATTTATAAGGCCTTTGAACAAGTAACAAATATTGCAACCATTTTCTCAACAGATATTGCAAGGCCACATCAAAGGTCGGCCCAAACGGAATAATTTATGTAGCACCTCTCATGTGTCTTATAGTGAACAAATGGTGTGTCGTTTAGTTGTTTCATTTCTTCATGTGATGTGTTTAGTTGTTTCATGTCTTCATGTGATGTGTTAGTTGTTTCATGTCTTCATGTGATGTGTTTACTTGTTTCATGTCTTCATGTGATGTGTTTAGTTGTTTCATGTCTTCATGTGATGTGTTAGTTGTTTCATGTCTTCATGTGATGTGTTAGTTGTTTCATGTCCTCATGTGATGTGTTTACTTGTTTCATGTCTTCATGTGATGTGTTAGTTGTTTCATGTCTTCATGTGATATGTTAGTTGTTTCATGTCTTCATGTGATGTGTTAGTTGTTTCATGTCTTCATGTGATGTGTTAGTTGTTTCATGTCTTCATGTGATGTGTTAGTTGTTTCATGTCTTCATGTGATGTGTTAGTTGTTTCATGTCTTCATGTGATGTGTTTAGTTGTTTCATGTCTTCATGTGATGTGTTAGTTGCTTCATGTCTTCATGTGATGTGTTTAGTTGTTTCATGTCTTCATGTGATGTGTTAGTTGTTTCATGTCTTCATGTGATGTGTTAGTTGCTTCATGTCTTCATGTGATATGTTAGTTGTTTCATGTCTTCATGTGATGTGTTAGTTGTTTCAATACTTCATACAGTGTGTTAGTTGTTTCATTACGTCATATCTTTATTGGGTAGTGTTTGGCTTTTGTTTTGGCTTTATTTAATTTCATGACTTGGCTTTCTTTTATCACAGTGCATTGGCGTCCTTGGTTAAAGGCTTCATCTATTAGTGGAGTTGAACTACCAGTCATCCGTGAAACTTTACCAGTGTCGGGAGCTGCTCATGCAGGAGACATAGCTCTCATCTCAGTGTCTACTGGCAAGAGAATGGCAGTCACCGTTAGCCATGTCGTCAGTCCGGACAAGTTGTACATCCAATTGAATGAGAACAAGCCAGGCCTTGAGGATATGATGAACGCTATGTTTAATCACTTCTCTGCCATCTCTAGCGTATCTCAATCTTTAGAAGCAGCTTGTGTTGGTGATGTGTGCGCTGCACAATTTGAAGATGAGTCCTGGTGCCGGGTCAAGATCGAGAGTTTGGCTAACGATGGAAGTTGTGAGGTTGGCATCTTTAGGAACATTTGTATCAGTTTTAAAATGTTGTACTATGTTTAACTGTTAACCCTTTTGTCAAGAGGTTACGTTGTTCTCTCTCTAAGCTATGAGTTCAGGTTCTATAATGCAGCAACGTTCACCTCGAGATCTTTGTGGCTCTAGGGTATTATGGTACAGGACAGCATAAATTGAGGCATGATGATATAGGACAGCATAACTATCTGAACTCCAAAGAACGACTCAACGAATAGGCTGGTGGAGTGAACTGCGATGTATTCTACCACAGCTGATATCAGATAACGGCTCTGAGTGTGGGGTTGATTCAGACGTGAGTCATTCTCGTTCACCATTCACTCCCGCTCTTCAATCAGGCTCACCCTAGACCAGTGAGAGTGTTGAGAACAGAGCCAGCCGCCTAGTATCTTGGTAATGCTAATCAAATATACTTGCCTACCTTCAACCGGAGCTCACCATAATCGAGCTCCAATGGCCAATGTCGCCAGGCTGCCCGTAACTGGAACCATGCTTAACCTTTGGTGACTTATGAATTAGGAACGGCTTGAATCCCATGACTGGTAGTGAAACACATCCTATAACTTCCTACGCTGGAACCCAAACTAAAGCTTAAACCGCTACGGTGTTAGGTGACGTCGTACCATGACGTCTAAATTGCGTTCAATGTTGGTGCGACATTTGTGCCACTCTTTATCTTCTTCTTTGATGCGCTAACTCATCAATTGAATGTCACTGTCATTTGCCACATGACACCTTTACCAGGCAGACGTTTGTCCGTTTTTTAGTCCTGAATGGGCAAGATTTTGTCAGGTTCGGTAAAATTTTGGGTTGCGTTAGTAAAAACATAACAAATAAGGTGTTAGTCAACCGATTTTAGTTAAATAAACAACACAATGAAGGGAAAAGCATGCAGAATATGTTACTCACGTGATTGTTGCCAGTTATCCATATATGAACACAAATATTTACGAAATACAGTTATTGTTTGCGATTTTCAATCATCTATAAATCATCTTTCAATCATATAATTTCCAAACACATTTTCAGAATCATAATCACTTTCTTTATTAAAGTCCGACTCACGACTGCTAATGCAAAGTAACGCTTTTCACTGATATCTAGCTCCGATTAATATCAAGTGGTTTGGCCATATCGTTAGAATGCGACATCAGCAACTACCATCACTGGCCTTACATCAAAGATCATCTGCGACGAGACCACGAGGACGTCCAAGAAGAAAATGGATTGACGACATCAGAGACATTGCACAACCACACGGAATGACACTATTCAGTGCCACCCACCGGGCACTGGAACGCAAATTATTCCTCCCCACGACGCTTGACGGCAGAAGTGGAAGATGATGATGATGACTGATAAAAAAAGAAACATAACAGAATGCTGCTTTTTTTTGGTGCATGTCAAAAAGGAGGCGACCATCTTTAAACTCCTTACGATGTCACCATTCTCAACTCCACCATGATGCCATGTGCTTAACACTCTTGACATCCTTAACAACAATATTGACAGGTTACAAGACAATGGCATGGTTATTGTCATTTCTGTCACACTTGTAAGGTTTTCATGTGAAGCCCCCTCGTATTTAGGTAGCAATGTAGACAGAGATAAGCAAGCAAATATCTGACTTTGTGAAGACACATCAAGGTTGTATATAGGTAGGATAGGTGGGAACGCAAACGCAATTGAAATGCTACTTCTCTAGTCTGACTTTATGGAGACACATGAAGGGTGTAGCACAGGTTGGAGCGCATTTGCAATTGAAATATCACTACTTTTATCGTTTCTTTACTTATTCAGTCGTCTTCAGTGATTTGTTCGCAACATAAAAAATCATTATCGCCTGTTGGTGGAATCTTGCATAATCTGCACTGAAGACAGTGTCAGGGGGGAGGTAGACTGTAGTACATGCTTGTATATGCACTTGGCCAGGAGAGAGATTCACAGTGGTACATGCTCATACAGGTCCGGACACTTGGTTTGAGGTACTCAGCTGAGGGATATGGCTGAACACCTCTCAAATCCCCCTGAAGTGAGGGCCTGGCCAGTACCCACCTCCTGCTCTTGGAGGTTTGATGCTGAGCCGGCAGCATCTGCAGCCTACCTTGTTCCAGACGCAAAGTTTATCTTTTCCTCTAGAGATAACAAAGCCAGGCCTAATCAGGGATCATGCTGCATGGGCAACTCATGTTCTCTGACTCCTGGCCCAAGCATTGTTCAATTGAATTCTAATTCTAGTTCCAATCCACATACTTTATGAGAGAAGATTGTGTTCTAAGTTTAATTTTCTCTGGAAACAGATATTCTATACAGATTTTGGCAGCTCAGCCACAGTTGATGTCACAAGTCTTCAGATTTTACCAGAGTGCTTTAAGAGCTTACCACCCTGGGCCTTAAAGGCCAAACTTGGAGGAGTTGAGCCCAGAGAGGGTTGCTGGACTCCTGAATGTCTACTGGAAATAAAGATGGTAGAAGGCAGGTGAGAAATTAAGAATATTTCTAGATTGCATTAATACAAGAACCGATTACTTGATATTGTTTTTCCCTTCATACTTTACGGTTCTGTACATATCACCCTTCGAAAATTCATTTTATAACATAAGTAGATCTGCAAATCACATTTTATGTAGATGTCTAGACTTGTTTTAATATGTGCTATTAAATTTAGCTTCAATTATTACGTATACTGTGTAGGGGCAGGGGGGAATTTTTAGGGTGGAAATACGAAGGGGGGGGGGGGGATGACGTTCTAAAAATATGGTGAGGGGGCACGGGCCAAAAAAGGTTGAGAACCACTATATTACATTGTGCCAGTCCATCATGTCGTCCGGAACTTCAACCCACTCTCTTTCACGATTGATGGTCTCTGGATCACACACCTGACGTATAGAAAGTTCCGCCTGTGCCATCCAGGTCCCGCCTCGTCTTGGTCCATGACCCTTTATGGTTTTGTTTACACTTTATCTTCTATACAATGTTGGTGGAAATTATGTTGAGAAATAAAGGGACAATGTATGTATAATAATAAACTGGTTTCAAGTTGTTATCCAATAACAAAGACACAGACAACAGATTGCACGATTTATTACCTGGCATATTTCGCTGCATCTTGTCAGGGTCATACTGCAGAATTCACACAACGTAAACTAAAGCAATGAGATCAATCCTTCAAGCTGATTTTATCTTATGTCTGTTCTGGGATATTGTACAGCATCAAGGCAGGTATTTTCAGTTGTAGGATAGAATCCTGAAATAATCTCTCTATTCCAGATAGTTGCTTGGCTGACACAAATGTGATATAGTTATGTCTGTATTTTAAACATTTGTTGGCTGTGATACATGAATCATGATAGAATAGTCATTATCTTATGCCATGACACCAGACCTGGGTGGTAGGCATGTCAGGATGGAAGGAAGCATCAGTGGTCAGTCTTCCACTGCTCTGTCCTCAGCAACACTCACAATTATGAACATCCTGTCTACTCTTTAATGCTGTCGGTCCAAGATTGTCTCTGCCTTCCTTGTCTCTGTTTGCCCTCAACTGTTCTTTGGATGATTAGCTATGAGAGGGTTTCATCACTGAAAACAAGTTTTTCTTGATGGCCTCACGTACCTTTACTTACATGCTAACTTCTGTGGTAATGTGTCTGAAGTAGTGTCTGTGGTAAAGTCTCTGAGCTAAAATATCTGTGAGAAAGTGTCTGCAGTAAAGTGTCTGTGGTAAAGTGTCTGTGGCACAGTCGTCCAGCCATCTGCCTTGCACAGTGAATGTTGTGGGTTTGTGTTTAGTCTGCCATTCAGACCACAAGTAACATTTTCCCAGAGACTTATAAGGGTCATCTCTGGAGCCATGGGATTCATGCATCATGTGATGCTCTCAGTTGGTGACTTGCTGTTCTGTGGAGAGTGATTCAGCCAGATTGAGATAGTATTCTGTGCAGTGTAGTTATAAAAATCATCAATGCACTGGAAGTTTAAGAGCAGGTGCTCTTATCCGTTCAGCTACATCAAATCTTGCCTTGGATCTTTGTCTACTTTGAACCTTTACCTTTGACTCTATTTGGACATCTGTGTTGTGTTTCCTCTAAAATGCTCACAGAATGTTCCTACAGTGTTTGTATTCAAATGCCTGGATCCCATGTTCTCTTTCTACATTGAGAGTGTAGTTATAAAAATCATCAATGCACTGGAAGTTTAAGAGCAGGTGCTCTTATCCGTTCAGCTACATCAAATCTTGCCTTGGATCTTTGTCTACTTTGAACCTTTACCTTTGACTCTATTTGGACATCTGTGTTGTGTTTCCTCTAAAATGCTCACAGAATGTTCCTACAGTGTTTGTATTCAAATGCCTGGATCCCATGTTCTCTTTCTACATTGAGAGTGTAGTAATAAAAATCATCAATGCACTGGAAGTTTAAGAGCAGGTGCTCTTATCCGTTCAGCTACATCAAATCTTGCCTTGGATCTTTGTCTACTTTGAACCTTTACCTTTGACTCTATTTGGACATCTGTGTTGTGTTTCCTCTAAAATGCTCACAGAATGTTCCTAAAGTGTTTGTATTCAAATGCCTGGATCCCATGTTCTCTTTCTACATTGAGAGTCCATCTCTGATACCCAAATAAAAGAATGGGTACAAGTGACTGTGAAGTTTGGTCATGACAGCAGAGATGATGTTGCTTTTGCTGATAGGATTCAGTCTTGTCATGACAGATAGGACAGTTTGGTTTTGATCTCTTTGCTTGAACTGTCATTGCATATAGCAGACCCTGTATATGTGTGTTTACTTCTTCTGTTGTTTATTCATTTATTAAGATTTTGGTTATGTGCTCCTTGTTTCTATTCATCAGTCTATAGCTTATTTTCTATGCTTTTCCATTTCATACAATCATTTAATTTTCTGTAATCTTGCAGAGAGGGCTTGGAATTCTAATTCTGTTACTGCTATAAAATCTGCAGTCTGAAAATCTGCACTAGTTAATTAGTAAAGTTGAATCATACGACAGACTGTCAGCTGTATCTATATTACAGGCATTTGTTAGCTGATGTCCTTCAAGTCAACAGTGATGGTGATGAACTTACAGTGCATCTTCTTGATCGGGACATACCTGTTCATGAGATGCTAATTAAGAAGGGTAAGAACCTCTTGGCTTTAATCTTCACAGATAGTCAGAGCAGACAGTGATCAGCATATCAGACTGAGGCACTCCCCCAATGTGTCTCCACCTTGCCATGGTGGGGGAGCTTGCGTGTCCCATCGACCCCCATGTGCTTACCGATGGATGAAAACTACATATCGGACAGCTTATGGGATAGGGGCCAGACTAAGAGAGATACAACCTGCTGCTCTGCAGGTAGACTGAGGATAGCAGTCAAAAGTTTAAATCAGGCGCACGAAGGCAGAATTTCTTGGTCCGGACAATACTCTAAGGCTCTCTGTCGAGGGCTTAGGCTGAACGCCTCTAAGCCACAAACCCTCGGATGTGAGAGCCGGGCAGATACCCACCTACCGAAAAATAGAGGTGAGATACTGAGCATGCTACATGCCCAGTTCTAATACTTGTTCGAAGGCTCTCAACTGGGGGATATGAGGGATCCCCGGATGAGAGGGCCTGGCCATTTCTCGTTCACTGCTGCGCGGAGGTAAGGTGCTGAGCCGGCAGCACATGTAGCCTACCTCGTGAGCGAGTACTAAAAGGCAGAAAAGTGCCCCAGTCGAATGAAATGGTTACGAAAACTGTCTGTATCTAACTCATAGAGAGTGTAGACAAAAGTGGAAAAATGTCTCAATAACACGAAATGGAACGCACGGCTAGCGAATCCATTGCGTGGTCCGAAGTCAAAAGCAAAAGCTTACCGAGTGGATGTTGCCCGCAGTCTGACCGTTCCTGGTGTGTGCTTGAGCGACCAGCGGCAAGCGAGATGCCCAACACATGGAAGTGAGGAACTAAAGTAGCCATGAGCAGGACGTGGCAACTCCTCGGGTGAGCCCAGTCTCAGAGCAATATGTGCTGGCTCTGCAATTATGGAAGCCTCCTTGGATAGCGAGGGAATGCCCATGGTCATCCCCTGCCTTCCCTTGAGGGTTGACCATGATGTCGTGACCGTTCTATCTTGACCAGCTGAGATGTGGGCGACATTACAACAATAAGTCTAACGTGTCTCGAAACCCGAGGGAGGCTAACCTCATTAAATAATGCCCGCCGAAGCCAGAAGTGCCGTCCTACGGGTGGCAAAATAAAAATTGCCACTACGCATTTATGTCCGAGTAATATGTCTCATCCGAATGTCACTCGTGCTAGGAACAGCTCTGACTACCTAGTTTCCAAATGCCGCTCTTGTTCGGAACAGCTCTGACTAGGTAGTTTTCCGAATGTTCGTCGTGCCTGGAACAGCTCTGAAGGGCACAAAGACAAGCACATGTCCGAACCAAAAACTCGCTGAGTGGATACCATCTGCAGACCAGTCTGGTTTGTGCGGGAACGGCACGTAGTGAATGAAATGCCCAATATATTGAAGTGAGGATTTAAAGCAGCCATGAGCAGGACGTGACGATTCCCTCGGTGAGCCCAGCACCAGGGCGCTATGTGTCGGCCCTGCAACTATGGAAGCCACCTTGGATGGCGGAAAATGCTATGGACTGTCCCTGCCTTCACTTGAGGGATAACCGAAGTCTTTGACTGTTCCAACTTGACCAGCAGGAATGTGGATGGTACCACAAAAGTGAGAGTCTCCCAGGAATGCTAACCTGGTCAAAAATGCACGCAAAAGCCGGATGTGTTGACCTAAGGGTTTCAACCCAAGGGTGCCTAACGCACACCGCAATCACATCTGAAAAAACACTCCGGATGAACGCAAAGAAGAAGAAGAGAGACTGAGGCAAGTCTCAGCCTCTCTATCGTGGTGTCTGTCAGATTTAATTTAGTTGTGTAGAACATGTCTGTTGATTGCCAGAACTGACACTGTTACTGAACACTCTTGACTTCATCCATGACAAGAACATCTGTTGTTGAAGTTTGTCGCTGGGCTCTAGTCTGTGTCATCTGTTGTTTTGAAGTTATAAACGGACTAACTTCACTCACTCACTCTTTATCTCCCTCACTCACTCTCTATCTCCCTCACTCACTCACTCTCTATCTCCCTCACTCACTCACTCTTTATCTCCCTCACTCACTCTCTATCTCCCTCACTCACTCACTCACTCACTCACATACATACCAAAGCTGGGCCATGATATGTGACACACATGTGTTTTTGCCATCACCCTGGCGAAGAGGTTACAGATGCAGTTCATAATCACACATACCACGTTCGAAACACAGCTGTGGGGATTTGGCAGCCGACCGCCTTACTTTGGTTTTTATGAAATAGTGTGGGTGCCGGTCGTTCAGAAAGCAATAGCAAACTACGGACCATAAAACTTGCCCAGGAATCACAAACAGCCAAAAATTCTGGGGTTGACTGCTATGTCCTGTAAAGAAAATGCAACTAACTTTTTGTGTGTGATTTCACATATTCAGGGACAGTCAGACTGTGAGCTTATTCCAGTACACATGTCTTGTATGAACAGATTATGACACTTCACTTCTTCTGGCAATTAGCTCCCATCTAGAGATGGGCACTAGAATATATTAAGTCCCATTATGTCACACATCCATGGCAATGTCTCCCAGGGCTGACCATGCATGTCTTCTCCCATTATTACAGGTCACGCTGTGGCTGTAGACGGTGGGCCGCTTAGCCAGACTCTGGACCAATTCTACAGTGATGGGGACAGCTACGGGGCATCTGCTCTCACAGATGAGACCAGTGGGTGTCTAGAAAGCATGCATATGGAGGAAGAAAGTTCAGTCGCCGAAGATAACCTGATATCTGACAGAATGAAGATATGGATACCATTAGGTAAAGTTTGTTGCCATGTTTTTAACATGTCTCGTGATAGTTTTAAAGATGTATTGTTACCATGCTAAAATCATATTTCTGGTATAATTCTTGTTTTAGTTCATGAATCCACAGATGGCATGCATGTTACCAATAATGTCAGACACAGATGTCTCTACATGTCATAATGTTAGGCTGCTCACCATTTTCTAATGCACATTTTCCCCTCCCAAACGCCATAATTATCCCAATTTGGAAAAACAAAGGCAGCAAAAGAGACTGCACACAATACAGAGGCGTTTCACTGTTGAGTCATACTGGGAAAATATTTTGCAAAATTCTTGAAAAAAGATTACGAACTACTTTAGAACCCCCAGCTAAGCAAAACACAACTTGGATTTAGGAAAAACAAAGGATGCACAAATGCCAGTTTTGCTCTTAAACAACTTATAGAAAAATCAATCGAATTCAATGAAATACTCTACTTAGCCTTTGTTGATCAAGAAAAGGCATTCGATAGAGTAGATAGAAACAAGTTGTGACAAATCCTTAAACAATATGGAGTGAGTACACATCTAACAAACCTATGTAGAAGCTTATACAACAACAGTGAATGCATAGTGAGAGCAACTGGAGGACACTCAGAACCCTTCAACATAAGATCTGGAGTACGACAAGGTTGTTTCCTGTCCCCTCTCTTGTTCATAACATATATAGACAACAGACAGCAAAAATACCGCATGACGAGAACACAGAAGAAGAAACATCTGCAAATCTAACCATTTGAGAACTACTGTTTGCGGACGACCAAGCACTAATAGCAAAATTACAAGCTGAATTACAAGACCACATGAATAGTCTAAACGAAATGTGTAGGGAACATAACATGAAAATTAGTACAAGCAAAACAGAGGTAATGATTATAACTAAAGAAGAACAAACAACAACAATTCACCTAAACGAACATCCCTTGAAACTAGTAAAGAGTTTCAAGTACCTAGGAAGTATAATAACATCAAATGGCAGATCAGAAGACGAGATCGAAAATAGATGCAATAAGGCAAACTAACTCATTGGACAAATGGCACCAATACTAAAGAACAAACATGTATCAATAACTATTAAGAAAGCACTTTACAACTCAGTCTTCCTACCAACTATATGTTATCAATGCCAAACCTGGACAATGACAGAAAAAGAGACAAGAAAAAACGCAACAGAAATGAGGTTCCTGAGAAGAATACTCAACATATCAAGAAGAGATAAGATCAGAAATGAAGAAATAAGGACTAAAGTGGGGGTTAAAGCAGCACTAGATTTTATTAGAAAGCAGCAAGTCAAATGGTTTGGCCATGCAATTAGGTTACCAGTCAACAGCATACCAAAACAAGCAATGATTTACATACCAGAAGGAAACAGAGGAAGAGGCTGACCACGTAAACTTTGGACGGAGGGAATAGCAGAGTCCATGGGAATATCGATATATGATGCCCATAATTGGGCACTCTCACGATGTTTATACTTCACCTCGACACTGCAAGGTACAAGAGGAACATGATGAGATGAGATGAGTTAGTTCTCTTTGTGGATTAATGATTTCAAGATGCTTTCATTACTCTTTGTTTGTCCAGACAGACAGGCTGACAGACTTACAAACAAACTGACAGACAGTCTAACAGACAGACATACTTATAGACAGACAGACTTACAGACTGACTTACAAACAGACAGACTTAGAGATAGACAGACTTACAGACAGCCATACTTACAGACAGAGAGACATACTTACTGACAGACTTACAGACTGAAAGACAGAGGAACATACTTATAGACAGATTTACAGACACACTGACTTACAGACAGACCAACTTACAGACAGACAGACAGACCAACTTACAGACAGGCAGACAGACTTAGACATGCAGACAGACAGACTTAGACAGTCAGACTTACTGACTGACAGAATGACAGGCTATTGAGGCTAATTCTTCTTACACACCAGACGGAAACCTGGATGTCCAACTGGCATTAGTTAATGGATTAGCAGTTAGAATGGTGAGAGATACAGGAACATCAAATATTAGGATAGAACAAAAGTTGGTAAAAGAGGAAGACTACACAGATGAACGAGTGACCTGTAGAACATTCGGTGGCAGTTTAGAACAGTATAAAGTAGCATGGAAGGTATCAATTGCCCATACTATCAAGGACAGGTAGCAGCGGCAGTATTACCACAACCTACGACAGAATTAATACTAGGAAATATCTTCTTCTTCAGCATTCCGAGCCATTGAGGTTCTTTGCTGCAGATACAATCGGTCTCCATTCGTCTCTCTGGTTGACCTTCTCTTGCCAGTCGTTGATTCCAAGTACTTGTAGGTCTGTATATATATTATCTCTCCACCATCTTCTTGGTCTACCTCGGGGTCTACGGTCATTTATTTCCTGAGTGTAAGCGAGTTTTGTTTCCCTATTATCTTCCATTCTTTCTATATGCCCCAGCCATTGTAGTCTATTAGCCTTCATGATACCAGTGATTAGCGGGGACTTAAACAGATCATAAATGTCTTTGTTACTTCTTCTTTTCCACTCTCCACTTTGTGTATCCCTAATGGGTCCAAAGATGCGTCTTAAAACTTTGTTCTCAAAGGTTTGTAGCAAGGCTTTGTCTCCTTTCGTTGTACTCCAGGTTTCAGAGCCATACAGCACAACTGACTAGGAAATATACCAGACATTAAAAAATTGCATTAGCCAAGACATAGAGAAATAGGGAAAAGTTTTAGATCTTTATATGGAACATGAGCAAATAAAAAAAAAAAGGGGGGGGGGGGGCCAACTTGATGCCCATAATTTAATTAATTATATTTATTTCATTGTTCATCATATTACATCTATTCATAATTACAGATATGTACAGCTTTGTCATTTGTCATATTTCAGATAAAATGTAATAAAGAAGAGATGACTTGGCCTGTCTTGCACTCCAGAAAGCTCAAACCTGTGCTTTTGCACATGGAGTTAATAGAATTTGTTTCAATTTTGGTATCAATTTTCTTTTGTTGTAAACATACTTATCTCTTTATTTATCTGAACATATTCTTCAGGTCATCCACATGTAACATTCCTCTACATAATTTTTTGGTATGTAACATAACCAAGCTGTCAGATGTATCAAGTGTAACAGTGAGGGAATTAGGTTAGGATTAAAGAGTTAAGGAATGCTGCGCATTCCTTGACTAGGGGGAAAACCATAGTGAACGTGGGTGCACGAATGAAGAAGTGTATCTAGGTAAGCACACACGTCACTTGGGTTCTAGCGAGAAGAGATGTCAACATCAAGAAGGGAGTCTCCATCATGTGTGCAGAGATAGAACGAGTCGGCTAATAAAGTTATCTTTCTAACAACGCGAAGACTTGTGTGCTGTACGATCACTATTATAACCTGTGTGTGTACTGTAACACAGGTTGATTTGGTGCCGTGAATTTATGAAACATGGGAGGTCGCGGTGAGAGAGAGTACCGCCATACAAGATGGTTATGTCTGGCGTGTTTGGAGAAGTAAATATTAAAAAAACGCAACAGATGAAAGTTGACTGTTGGTAGCTGTTCTGGGTTTTCACTAGATTCCTGATTAAGAAGGAGATCCATTTTCAAGGTCAGCGCTAAAGAAAAGGTTTGATTGATACTTATTTTTTTGAAAGACTGATGTTATTGCATAATTATGAAATTAACTGGAGAATTGACCAACGCAAAATGCTATATTGAGATCAAGTAATGCTGTTCTGCATCAAAAATCAGTATAAATTATGAGTTTTAACCCGTGGGACTGTTGAAGGTGAAGTCAAGGGTATGGTGCAAATTACATAATTATGAAATCAAGATCTGCAAAACTCTCTACAGTAACTTCAATTAAAGGAAGGCATAAATGAAACTTGTCTCAACTCGGGGTTTGGATAAAGTAATTTAAACTGACCATGGCGAGAGTCCCACATAAAAATAAGAGACTGAATAGCGTCAACTTTAAGTCCAATTGTTGTTGACTGGATTACGTTTGCGCTGAAATATATATTTGAAAATTGCTGCTGGAAAGTGAGTTTTTTTTTGCTGAAATCGATTGTCGCTTGCGTGAAGGTGACCTTAATCGAAGGGAATCTACAGTAATCGAGCAAGTAATCAAACAGTCTTGTTGCGAGCCTGATATCGAGCGTGATCAACGTCAGGAAATAGTTGGAAAGATCTGATTTCGACTCCGATTGAATTATTAAGAAAAGAAATCCAGAGGCTCTTCTTCGTTCTGCTCATTTCAACGAGCTTGGTTAGAGTCCTTTTTTTTATGTGGTGTAGGTAATTCCGAATCAGGAGGTCAATTAAATTCTTTTGTTAGAATTCAGGATTGAAACGGGAATATTTCTTCATCAGGATCTTCGATTGGAGCCTTTAGTTAAGATAATTAGATAATATTAGAGTAATTAACAGATTATGTATTGTTGCTGAGTTTGAAATTAATATTGTCTGAATTGTTTGTATATTCCTTAATAATTATAAATTTTAGGATGGAATCCCAAGATTTTTCACAGGTACTCACTGGAGTTGGCGGGGCAATAGCAAGGTTGGATGCAGTATTAAGACAACGTAGTAGAGGTTTCCAATCGAATGGCCAGTATGATACCATTACGCCAAGGCCACATCAAAGCTCAACCTGCTTTAGAAAACAACCGCTTTATAACAACGACAGAAACTGTCACAGATGGAATGTAAACGACGTAACGAGAACACGAAGGTATGAAGAGAGACAACATGGCAAGCCAGAGGAAAACAGTTGGCAGAGACAGAATTTTTATAAGAAAAGATGGAACTGGCCATCTAATAGTGAGGAGCAGAAAACATTACGAAATCAATGGTTTGAAATCAGAAGATTGAGATATGCACTCGCAAAGTCAAACAAAGGAGAAAATCAGCATCAGACTAATAGAACCTTAGCTGATGATCGACAGGTGTTTTCAATTTGTAGGGGTAGACAGGAAAGAGAGACACAGACGCAGATGATTGAAGTGGTAGAACGGAACACACAGACACAAGTTGATATAGTAGGAAAGAAAACCCAGATACAACCAAACAACAAGATAACGAAGGGAAGTCAAACCGAGTTGGTAGAAACTCAATCAAAGCCAACTGACTTGAAAGTGACGAAGAGAAACACCGTTGCATTAAAGAGAGACACAGGTACAAAAGTTAGACAACCCAAGACAGAAGACAGCAGAAAGAAAATTAGAAAGAGTGTTAGAGTTAGAAATGAAAAAACTTTGCTTATGTATAATCGTGGATGTGGAACCGAGGAATCTTATGAATCAGAATCTTCAGACCTCACAGATTTTGGTATAGAATGTACACCAGACAGAGATTTAAAAGGAATGAATAGGAACGATCCTGACTCGAAGCGAGATGTTTCCTCGTGCGGTATGGTTAGTGGTAGACAAGCAGGCAAATTTTTAGTTAGTGACTCTTCGGAACAAGATAACAGTATATATGGCAGAAAAGTAGCAAAAGCCAGGAGACGAATTCCAAGGATGGGAGCAAATGATACTTTTAAAAAGAAAGATGTTTATCTATTGGAAAGTGGAACACAAAAACAACAAAAGACTGAAGCAGAGTTGCACACTAGAAATCTCATGAAGGCATTAAGACCATGGTTATATGGAAATAACAAATAAGTGTAACTGAGCTTGGAGTAATTCAGATTCGATGAGAGTTGTAAAGGTCCAGTGTCGTATACTATTAAGAATCAAATTTCAGGGCATGTTGCACGTTCACACGTAGAACACTTAAGGCGGGATAATGAGGAAAGGGATGCAGAGAATAATAATAATAATTATGGTTCTGAAGAAATATTGTCAGGTGGACAGATGGTCAGACAATCGGTATATCCAATACCTATAGAGAATGGAAAACAAGTAACAACAGCATCTACTACAGCTGAACAAGAAGAAACGGTACCAAAAACAGTCATGACAGAGGAAAATAACGTGTATGACGATTATATTAGTGAAGAGTCAGTCAGGGAAAATATTGAACCTCCATTTATGAATACAAGACAGGCAGTAAAAAGAAAGTTGGATAGACAGAAAGAAAAAGAAATTAAGAGGCAAAGGAAACTTAGAGCGAATTCTTCGAGTGAGGAAGAGATGCCACTATTTGAAAATTTGTTGAGACGGCAAGACAGGAAAATTAGACTGGATTTAGAAAGGAAGAGATTAGCGGTTGCTAGTAATGGATATACAGATGGGGAACAAGAGATGGATGAAAAGTCAGAAACTGATGAAGAAGCTGATATGAAAGAAGATAGCTCTCCTCGAGAGGATAGCGACATTGATGTAGATATTGCAATTATAGAAAAAAATTTGAGGTTATTAAAGAAATGGAGAAGTGATAGATGAATAGAGGGATACAAGGTTCTGCAGATGGCAGATAGAAGAAGAAGTTGGACACGATATTTTTGTGTTTACAAAGGTACTTGATGGAGTTTTTCTAAAGCGGAAAATTATTATTGGGTACTCAGAAAATGGTCTTGAAATGTATAATGTATGTGTACATTGATTAATGTGTGGGGATAATGATGAGGGGATTGAAATGGTTTGCTCAATTGTTGGGACTTCAATTGTGTTTTATGAAATGTGAAAAATAAGTTAACTTAGATAGTTATTTTTACAATGTTTTGGTTTTATTGAGTGTGTTTAAAATGATTATTACTTTGAAGTTCAGTTAGAAGATGAATTAAAGTGGTGGTTAGTGAAGTGACTCAATATGTAGTAATGGAGGGGTATGTTGTTATTACATGTGGGGTATGCAATGTATATACAAGGTTTATAATAGGAGCTGGGTTGAACAGCGTTTAATGGGAGAATATGGGGGGAATGCCAGGTTGAGTTTTGGCATTTAAATAACTGGATATTGGAAGAAGAAGACTGTACTTAACAGTATAATAATAGTTAGGAGGTTTTTTTTGTTGAAGGAATGGTAAACGGGAAATTGATGATATGGATTAACATATTTTTTTTTGATAATAACAATTATTATTGACGGAAACTGAAGATAAATTTGGAAACTTTATTTTTTGATAAAGTTTTGAGAATGTATGGGAAGAGAAAGGTGATTACTTCTTACTTTCTTACTTTTTCCTTACTTTTATTAATTTCAGGTGCGCACCTACCCAAATCTAAATTAGCTATTTTTTTTTCTGTCTATCCTAGAATACTGAGAGTGTGAGAATGTGAATAAGGGGGAAATAAAGGATAAGGGGAATATCTTCAGTTTTGTCAATCATAATTTGGATGGACATTTTAAAGTTAAAAGCGGTTCGCTTATGGAGACTTTTGTATTGTGGGGAATTTTATGGAGAGTTTTGTAGAAAGTTTTCTAGAGAACTTTATAACGAGTTTTGTAGAGAGTTTCGATATTATTGTCTCTAGTTAGCAATTGGCTATGAGGAGATAGGAGAATTGAGTTAGGAAATATATGGAATTGTTGTTATTGTAGAATAGAGATGTAAAGTTAACTAATTAAAAGTTGGGGTTGAGATTTTTTCAAGGAAAAATTCTCTTTGAAGAAGGGGAGGCATTGTAACAGTGAGGGAATTAGGTTAGGATTAAAGAGTTAAGGAATGCTGCGCATTCCTTGACTAGGGGGAAAACCATAGTGAACGTGGGTGCACGAATGAAGAAGTGTATCTAGGTAAGCACACACGTCACTTGGGTTCTAGCGAGAAGAGATGTCAACATCAAGAAGGGAGTCTCCATCATGTGTGCAGAGATAGAACGAGTCGGCTAATAAAGTTATCTTTCTAACAACGCGAAGACTTGTGTGCTGTACGATCACGTGCCTAACCTGTAATGTCACACTATTATACAAGCCTCAATCTACATCTCCCATATTACACAGTCCTATTATGTTAATTGATGGTTCTATATTTAGATCTTACTCAAACTATTAGATGTTTTCTATTGTGGTGTCAGTTGTCAATCGGGTGCATGTATTCACACACAATACAAATCATTATTTCTAGTCAAAAAGGCAACTTTTGGACAAGTAATCAGTTATATTTATTTGTTTATTCCTTGATGTTGCTTATTTACATCCATCATGTGTGTCCCACATGTTTGCTTTATAAAGAATAAACCCATGAATCAAATGAGCTGTTAATTGTATGCTTTAATATGATTTTATTGTATGCATGTTTGTTTCAGTAGATACTCTTTTGTCTATTTGTGTTTGTCTAGTTAAAGTCGATGGATCAACGTCACGGCACACGGGTGTAACCCATAAGTGCTCCATTCTCCTCCTAGCTCAAACCTAAGTCTGGAGAAACTCAGCTCAATGCATGAACTCCGTATCACCGGCTAGGATCCTGAAATACTCTGGGTAGATTTTTAACTCGAAATTTTGCCCCGGGCAATGCCGTTAGGCTACTCTTTTTTGATTTGGATTTTTTTACGTGTGCAACAATACACACGGGTGTCCGATCTCGCTACCCAGAGATCAGGGGAAATTTTATTACTAGAAGTCCACATGAAATAAAACCCGGTACTCACCGGGGCTTGAACCCGGGATCTTCAGCGCTCGAGGCGGACACATACCTAGAGACCACGCAGCACCCTTTGTGTTTTTCTGAAATTATGCTGCCTTACTTGGGCATATGCACAGTGTTTTCATTTACTGAACACGATACCAATCTGAGGCATAGTGAAACGGTCAACTTCCAGATCACGGGACATCTGAAAGCATATGCTGTGAGACTGGCCAGGACAAAGCAGTTTCATTTGTGGGAAACTGATATTCCATAGTGGGAGGCAGGTATGACCACCAGGCCACAAAACGTGTTTGTGCTCACATGTTTCTGCCTCGCATACTCACCAGTAGCCAGGCTTTGGGGTTTGTGAATAGACGTAGAAGTGTCAAGCTGGTAAAGGTCATAGACAGTATAGTAATGATTACATAAGTGAGATTATTGATGATGATTATAGAAATGATCAACTTTTCATTGAATCTGCTGCGAGAGACAAGATATGACAGTTACATGGACACATAATGTCGAAGATAGGAAGCAGCAGAAACTACATATATTTTGCTGAGATGGCTTTAAGAGAGATGTTCGCTTCAGTTGTTTGTTGTCGCTCTGCTGTCTTCCTGGCATATTCAACTTTGTCCTCCAAAATTTGTAGTTCTTCAGTCCAGTATAGTTTGTAATTTTTCCTCGCTCCTCTTGGAATAGACTCAGTGGCCGCCTGTATTATTGCTCTGTTTAGACTTTCCACCATTTGCTTCATGTCTGTTAGTATGGCAAATCTGTCCCAATCTGCTTATTTGTAATTCCAGCGGGGCATAGGCTTTTGCTCCTGTGGAACATACTCCATATTCATTACAAGCTTGATTGGTCTGTGGTCACTACCTGCTAATTGGTCAAGCACATGGCGATCTATTTTGTGGAGGATGTCTCCTGTGCAGAAAGCTAAGTCTGGAGTAGAAGTGGTAAACCATCATCTGGAGTAGAAGCTCAGTGTGTCATCCACTTTGTTGAGTAGATGGAGATTTGAGTCTGTTTCCCAGTTCTCCACTTCATCTCCTCTTTTATCAGTATCTGGGTATCCCCATCTTTCTGAACGGCTATTAAAGTCTCGGACAATAATGCAGTTTGTGTCAGTTATTTTCATGTTTGAGAGTGTAAGGTCCTTATCTGCTGGGCTATACAGATTGTAAATTCTTATTTTCACGTCCTTTATCATTATATCAACACTGCCATGAGCCTGACGACGTCATGGCATGGTTCAGTTATAGCCTAGGTCACAGAGTATAGGTTACAACTGTGTTCAGAATTGAACACGAGAACGTGGAAAGCAGGGGCTTTCCACACAACGTGAAAAACGTTGGAACTCACTTCCCAGGTGATAGGAAGTGAGCTCGGGACAAGTTAGTCTGCGTTGATCCATCGTCCTGTGTGGACATGGTGAAAAGTATACGGCGTTATGGCTCTACATTGAGCCACGCAGTTAATCCGTGATGTAGTGTACTGTGATGTGATTGTCGAATAAGTGATTGTATATTTGATATGACGTGTGGTTATGTAGAATATTATATGTAGAAAACGTATAAATAGTCTTTGAGTTCACTCCTGTTTAAGTTAACCAGTGTCCGAGTTGGTGTAATGTGTGAAGTATGTTAAAGTAACCATCAGCAAGTCATATGCTGAGAGATGACCAGGGTGCTGACCGGAGAAGAGGAGAATAAATCATTCCCTGTTGGACACGAGAAGTGTTGCTACAAAAGTTTATCGATAGTAGCCTATTCAGATAGACTCAGACCCTGGCAAACACCTATAATTTCCATTTGGTTGTCAGAGATCACAGATACTTCGCTGGAAGGTATTGTATTTCGTGTAAGTATTAGAATTCCTCCTTTGTATCCTTTGCGGTCAAAACGTGTGGCCTGATATCCTCTGACTGAGAATCTGCAATTGGCGTTGAGGTGTGTCTCTTTAATGCATGCCACATCTATTCTATCGTTATGAAGACGCTTTGTTAGGGAAATTTTCTTGTTATAAACTCCTTCGGCATTCCACTGTAGTATGTTGAGTGTCCAGGGTGTTTGGTCAATAGCTCTTAATCTACTCCTCTGTGCCTTGACTCCACAACACAGGGGAAGGTGACCACCAATAGTATGGGGTGGACCCCTCTCGAGGCAGGGGGCCCGGCACTATCACCGCATGATGGGATTTCACAGGATTAGCACCATACTGAGTAATTTTAATTTGTGACATCATGAATTAAGTTGGGTTGCACTGATTTGTCAAGCCTGTGGCTCAGTAATCCGATTTAGACAAGCATTTTTCGGGGTGCTTTCCCTAGCCTTTGACTGTCCCCAGTCTACCTACAAGGCAGCAGATTTGTGTGTCTCTTGGTCTGGTTCCTCTCCCTTGACCTCTCCGACATTGGTGACCCTACCAGTATCTGTGCTACCGTCAGCTAGCTCTTGGGGTCATTGGAACACACAAGCCCCTCTACCTCGTCACGGTGGACACACAGCAGAGGGGCAATAACAGTTCTGTGTCAATGTTCTGTCAATAACAGAGATGCGTCAATGTTGTGTCAATATTAGAGCTGTGTCAATGTTCTGTCAATATTATTCATTTTGTCAGTCTTGCATATGTCATGTCTCAGTCTTGCATGTTTTAGCCATGCTCCAGTGCTGTTTGTTACAGACTATAACAAAAACATCAATCACAAATACTGGCTATACAAAAAAAAATGAATTACAAATACTGACAACTGAAGTTTAATGTAGAATCATCATCATATTGCCCTGCACAACATCACAAGCTACCTGACAGAACAATTCTACATTGGTTAATCACTAATTCACATTTAATTATCCTTTAATTTTCCTGTTTAAAGATACAAAACAAATGCCCAGACAAAACAACGAGTCGACAGGAAGAGAAATAAGGATAAGTGAGATGTTTGAAATCAAAAATAGAAAAGGTATCAGAAGAAGATAATATAATCAAGCGATTAAATAAGTATCATATACAATAAGACACTAGCACTGTATGTCATAACACGAGTACTGAAATGTTACAGATAACCTGTTCTGTTGTATGATAGTGAATCATGTAGCATCAACAAACAATATTAGGAAGATCTTGGAGGCAAGAGATGTCAATGAATGGAAAGATCAATGGTAGAAGAATACCATTTTGTGTTTTTTTGGGGCACTCGCATTCCCTATTAACAGTGTCCCTCGCCATCAGTCAAACCCACTCTGACTTCAGAGGTACTTGTAATTTACATCCCCAAGTCAAGGCCGGTAGGTCAACATTTTAGTCCAACTGTCCAGTGTAGGAGTTGAACCCCTTACCTCGGCATCAGCACACCGGATGTTTTAAGAACATGTGTTATTAATTCGGCCATGGTGACCATAATTGTAATAATTTTAGTCTTCTAAAACATGGCATGCCCATTACACGTCTAAAGTCTAGACAGTTCCTAGATTTGATAATTTCCAAGTTCATATAATCCTCCATTAAGTCACGAAATGAAGCCACTTTAGACCTCAGTAGCTGTTCTTTCCTGAGAAAGTCTTCCTGGCATGAAGCTGACTTCGCCAACGCCATCATTTGCCTGTGTACATCATGAGTGTATGGACCTATTTTAGAATTCAGCAGATCAAAATTCCTGTTTAAATCATGAGCATATGTATCATGTTTAGATCTAATCTGCTTACCAATCCTGACTGCATCATAATAATATGAATCTAATTTAAAATGCTGTGGCCTATGTCTTCTGACATGATCACAATAATAGCGAAATTGTTCAACATGTGTCAGATCTATTAACCTGTTGACAAAATGAATATAGGAATCTATTTTAGAATTGGCCAGTTTAATGTCCCTGACTAAATCATCAGCGTGTGAAATTATTTTAGATTTCAGCTGCTTAATTTTCCAGCCCAAATAATGGACATATGAACCTTTCTTGTCAATAGCACGAACTGCAACATTCCTCCTGTACACCTGTCTTACCCGCACTCTAGATCTGGCAGGTTTGGTAGCAGACGAAGAGACACTGGCTGCAGGATTCCTGGCAGAATATTGAAAATTCACATTGTCACCAACTTGGGTACTTTCTGGTTGTGACTGGGCTTTGGATAATTGTTTATTCTTTAGTTCCTTTCCTAGAATGACACGACATCTGGCAGCAGAATTTTCAGTCTGTGATGTTGATCTTGAACCTTGTCCAGTGCAAGCCTTTCCAGGCCTGGCTGGTGGTAGCAGTGTCTCACTGTCATGAGGTGGGGCTAGAGGGTCTGACGTGCTGGTCACACCAGCAGTATACTGGAACTTGTTCCTGGGTTTGTTTGGGAGTGATCCACTTGCAGGAGAGGGATTGTCAATTCTGTTTCCAGACAAGTCTGCTGACCTGGGAGTATCTGTGATGGTCTCCATCATCACCTGTGAACACAACCACAACAACAGATCAGATAACATACACCAACACTTCTAACAGGGAAATGCATCATCTGAAGTACTTGCTATTGTGAAGGTCTAATTTAGGTTGACAGAAGAGTTAGCACCATGTGATATTTTTTTAAACAATTCAAGCCTTATGAGCAGGCTCTTGTGGTAGTAAAGCCAGATAGAAACTGATGCAATCTCTTACATTGTTCAGTTAAAATATGTTTGATAGCAAGAGTGGTAGAATTGTCAACGCTGTATACCTCAAATACACATAATGAATATTCACATAACAAAAACCCACATCAAAATAATAATAATCTATATTAATCTGACCTTTCTCACTAATACTCTCAGCCAATATCCAACCAATATTATTTCTTCCTTCAACAACATCCACTCAGAGAAATACCAGGAACAGAGAGTGTATATCTAATACCACAAGGTCTTTTCACAAACTAAACTACCATGGTTCCTACAGTCTATGGTCCATAATATTCCCTTTACGAATGTTCATGTTCAAGTCACTGGAGTAGAACTAGCCAGGTTAATAAGTTCCCAAGGTGCACATATTCATTCTGCTAAATGTTCCGGAATTGGGAGTATCCAGTGCAACATTCCTCAAGCGGTGAAATATACCTGATAATAAATTTCCTCAGAAGTTTATGAATATCCACAGGGCAGAAAAACTTCAGAAGTTATAAATGTCCATAGTTCAGATAAAGTTCAGACGTTATAAATATCCACAGGGCTGGTAAACTTCAAGAGTTATAAATATCCAAAGGGCATATAAACTTCAGGAGTTATACACATCCATAGGGCAGATAATCTTCAAGAGTCATAAATATCCAAAATGATACCAGTCAAGGATGGAAATTATCCATACATGATAAACGACGGGCAGTAATAAGTTTCAGGCAGTGAAAAATATCCACGATGATACCATTCCGGTTTTCAAAATGTCCTCATAGATAAAGTTCAGGTTTTAAATATGTCGAGGTGGAAACAATCCATATTTTGTAAATGTCCATCTGGATAAATGCCAGGTTTCGACAATGTTCATAACCCTTCTCCTGAATTTAACAACTAGCAATGAAGGAAGGACTCAGCCAGTGCATTTATTTGAGTAGTAGGTACATTGATGTTGGCCAGGCCATCCTCTTATTAACATTGATCATTCACTCAATGGACTTCTGTAATGTTGAGGTTGCCTTAAACTTGGAGAGCAAATAATATTAAGAACATTCTGCTCTTACAACAATATGAAGGCAGATCCTTTTCATCCTATAACGATGAATCGGCCACTCCAAATTAGAACTAGAGCATTTGTACTACACTTCATGTTTGACTAAGGCACAGTCCACCATCATGGAGTCCAAAGAACCCCACTGTATGCAATATGGAAAATACATCTGGTCGCTAGAAAAGCATTTCTCAGACTCCTTACAGTTCTCAATGTCACCCCTTAATTTCTCAATTCAATACACTCACTCGTTTTCTTTTAATGTACCTATCCTAGGCGCACTTTTAGCATGGAACATGACAGCTTGATGGGGATAGTGTCTCAGAAAGGGCCGGGCTGGAGAAAGTGGAGAAAGAGAGGGAATGTTGCCATCTCCCGTCTTCTTGTCACCCACCAGATGGTCACACGTGTTCCTAAGTCGTGTGGACGCAGTTTCCAAATCCTGTCAACTTCAAACGTCCTGGCGGCTTAAGTGTTATAGTTAGAAAATTAGGCTTGGCCCCAAATTAACATTGTGACCTCTGAATACACAGTTTAATAGGGAATCCAAGTGTTGTTGACAGGCATAAAATATTGGAAATATGTCACAACGACTCGTGATGTAATGTTCTCCTCGTGATATGTACAATAAAGTTAACATTTATGTTCATTTGACCTAGCTCAGCGGGCCGCAACATGAACCCCGGTGAGCCGCATGCAGCCCGCGGGCCTTGTGTTGGCCACCCCTGGTTTAAATCAAAGGCCAAAACATCAATATTCTGAGATGCCCCGATGACAGATTTAATAGCAGAGACCGACAGTAGACAAGGTGGCGGAGAAGAGCAGCAAGTTTATGGTATCCCAGTGCCGACATGGCCCGCTGCCTTTGTTGACAGGACAGTGTAAATGACGTGGCCCGCTGCCTTTGTTGACAGGACAGTGTAAATGACATGGCCCACTGTCTTTGTTGACAGGACAGTGTAAATGACATGGCCCGCTGCCTTTGTTGACAGGACAGTGTAAATGGCATGGCCCACTGTCTTTGTTGACAGGACAGTGTAAATGACATGGCCCGCTGCCTTTGTTGACACGACAGTGTAAATGACATGGCCCACTGCCTTTGTTGACAGGACAGTGTAAATGACATGGCCCGCTGCCAATGTTGACAGGACAGTGTAAATGACATGGCCCGCTGCCAATGTTGACATGACAGTGTAAATGACATGGCCCACTGCCAATGTTGACATGACAGTGTAAATGACATGCCCGCTGCCAATGTTGACATGACAGTGTAAATGACATGGCCAATGCCAGTGTTGACAGGACAGTGTAAATGACATAGCCAATGCCAGTGTTTACAGGACAGTGTAAATGACATAGCCAATGCCAGTGTTGATATGACAGTGTAAATGACATGACCCACTGCCAGTGTTGATATGACAGTGTAAATGACATGACCCATTGCCAATGTTGACATGGCCCACTGCCAGCGTTGACAGGACAGTGTAAATGACATGGTCCACTGCCAGTGTTGACAAGACAGTGTAAATGTGACATGACAGTGTAAATGACATGGCCCACAGCCAGTGTTGACAAGACTGTAAATGACATGACCCACTGCCAGTGTTGATATGACAGTGTAAATGACATGACCCACTGCCAATGTTGACAGGACAGTGTAAATGACATGGCCCACTGCCAATATTGACAAGACTGTAAATGTGAATGACAGTGTAAATAACATGGCCTACTGCCAGTGTTGACAGGACAGGATAGTCATTTTAAAATGGCCATCGTAGACAATTTAAATTACTGTGTTAAAATGTGTGTTGCCTATTTAAACTTGAAGGATTAATCATTCTGCTGCTTCTTTCATTTGCTATCGTTCTGCTTTAGTTTATGTTGAGTGACTTCTGTAGTACTCACATTGATGATATGCAGCAAAATATGCCGACAATAAATTGTGCAAACTATTGTTAGTCCATTATTTAAATTCACTACGAGAAAACAGTTTTTAAAAAGTGTGTACTAACTGTCCAGGATTCAAAGCTACACATTTTAACTAGTTCTATGTAACATGCAAGAAATGAGGCTAAACCAAGCAAACATCCCAATTTTCTTAGATGAAATCTCATTTCAAGAGGCAGAATCATACAGTCATACACCAATTACTATTTGGGTAGCAATGTAGACAAGTATGGGAAAATAGATAAAGATATTAAAATAAGAATGCAAGGCGATCTTTCATGGCATTAGGAGATGAAAGGAAACTTAGCACCAAACATAAAATATTGAACTCCATTGTTAAATCAGTACAACTGTATGGATCAGAAACATGGAAAATGACTGAAAGACTTACTGATAAACTACAAACATTCATTATCATTAATTGGTGAATCACCAATGCAGACCTGATGGAGAGTTCATGGAAAATGACTGAAAGACTTACTGGTAAACTACTAACAGTCATTATCATTAATTGGTGAATCACCAATGCAGACCTGATGGAGAGTTCATGGAAAATGACTGAAAGACTTACTGGTAAACTATTAACAGTCATTATCATTAATTGGTGAATCACCAATGCAGACCTGATGGAGAGTTCATGGAAAATGACTGAAAGACTTACTGATAAACTACAAACATTCATTATCATTAATTGGTGAATCACCAGTGTAAACCTGATGGAGAGTTCATGGAAAATGACTGAAAGACTTACTGGTAAACTACAAACATTCATTATCATTAATTGGTGAATCACCTGTGCAGACCTGTTGGAGAGTTATGTTAGTTGCATATCCTTTACAGGACATTGCAGTCAACCCCAACATTTTTTGGCTGTTTGTGATTTCTTGGCAAGTTTATGTTCGGTAGTCTGCCATTGACGGAGATACCTAAACATATTCCAGCGAATCAAGAGGTGTGGACAAGAGACTGGTGTTGCATAGGGGACACATGGAGAAAATCTGAGGGTAGTACTATACTATACTATAGTATAATTGTCACACTTCCATACGGAACAAAATACTGGGAGGCCTAAAAACACACAGAGAAGACAACTAAAGATAGTGATGAATAATCTGTGGAGAACATGAGCAGGGCTGTAGGAGGTAGCTACAGACAGAATGGCCAGGCCTGAGTGGCTTCAAGCCCTATGCCCTAATGGGGAGATAAAGGGTAGGAGAAGGGCAAGACAATGAAGATAACAAAACTCACTGTTTGCGTGTGCCGCTTTGAATTCAAACGTAATCCATCCACTACTGGGGCATGCACTGGACTGATTTTTGTGTGTGGACTAGCTTTCTCTTCTACCAGTGTCCCTCCCCATCAGGAGAACCACTGAGACCTCAGGATGGATGATGGTAGAATACCAAAGGATATCTTTTTTGGTGAATTACAGATGGGTAAGAGATCTCAGGGTTGGCCTCTACTACGATACAAAGATGTGTGTTAGTGGGACATGATTGATACAGGCATTGATAATGCACATTGGTCGCATGTCGCCACTGAAAGTGTTGCATGGAGGGCAAACATCAGAAATGGAATAAAGACAACGGAGAAAATTATTGCAGATAAGTCGCACACCGAGCGTATGAGACGTAAGATGGTGCATGATGGTGGAAATGACCAGGTGTTCACATGCATCCACTTGGACGAACATGTAGAGCACGAATTCAGTCACTTCCGCCACCGCCATGGGTTGTAGTTATTAAGCCTATTTGAAGTACAATGTAACAAACTATCGTCTGTCAAGACGGCAAGATGCCAATATACTTTATTTACTGTAGGATCGACATACATTTAAAAATGAAGACTATATTTACTGTATGGTATACATACATTTTAAATAAAACCTGTTTACTGTAAATTGGATGTTATTATCTCCCCTCAGTTCCCACTGATGGTTAATTGATAGTAAGGCTTCATCCCCTACATTAAACCTGGATTATTTTTTTTATTAAAATGTAAATAATAATGTATGTGTTAGATACATTATCTAAATAAGAACATATATGATATGTAGTAAATATCATCTAAAGGTTTCATATATTCGGCAAATAGAGAAACTGATATTACCATGTAGATATTCCGTGGTATTTTGAAACACTGAAGCACGTGATTCTTCTGTCCACTTGCGTCCAGTTTGATGCAATGAATGCTTGCCTAGCCTCACACACACGGCCTTTTATTTACATGGGGTGGGTGGGGGTAGGGGGTTGTCCCTTCCTGGTTACGGACATGTGACTGTGCAGGAAGCGCATGGAAGTGAAAATCGGACAATGAGCAGTCAAGCTGAAAAACATCTGATGGCTGCAGAAATGTGGTTTCTGAGGAAAGTGCAAAGAATACCATGGACAGTCAGAAAAACCAATGACCAAGTACTACAGGAGACAAATGAACAACGTAAACTGATTAGAGAAATTAGACGTAGATAGTCAACATTTTTTGGACGTGATGAGAAGAAATGGATTGGAGAACTTGGTGACAACTGGCAAGATCGAAGGGAACAGACCAAGGGGAATACCGAGAAGTAAATACCTGGATGGCTTGGCCGCATGGCATGGACGAGACAGTAACACTGAGCTGATCCACGACTCTGGTGATCGAGTGAAATGGCGAGTCGTGACCGTCCACGCTTTCCGGCATGGCACATGATTGATTGTTTGATTGATTGATAGACTGCGCAGGTCCCAGAAATTACTCCATCTTATTCCATCCCATTCTACCATTATCCTTACCCCGTTCAACCTCAGACAAGAAGTTATATTAGGGTCCATCGCCTGGCTCAGATTAATAATCACATGACCGAGTCAGCCATTCTGATATTAATTTGAAGGTGATTGTTATCCAAAGAGGATAAGCATATAACCCCTCCATACTTCATCTGCCGGTCTCTCTGGCTGTGGGGTTATAACACTTTCTCTCTGTAATCCCGTTTATCACGCAGAGTCTCGCAGCGGAGCGAGAACTGAGGTGGTTCGACCCCCGCTCGTGACTTGCGGATACTGAGCCGGCCGCTCAGAAAGCAATGGCAAACTACTGAGCGTAATCTTGCCAAGAGATCAACAGACAGCTGAAAGATGCTGCTGTTGACAGCTAAGTCCTGTAAAAGGATACGCAAAAACATTTTTTATACTTCATCTTGTTATAGTCCATGAAGTCTGGCGTCAGTGATCATGTCTGTCCTCAACCTGCAGTCATACGTACTACCAGTCATTTCTGGTACCTATGTTGTGACAACCGGAAAGATTTTAGGAAAGAGAGAAAGGGGAAGACAGCGTGGGAACATTCTTGACAGTGTGTCATAGCACGGAATTAATCCATGCCGTGTGGAGATCTTCAATTTATGGGGAAACATGATCGTTCACTCCAGCCGGCAAGGCACTGGATGATGATGTAAGGTCATGCCTTGAAGTCAAACTTTCCAGCATCTCCTCACTCAGTCTCCTTTCCAGCATCTCCTGCAACTTTCCCCAATTCCTGACGTACTCCGGATGTCCCTTCTCATGGCATGCACAAAGAATGTGGACTGTTCTCTTTTGATGCGAATAACCAGTCAGTTCACTTTGTGGCGTTAACTCACGACCGGGCGGTAGATTTTCTACAAGTCAAGATGCAAGTCTTCGAAATGCCACCCCTTAAATGTTTTTTTAAATTTCTTTTCGAAATACCGTCCCTTAACGATTATTAGTTATTGAATGGTTCAAATTACTTCAAATGTATTTTGCTTTCGTCCCTTTACGGTGCCGCCTTATGCGGCCGCCTCTCTGTATCATAGCACGGCACGGTCTTGGGTTAACTTCTTTCAATATTTCTCCGTGACTCTTCTTACCCGACCACTGTGTTCTCGTAATACACAGGAAATCAGTTGGGGAACTCCTTGAGGTCACCAAGACAGTCTATGAACAAACACACACAGTATTGCCTGGCGCTCACAGAAGGAGAAGAAGGAAGTAGAGACTAGAGGGCGCACTAGACAATATAAAATTTGAAAGCTATAATTAGCGACCGGGATTGGAACCTGTCACCTCCAAATCATCTTGCTGCAGGAACAAGTGTATGACGCACATGACCAACTAGACACATCTTTTTTGTTCTCGTAATTCTATTATTATTTTTATTTTTATTTTTTTAAACTTTTTGTCTTATTCTAGATGTATTGGTGTTACCTTTCCTCTGGAGTAAACTAGGCAGGTCGAGAGAGGGATCATGCTGCATGGGCAACACATGGTCTCTGAATTCAGCCCAGGCTTTGTATCATTATGGAGAGGTATACCTCCATTTTACAAACTATCGTCTGTCAAGGCCGCAAGGTGCCAGTCAATTCTATTATAAAGCCACATCTCTGCAGCGTCCACATAAATCCCTCACTTGTCTGCTGTTTTCCACGATTCGCTTCCGTACATCAGGATTGGCTCAGTATAGCTCTTTAGAACTCTGCCACCTGGTTGACACAGATAAATTGCAGAGACTATTCTTCATCTTGTGAAATACTTTCTTTGACTGGGCTATTCATTTAATTTCCTTATATGACTTCCATTATTAATGGTACCTACACACTTAAATCATTGACTTGTTTCGTTCACTTTGAATTTGTATTTAGTAATTGTTTCGACAAATAATAAGAGTCCTGAAAGGATAAGGAGTCGCTTCATGGCGATATTTTTGTTTTTGTTTTGGTTCGCATATCCTTAACAGGACATTGCTGTCAACATCAGCATCTTTCAGCTGATTGTTGATTTCTTGGCAAGATTACGCTCAGTAGTTTGCCATTGCTTTCTGAGCGGCCGGCTCACATACCCCGTAAGTTACTGACGCGGCGAGAACCGAGAACTCGCACAGGTTACGTTACTCGCGAGAATATACGGGATTACGGAGAAAGACGTTGTAGTGGGCACCTAGCTAATCTACATGCTTAAAAAATCAGTCCAGTGCACTGGAAGTAGTAGTATATATATGGGCTAATACTGTAGGTCAAAGCGGAGCGAAACACAATTTCTTCTGTTTATTCTCTCTCTCTCTCTCTCTCTCTCTCTCTCTCTCTCTCTCTCTCTCTCTCTCTCTCTCTCTCTCTCTCATCTTTCTCCCCCCCCCCGACCCCCCCCCCCCCACCAGACCAAATCCTTTGTTTTGACTTTATGTTGTCAATAATAATCTACCATTTCTTGTACTGCATATTCAGTGAACTTGTTTTTTAAACGCTTGCTTTAGCCTAATTGACCAGTGTAGGGGGTTGAACCAAGTACCGCGGCATCAGCACGCACAACGGATGTCTTAGAGCGGGCACCCCAATCATTTGACCATGTTATGCTGACCTCCGGTCATTATTGTGATCAAAACTGTATTACCGCTATAATGCACAAGAAATGTTTACATTTATTCCATTCTAGCTGACCCGGCCCGGCTTCGCCCAGACCCTGGTGGGGAGCATCTCATTTAATTCATATAAGTAGTCATATAAGTTCCCGTTCTCATTACCGACTGTCTGTCTGTCTGTCTGTCTATCTGTCTGTCTGTCTGTCTGTCTGTCTGTCTGTCTGTCTGTCTGTCTGTCTGTCTGTCTGTCTGTCTGTCTGTCTGTCTGTCTGACCCGGCCCGTCTTCACCCAGTCCCTGATGGGGAGCATCTCATTTAATTCATATAAGTAGTCATATAAGTTCTCGTTCCCGTTACCGACTATCTGTCTGTCTGTCTGTCTATCTGTCTGTCTGTCTGTCTGTCTGTCTGTCTGTCTGTCTGTCTGTCTGTCTGTCTGTCTGTCTGTCTGACCCGGCCCCTGATGGGGAGCATCTCATTTAATTCATATAAGTAGTCATATAAGTACTCGTTCCCGTTACCGACTATCTGTCTGTCTGTCTGTCTATCTGTCTGTCTGTCTGTCTGTCTGTCTGTCTGTCTGTCTGTCTGTCTGACCCGGCCCGTCTTCACCCAGTCCCTGATGGGGAGCATCTCATTTAATTCATATAAGTAGTCATATAAGTTCTCGTTCCCGTTACCGACTATCTGTCTGTCTGTCTGTCTATCTGTCTGTCTGTCTGTCTGTCTGTCTGACCCGGCCCGTCTTCGCCCAGACCCTGATGGGGAGAATCTCATTTAATTCATATAAGTAGTCATATAAGTTCCCGTTCCGACTATCTATCTGTCTGTCTGTCTGACCCGGCCCGGCATCGCCCAACTCCTGGTGGGGAGAATCTCATTTAATTCATATAAGTAGTCATATAAGTTCCCGACTGTCTGTCTGTCTGTCTGTCTGTCTGTCTGTCTGTCTGTCTGTCTGTCTGTCTGTCTGTCTATCTATCTATCTGTCTGTCTGTCTGACCCGGCCCATCCCATGGTGGAGAGCATCTCATTTAAATTATATAAGTAGTCATATAAGATCCCGTTCCCGACTATCTGTCTGACTGTCTGTCTGTCTTGGGTAAATGGAGGAGGGAGGAGGAAGAGGGAGTGTGGAGGAGGGAGGAGACAGGAGGAGTAGGGAGGGAGGAGGAGGGATTAGGAGGAGGAGGGAGGAGTAGTGTGGAGGAGGAGGCGAGGAGGAGGGAGAAGGGAGGGAGGAGGAGAACGCAGGAGGAGAAGGGAGCAGGAGGAGGAGAGGGAGGAAAGGGAGGAGGAGGGAGGAGGAGGAGAGAGTAGGAGGATGGAGGAGGCGGAGGAGAAGGAAGAGGGAGGAGGAAGAGGAGAAGGAGGAGAAGGAGGGGGAGGAGGGAGGAGGAGGAGGAGGGAGGCGGAGAGAGGAGGAGGAGGGAGGAAGAGGGAGGAGGAGGAATGTGAAGGGAGGAGGAGGGAGGAGGAGGGAGGAGAGGAGGTAGAGGGAGGAGGGAGGAGGCGGAGAGGGAGGAGGGGGAGGAGGAGGAGGGAGGAGGAGTGATGAGGAGGAGGGAGGAGGAGAGAGGAGGAGGAGGAGGAATGTGAAGGTAGGAGGAGGGAGGAGGTAGAGGGAGGAGGAGGGAGGAGGAGGAGTGAGGAGGAGGAGAGGGAGGAGGAGGAAGGAGGAGGGGGAGGAGGGAGGAGGAGGAGGGAGGAAGAAGGAGGAGGAGGGAGAAGGAGGGATGAGGAGGAGGAGGGAGGAGGAGGAAGAGGGAGGAGGAGGAATGTGAAGGGAGGAGGAGGTAGAGGGAGGAGGAGGGATGAGGAGGAGGAAGAGGGAGGTGGAGGGAGGAGGTAGAGGGAGGAGGAGGAGGAGGAGTGAGGAGGAGGAGAGGGAGGAGGAGGAAGGAGGAGGGGAGGAGGGAGGAGGAGGGAGGAAGAAGGAGGAGGAGGGAGAAGGAGGGATGAGGAGGAGGAGGGAGGAGGAGGAAGAGGGGAGGAGGAATGTGAAGGGAGGAGGAGGGATAGGGAGGAGGGGAAGAGGAAGAGGGTAGGAGGAAGAGTGGAGAGGAGGAGGGAGGATGTAGAGGGAGGAGGAGGGAGGAAAAGGGAGGAGGGAGGAGGAGAGAGGAGGAGGAGGGACTAGGTAGGAGGAGGAGGAATAGGGAGGAGGAGGGAGGAGAAGGAAGGAGGAGGAAGAAGGAGGAGGAAGAGGGAGGAGGAGGATGGGAGGAGGGAGAGGGAGGAGGAGGAAGGAGGAAGAGGGAGGAGGAGGATGGAGGAGGGAGAGGGAGGAGGGAAAGAGGAAGAGGGTAGGAGGAGGAGGAGGGGAGAGGAGGAGAAGGAGGGAGGAGGAGGGAGGAGGAGAAGGAGGAGGAGGGAGGAGGAGGGGATAGGAGGAGGGAGGAGGCAGAGGGAGAAGAAGGAGGAGGAGAGGAAGGAGGGAGAGGAAGGAGGGAGAATGAGGAGGGGAGGAAGAAAGGGAGGTGGAAGAGGGAAGAGGAGGGAGGAGGAAAGAGGTAGGGGGAGGAGGAGGTAGAGGGAGGAGGAGGAGGAAGGAAAGGAGGAGGAAGAGGAGGAGAATGGGAGGAGGGAGGGTGGAGTGAGGAGGAGGAGGTAGAGGGAGGAGGAGGGAGGAGGTGTGAGGAGGAGGAAGAGGGAAGAGGGAGAAGAAGGGAGAAGGAGGAGTGAGGATGATGAGGAGAAGGAGGCAGGAGGAGGAGGGAGGCAGGAGGAGGAGGAGGGATAAGGAGGGAGAGGGAGGAGAAGGGAAGATGAGGGAGGAGGGGGAGGAGGCGGATGGAGTAGGAGGGAGGAGGATGGAGGAGGAGGGGAGAGGAAGAGGGAGAAGAAAGAGGGAGAAGGAGGAGGGAGTCGGGAGAGGGATGAGAGGGAGGAAGAAGAGAGGAGGAGAGAGTTCGCCATTCCGAATTCATACTCGTCTAGTTCTTCCCTTCTACACGACTGTAGATAACTTCCTTACACATAAAAAGATGAATTGTTATTGATATTGCCGTGGCATGGAGGAATATCAGCAGCAGAGTTGATCCAAAAAACCAAAGACTGAGATCTACGGAGAGCCATGAACGCCTACGCCAGCCGGCACGGCACTTGATGATGATGATTGCCGTGTGACGATTCTGTGTAGTTACGTCATTTTCTTCCCTTTCCCTAGCGTTTTGGTTCGGGGATTCTTTCATCATCATCATCATATATTTACGTACGTATTTTGGGAGGGGGAGGAGGGAGGAGGAGGAAGAAGAAAAAAAAACTATGACAGTTGACAGCTCTGGAATGAAAGGAAGGCGTGTAGAAAATTTCATCTCAATCGGATGGGCCGTTCGCGAACAAATAAAGGACATACATATTTACATACATACATATATACATATACACATATACACATACACTTTGTTTTATAGATATAGATTTACTACATTATAATATAACAACATTTTTGATAATGTATCACCGACGCATTCGATAACTGATTTAGAAGTTTCTAAATTATATATGCAGTAATCATTTTCAGATTGTTTGAAAAAAAAAAATGTTTTGCGTAGGTTTATGTTGTGTGTGAAGGGTAGGTGAAGGCGGAGTCATGAATATGTATTTGGGCTGGGTCAATAACTTCTGGTTAGAAAGTCTGGACACGTGTTGTGTAATCTGAATGGAAGTAGTTCTACACTGATAGACTAACACCCACGCGCTCACATATTTTCTGTGTACTACACCTTTCTCTTGGCCTCTCCTACTCCCATCACTATCTTGTTTTATATGTTTGTTAATTGTTAATTAACTCTTTCTCCTAAATATATGTCTGTCTGATTTACGTTTTATTCTATGTATCTGTATGTTTTTAGATTTACTCTTGTATGCCTACCCAGCATGTGAAGACAGGATTCGGCAGACTGCGCGGAAGAAATCATTCCTGATTCAACGGGCAAGACGGCGTTTACCTGCAAAGCGTTGTGGAACGTAATGAGCACGACAAGGCACGTAGAGCGCCCTGGTCATCCACTGCACCTGTATTCGTCTCCAGTCGTCTCGACTTGTCTTGCCACTGGACTCAGATGGACTCAGGCGAGAGGGTGAGGTCGACGAATTGCGCAACTTTTCCTCACTTTAATCCAATTCATCGCGCAAGTCATTCTTCATCCAACGTCATATATAGTTCTCCACTCTCATTGACCTTACCAAGGCTTTTGATACAGTCAGCAGAGAAGGACTGTGGACGATCATAGCAAAATATGGCTGTCCACGAAAGTTTGTCCAAATAGTGCGGTTATTTCATGATGGTATGCAGGCAAGAGTACAGGAAAATGGTGAACTGTCTGAGCCCTTTCCTGTCACCAATGGAGTGAAGCAAGGATGTGTCCTGGCACCAACTCTGTTCAGCCTCATGTTTTCAGCCATGTTGATGAATGCCTTCGAGAACGACGACATTGTAATAGACATCAACTACCGTATGGATGGAAAGTTATTCAATCTCAGAAGGATGAAAGCTAAAACCAAAATTAACAGCGACACCGTCAGAGAGCTCCTGTTTGCTGATGATTGAGCTCTATACGCCAATTCAGAGGCGGACATGCAACATAATGTTACAGCTTTCTGACATGCCTGTGCCAACTTTGGGCTCAATATCAATTTGGAGAAGACTGTAGTTATGTACCAGCCAGCTGCAGGGAATAATCACACTGTGCCAAATATCAAAGTGAATGGCCATAGACTAAGTGTTGTGGACAAATTCACCTATCTTGTCAGCACTGTGTCACAAGCTGCCACAATTGATGACGAATTGAATGCAAGAATCTCCAAGGCCAGTATGGCCTTTGGCAGACTGTACAAGAATGTATGGGACAGAACTGGAATAAGCCTGCAAACAAAGCTAAAAGTCTACAAAGCAGTTGTATTATCCACACTGCTATATGCTTGTGAAACCTGGACTGTTTATCAGAGGCACGCTGGAAATTAAACCACTTCCACACAGTCTGCCTAAGGAAGCTACTGAAGATTAAATGGCAAGACAAGATCCCAGACACTGAAGTCATAGAAAGAGCGTCCATGCCCAGTATCCACACTATACTGATGAAGAATCAGATTCGCTGGGCTGGTCACTTGACTCGCATGCCAGATCACAGGCTCCCTAAACGGATTTTTTTTTTACAGCGAACTGCGTTGTGGTAAACGCTCCCAAGGTGGCCAGAGGAAATGCTTTAAAGACACTCTGAAAATCTCACTGAATGCTTTTGGAATTCATCATGACACCTGGGAGACTGCAGCCAGAGACCGAAATTCGTGGAGTGCATCATTACACAAGGGTGCAGTTATGTGTGAGGCAACCAGGACTGCTAGAGCTGTAAAGAAAAGGCAGGACAGAAAAACCACTGCAGGAAATCTTCCTCCAGAAACGTCAAGCATTCTTTGTCCACATTGTCAAAGAACATTTCGAGCCAAAATAGGCTTATCAGCCATCTTAGAACGCACAGCTCCATACTTTCAACCCCACTGGATGAAATGAATGGTCATCATCATTCTTGATGGACAAACAACATACAGATTTACTCTTTCACCTGTTTATTTTCCATTCTAGCGCAGAACAGCCACTCTCAGCTTCCTTGATGACGAATACCCACAGGACCTCTGGATCCGAGTCTACACAGATGGGTCAGCACAAAATGCTGTTCGAAATGGAGGAGCGGGAGTGTATATAGAATACCCAAATAACACTAGAGACACGGCCAGAATTCCAACAGGAAAGTACTGCCATAATTATGATGCTGAAATTGAGGCAATCAAGAAAGCCACAGAGAAATTACAAAATACCAGTCATGGTACACAACCTGTGGTGATATTGACAGATGCAAAATCCGTAATAGAGGCGCTCCTGTCTGGGAAATTGCCAGTTCTGAGGACACTACTTTCTGAACTTAGCAGTCATCGTAAGATCACCATACAGTGGATACCATCCCACTGTGGAATCCCCGGAAACGACAGAGCTGATCGATTGGCTACGGAAGGAGCACAAGAAGAACAACCAGCTGTGCCTATTACATACCACCAAAAGAAAAGAATGATCAAATCAGTCAGAAGGCCACCAAACCTTACTCAAGACGACTACCACGTTATGGACAGACCAGAACAGGTCATTCTTCTGCGCCTCAGAACAGGACACAATAGATTACGCAACCACATGTATACAAAATTCAAGATTGGTGACTCAGCCATGTGCACATGTGGTTTGGCGTCGCAGACAGCAGAGCACATACTCCAGGATTGCCCAAACTACAACATATCCAGGCGAACCTTCTGGCCTAGAGAGACAACAGTGGAAGATAAACTCTATGGACCGCTGAATGAACTAAAAAAGACTGTTAGATTCATACAAGAGACAACATTGCAGTTATAAACATAATTTAGGCGAACGAAAGAAGAAGAAGAAGAAGTCACTGGTTTCATACCGGGAATTCCATTATCCATGGCATTTACTAGTCTTCATAATTTATGTCCATTTCTGTCTAAATTAAGGTTTTCGGTATGTTTCTCTCTAACAGTCTCTTCTTGTTTGATTTAATGTTCTTGTGTATGTTGCTGAGGTGGCTGAGAGAGAGAGAGAGAGAGAGAGAGAGAGAGAGAGAGAGAGAGAGAGAGAGAGAGAGAGAGAGATGTTTGTATCGATGGTTTCTTCTCTCTCTCTCTCTCTCTCTCTCTCTCTCTCTCTCTCTCTCTCTCTCTCTCTCTCTCTGCTGTCATCCTCACATTCTAGACCTTGTCCTCCGCGGCTTTTGCTCTTGCGGAACGTACGCTATATTAATTACAAGTTTCAGCAGTCACTGCCTGCTAATTGGTCAAGGGCATGGCGATCAAATATTTTTGGAAGATGTCTCCTGTGCAGAAAGATAAGTGGGTAAGAGGGGGGGGGGGGGGTGGTGTACTGGTACATCATCTTCGTGGATAGAAATTTGTTGGTTAATCTGCCTTGCTGATTAAATGGAGATTTGAATCTTATTTCCCAGTCTTCCACTTCATGTCCTCTGATATCGGTATCTGGATATCCCCATCTTTCTGTGTGGCTGTATATTTTGTAAATTATGATGTTTTAAATCCTGCAGTATTGTATCAACCTGTATTATTGGTGCCCGGTTGCAGCGCCGTGCCGTGCTATGATACAGAGAGGCGGATGCACCAGGCGACATCGTAAGGGGGTGGCATAAGTAGCGAAGAAGGGGCGGCATTTCGAAGACTTGCATCATTAAGTGGTGGCATTTCGAACACTTGAATCGTGCTAAGAAAATCTACCTCACGGCTTTGTCCGGTTGAGTTTACGGAAATTTCACTGTATGGTATTGAAATGTGTATGAGTACTAGACCGACACCCTTGTGTCCTTCACAGTATAAATCTGTGTTTGCTGTTGTATAGATGCCGTTTCATTGTTTTCTTAATAAATGAGATTGTCTGGGGGGGGGGGGGGGGGGCTTGTTTCTTAAAGACTCATTCAGCATTACAATGTAGTATGTGAAGTGTCCTGTGTGGTTGGCCAGTGATTGTTACCTTATCCCGCTGTGCATTGACTCTAGATTGCAACATCATTAAGCATGTTGCGGTCGCATTATTTTGTCAACCCTGCGGCTCAGCATATCTGACTTCGACAAGCGTCCTTTTGGGTTAGCTTCTCTAGCCTTTGGCTGTCCCCAGGCTACTTACAAGGTGTAACGGGCATGGGATACGAATTCTGAGGTAAACGGCCGGTTAGGAATTTGCTAATTCTAGCAATGTAATTGGGTCATGGTACTACCAAAGAATGTGAGATTTACAACAAAGGGTCAGAGATGTTAAGAGGAGAAGTATATGCAGATGTAGCTCATTAAAGATTGAGGGAGGAATTCCAAGTACAATGACGGGCTCTAGAGACATTAGGGCCACGAGTGATTGAGTACAGGGTGATAGTATCAGTACTACGAATTTACATGCAGAGTGAGTGTTGGTGTACTTAGGGAAGGTACACAAGGGCAAGCAGCAGTGTCTTTATATTTACAGTTGACTGACGGACGGAAACTTGACTACGAGGACTAAAATGCCTACATTAATGGCATATATTGAGGCGAGTGAACGACTAGGCCTAAGTGGAAGAGAAGTTAGCAGAAGCCAAACGGTTACAGGAAAAGAAGTTAGCAGAAGCCAAACGGTTACAGGAAGAGAAGTTATCAGAAGCCATGCGGTTACAGGAAGAGAAGTTAGCAGAAGCCATACGGTTACAGGAAGAGAGGGTAGCAGAAGCCAAATGTTTACAGGAAGAGAAAGAGACACAAGTCTATTATGAAACTAGAAATGGAAAAGAGAAGAACAATAGTTTCACTTGCCACTTGGTAGATGACAAGACGAGAAGCAGGCAAGGTGGAGTACCGTTAGCACACAGACAACTGAATATGAGTACAACTTATGATATGTCATTTGTGGGACACATGGGAATAATGCGTACGCAGCATAGAGCCGTGTCCCAGTTATATTGGCCAGGAGTTAGTAAAGATAGCAAGCTAAACAGAGAATCCTGGGCATCTGTGCAAGATGCAGATATAAAAGTGAGGCCATTTCAAAAGAGTGCCAGTGACATCACTGACCCAGTGTTAGGGACATCCAACATGTGTTTTAGGTATATCTTGACCATGATTGAAGGTTACACGAGATGACCAGAACCCTTACCTGCCCAACACAGTATAAAAGAAGCGGCAACAGAAGTACTACTATCAACTGTAATTTCCAGTGGGGGTTGCCCTAATGAAATTTTGCCTGACAAGGGTCGATACTTTACGTTTCAGATGATTAGAGATGTGAACATGATGTTACACATCACGCAGGGCTATAATATAGTAGAAAAGAAATTGGTGCCATTCAGAACATGTGTTGCCGGTAGGGGCACAGAAGGGCAAACCCAACAAGGTGGTATGGAGGCCAAAGGGGTTGGCAGAATTTAAAAAATACTAAGCAATTTTTGTATCATCCCATTGTAATTCTCCCTAATCTTGATTTGCAGTGTACACGGGAGGGAGACACATCATCGTCAGAATCTGGTGGATGTGCGATAAACGAAAGGAATCCAGTCGTCTATCCAGTGCTACATGTCAGCAGTGAACTCTCGCCACCAGAAACCAAAGGTTCAAGTTTTCAACGTGAAGCCTTAACGATTATGGAGGCTAAGCGTGCAACGGTCAAGGTGCACAATGAACAGATAAGTTATGGTGTGGACATAGCACCTACCAGTGACACTCGTACTTACAGCAGCAATGAAGAACTTACGTATTCATCGATGGATTATCTTACGGAATGAGTGTTCATGGGGTGTGATCCTAACACGTGGAGAGGTCAATACCAGCTTCGACGTGCTGTCCAGAGGCCTCCAGGGGCATGGATCAACATGAACAATTAACATTTTGTTTTGTCTCTTATCTGTGTGTGTGGTTAGTACAGATGTTGAACATTGGAATATAAGGTGTAGTGGAGGTCAACGGCGATATAGCGCCTCGACATCTCTTCTGGGACGCTGATTAGATAGCGTATTACTTATTTGTAAGGGTGCATATTTTTTTGTGTTCTTTATAATATTAGTTGACTTGCAGCCACACAAAAGGGATTTTTTCTGTGAGGTGTCGCTTATTGTGTGGGGTATTAGTTAAGCATGGGGACACACAGTGGAAATGAGTTTGTGTTTATGTATGGGGTAGGTGTTAGGTCACTTATAATTACCTGCTATATTAGTTAATGTCGTAGTGAAATAAACCAGAGATGGAGTATGGGGGAGGCATACTTAAAGCTACCTATGCAGCGTTACTTGGGCTTATATTTAGAGATAAACATTACTCTCCCATCATTGGATAACATATATTTTCTTTTGAGGAGGGGATAGTGTAACATGCATGGGATACAAATTCTGGGGTAAACGACCGGTTGGGAATTTGCTAATTCTAGCAATGTAATTGGGTCATGGTACTACCCAAGAATGTGAGATTTACAACAAAGGGCCAGAGATGTTAAGAGGACAAGTATATGCAGATGTTAGGTCATTTAAGGTTGAGGGGGAAATTGCAAGTACAATGACGGGCTCTAAAGACAGTGGAGAGTAGATCAGGGTGTTGTCAACCTTAGTCACGTAGGCACTAGATAAAACATGAGAGGAGAGCGGATGCGAGATCAAAGAAGTCGAGTTAGAAACACTAGAACAATGGGTAAGACCCAACACAGGGAGTGTAAGGACACGCACGGGCTAAGAGGAGGTAACTAATGAGATGCGTATACGTGACATTAGACTGATAGACAAAGAGAAATCAGGAATAGAATGTTGGAAGAATTTAGACTGGGGTTACAGAGGTTAAATGATGTTTCCTGGGAGGTCTAGGAACATGGTATATATACACCAGGCTGGAAAATTGAGGGGGAGTCGAGTCGAGTACAGCCGAGTGGAGGCTGGGCTAGGTGTGGAGAACTAGCCCGACAGTGGAGTCGTGGCGGAGTTAGGGACAACTCCGCCTCGTGGATTCTCAGACAGTGGAGTCTGAGGCTGCGTCAGGGAGACGTAGCGAGGGCATTAAGTTATGGACCAGTGAAGGGATCTGCGTCCAGAGCGAAGATACTCAGAGGAGAGCTGAGTTTTGAGCCAGAAAGTGGAGGTCTGAGTTTCGGGCAGTGATATTTTGGGTTTAGTGAGGGACACCAGCCAGAAAGCGGCATCCAGGAAAAAGTATTCAGTGTGGGCTATGTTTAAGGGAAGAAACTAGCCAGTTATTCGGAGTTCGGACTGAAGAGGAAATCTCAGTCAGGCAGTCAGGAAGATCGGACACAGGATCTTGTCCGAGGCCTATTAGTCATATTACCAGGCCGATCGAAGACAGTTGCGTTATGTAATTGTGCCAATGTATTTTTTAGAAATAGTGTCATGTTTGCTGTGAATCATGTACCTGTGTCATTAATAAACTGATGTGCGCGAAACGGTGTTTTGATAGTGTCTGTAGCTGTGCATCAGTAAACCTGCAGAGTGTTCATACAAACATTCACACTGACATCCTCTAGACGACCATAGCCAATCTCTATCTGTCACTCTGTCATCATCCACTTTGTGACACAAGGCAACAGGTTTTATTTAGCGTGTACGGGCTTACTTTCCCTAGCCTTTTACTTCCCCAAGTCAAGGACGAGAAGTCAACATTTTAATCCAACTGACTGGTGTAGCGGTTGAACCCGCTATCTTGGCATCAGCGCACCAGAAATTTGAGAGCGAACGCTCTTATCTGTTCTGTCATGGTGATCTCAGAGACGACCATAATCTCTGTCGGTTTACAACTTTATCTGAGATTTACTTCGCTTCACAATAGGACACTAGTGATTTCCGTGAGAATGCAAAAATGAGCAGCAATGGTGCCAACTGTGCTCATGTGTGCATATTATGACAGCGTATCTTTGGCCAGGGAAAATATGCGTCTAAAATCATGTTCCAAATATGTTAAAATTTTGCATATCCTTTACAGGACATCGCTGTCAACATCAGCATCTTTCAGCTGATTGTTGATTTCTTGGCAAGATTACGCTCAGTAGTTTGCCATTGCTTTCTGAGCGACCGGCTCCATACTCTCATAAGTCACTGGCGCGACTAAAACCGCTTCCATTTCTCGTGCGCTCACGTCAACCACGAGACGATTCGGGGTTACGGAGAAAGCTGCTAACACCTCGGCCAGGGAGACCGGCTGTTCCAAATATGGCCTAAAAGATATATAAACGAGCTACAGCCTGGGTTTGCCTGGTAGTGTCAATCACTTGGGGCACTGAAGGAACTGCTTAGGTTATCTCCTGGCTCTAACTGCCGTTTCGCATTCTTGGAGTGGAGGTTGGAGTATCATTTCTTGTTTCAGATGTGTGTCTCTGGGTATAGCCATTCTTTGTTGTGGGATATTTCTGTTGGAATCAGTCCAGGCAAGCTTTGTAGGCAAATTGTGTAATCAAAAGTTGTAGGCAAACGGGCAATTTAGATAAGCTTCATTCGCAGAAGATAAGCGAACCATTGTCTGTCTCTATATATATTAATGTACATCGGATTGTTCTTATTGTTATGCTGAAGCCACTGTTAAGGAAAAAGGACTTTCCTTGAAAACGAAGAAAACAGAAACAATGGTTATATCAAAGAAAAATAAAATACCATGTGATATAACAATAGAAGGAATTCGCTTAAACACGCTGATTGATGTAAATTCTTAGGGGCAATCATAACTTCTGATAGAAGATGCATAACAGAGAAAGAGCAGAATAGGTCACTCAAAAGCTGCTTTTCAGAAAATGAAGAGTATCTTATGTCATAGGTCAACACAGAGGTCAGCATGGCGAATTGAGTTGAGTTAAGAACCGTCATCACTGCAGTCAGGACATTCCCATATTTCCGTCGCCTCGTTCAACAGCCAGCGAAGAGTCATACTACTAATCATTCCCACCGCTATCTCATTAAAAGTTTTCCTGGTCTTCCCTCTCAGTTTTGAGATTCTTCCAGAACCCCTGCCGATCCCCCGCAATCCCATTTTTTCCACATATGGGTTCTCAATCTGTTCCACCGCCTTCTCCACCTGGTTCCACAAGCGCACGACCACCTCCCCCTTGTCCATAGGCAAAATACCACCAAGAGGTGCCCTCCCTGCTAGCCTATCAGCCTGTTCATTCCCTCGTACACCAGCATGGCCAGGGCAAAATATCCATAAATTCTCACAATCTGTGACCTCTGAAGCGACGAGAGCCATTCCACACGAAACATTCCTTTCTCCACCTGACTAAGCATACTCTTTGAACCCGTTAATGAATACAACGTGTGTTGCAGTAGTCTCCTCTAGCCACCGGAATGCCGCTGTTACTGCCTCCACCTCCATTCTCATGCTGGAGGACGTAGTCTCATATGCTAGACTCTCTTTTTTCAAGACTCGCCCATTAGCCTTTGCAATAAAGCCCCAGCCACTACGTCTGATTCTCACCACTGATCCATCGGTGTAGATGACTATGTCACCTTGATGTGTGTTGCTCTGGATCAGCTGTTGCACTTCAAATTCAGTGTGGCCCGCTGCCCATTCTCTGCACTCACGACCCAGTTTGGAACGGTACAGAGAAGATTAGAATGGCCCCTGCGCAAGGATGACACGCAAATTCGTGAAGCGCTCCAGCATGGCGAAATCGAGAAGAAGCTAGTTCTTAAACATCCGGCATGCTGATGCCTCTGTAGCGGGTTCAACCCCCTACCCAGGTTGAGTTGGACTAAAATATTGACTTCTCGTCTTTGACTTGGGGACCTAAGTTACAAGTACCTCAGAAGTTGGAGAGGGTTCGCCTGAGGGCGAGGGACACTGGTAACAGGGAAAGCGAATCAACACGCAAAAGTGCAGTGCTGTTAGAAGTAATGTATATGGACTACGCTAGAGTTGAAAGCGAGAAGCGAAAAAAAAACAAAACAACAATAACAACAAACAATAGAAGATGTCTTGCTGTAAGGCAGTGAATCATGAAATGTGAATGAACACACGAGGACACGCTTTGAAGCAACGGAGATATGGTTTCTGAGGGGAATGTTGCGCATACACTTGACTGTCAGATTAACTAACAACAATTGCGCGGACAAGGCTAATGCAAGTGGAACATTATATAATTATATGCCGGTGTGCTGGGGAATGAACAGGCGGACAGATTGGCTGGCTCTGCAAAACGTGGTGGAGTATTGATGCATGGCAAGGCAGATTAAAACAATGTAATCCCTTAACGAATTTAAACACGTAAGACAGAAACAAAGTGTTGCACGATTTACTGCCTTAAGAAACGATAAACACCGTTCTGTGGTCATAAAATGAGAAGCTAGGCATCACGGCTGGTACAGATTAGTGCGGGAAGAGTTGAGTTGAATCAAGAACCGACATCACAGCAATCGGAACATTCCCTTACGCGCTTCGTCCTTATCTTCAACAACCAGCGGAGAGTTCCAATACTAGTGGTACCAGGTACAATATGATTATATGTCCCTCTGGCCTTTACTCGGAGTCCTGGGTGTCGACCAGATCACCTGGTCATTCTCTGCCGCACTATTTTTGTCCAGACCAATGAAGGTGTACCTGTTCTTCCACGCGATACACATGCTCCCAGAGGACCCTGGTCATATCTACCTTATTTTACAAACACCCCACACAGAGGTGCAGATCTAATATTGTGCACAGACACCCCACACAGAGATGCAGATCTAATATTGTGCACAAACACCCCACACAGAGATGCAGATCCAACCAGATGTCCCCTGTTCGTTTCCCAAGACATCAATATGACATAGTGAGAAAATCCAATTGATGATCGTTATCTTTGAATTGAGTTACAGCATGCCACTGTGCATGAAAAAATACACGTCGTCACCTTGCTCAGCATGCTCTGCAAGTCCACTACAATCACGACAAGTGTGTAATGTTTCTCCTCCAGCCAGGGGAGGTGTGTTGACTCCCTTCCTCGCAAAGAATTGTCTCACGCTATCTTCGTCTGTCTCTCTTTTCTGATGTTTGTGATAAGCTGTCTGCAACTTAGCTTCCCTCACAATGACGAGATTGCTCATTTTCGGCTATCCAATTAATTTTCAGCATTCTTCTATAAAAACACATCTCCAAGGCTCCCTGTGATTTTTTTCGCCTGTTTACTAATTGTCCAGGATTCGCAGCCGTATGTTAAAATTGGTTCTATGTAACATGCAAGAACTCTTTTTCTAACGTTCGAGTCAAGGATTCGAAATCAGCTGCGAGAGATTTGGGATTAGGCCGCTTTGCCTTGATTTCGATCGTATGGTGCGTCGGCCGTTAAGAAAGCGTTGGCAAACTGAATTAATGTTGCCTAGTAAATAACATGCCGGTCTCTCTGGCTGTGGGGTTACAACACTTTCTCTCTGTAATCCCGTTTATCACGCAGAGTCTCGCAGCGGAGCGAGAACTGAGGTGGTTCGACCCCCGCTCGTGACTTGCGGATACTGAGCCGGCCGCTCAGAAAGCAATGGCAAACTACTGAGCGTAATCTTGCCAAGAGATCAACAGACAGCTGAAAGATGCTGCTGTTGACAGCTAAGTCCTGTAAAAGGATACGCAAAAAAAAAAAAAAAAAAAACAGTAAATAACATATATAGAACCTGTATAGCTGTATGACAGTGAATCTTGGAATGTAAATACATAAATTAGGAAGAACTTGAAAGCAACATAGATGTGGTTCCTAAGACGAATGTTGCGAATTCCTTGGACTGCCAAAATAACAATATTAACAACGACTGCCTGAAGAGGCTAATGAAACTAGAACATTATATACAACAATAAGAAAGAGACAAACAGCTTTCTTTGGTCATATGATGAGAAGAGAGGCAGTGGAGAACATCGTAACAACTGGAAAGATCGAGGGGAAGAGAGGGAGAGGTAGACCAAGAGAAATGAGGCTGGATGGATTGAGACGGTGGCATGGAGGTCCGAATCGAATATCATCAGCGGAGTTAATCCAGAAAACCGAGATCTGTGGAAAGTCATGAACGCCTACGCCAGCCGGCATGGCACGTAATGATGATGATGATAGGTAAATAACAAACAACCAAAACATGCTGGGGTTAACTGCAACGTTGTGTACAGAACATGCAACTAACTCTTTAAATTCAACCAACGCAGACTGTTATTTTTGTTTATAGCACAATTTCCATATTTGTATCCTCCCCCCCCCCCCCCCAGAAATGACCAGGTGCTGCACCGGAAATTACCTCCCTTAGCCGTGTATGATTCTGGATACAAAATGGCGACCTCTTCTTTCTGATTCGCCAATTGAGGATTATGAAGACTTGTGATAACATGGCTTGTGGTAAGAAACAGTATGTTCGCTTTCACAAATCAGTTTGCTGGTGAAAATTAAACAATCTGTCAGATAATGCTATGCATTTTGCGCGGGTTTCAGGTTTAGTATTTATATTTTTATATCAAGCCATCTTTTATTTACTTCCTGTTCTCTGTTAATAATGATTAATGAGCCGACGATCTGACCCCCAAAAGAAAGAAGAAAGAATGAATTTTGTTTCTGCTCCTTACATTGATATTCTTTAATTGAGCAGCGTGGTTAATTTACAACAATGATTACACTGCTTTGTTTATAATTTAAGATTACAGTTTATAGAACATCGTTCATGATAATCGTGTGCGCTGAAATTATGCTCCACTTGTTACCTAACGAAAGGAAGTGTCTATTCAGACCCAGCTCCGTATAAACTACTCCGTTTATTCAGAGCTGAACTATCACGTGATTTTTCCCGGTCCCGGAAACCCCGGCTGGTCCTGGTCATGTGATTTGCCAAGTCACGTGACTTAACGTATGTGACGTCATCGTTATATTTTTTTGTTGATTCAAAATCATATCCTCAGTAGCACAGTGGTAAGTGTCTCTGCTTTATAAGCGGGAGCTGTTGGTTCGATTCCCTGCTGGACACTTTTTTTTTAAAATTTTTCAGCAATTAATTGGGTGAAAGCGACTTTTTAATAAAAAAAATATTAGGAACTATGATTATGAACAGATGTTTTAAATATTTGTTTATCGAAGTGATTTCTTTTTTGTCACTTATATTATCTTATTTATATTATATAAAAGTTATCACTTTTTTATGTCTTTCAACACATCTTTCTCATATCTCTGTCTCTCACACTAGCTTCGTTATCTATCTATCTCCTCTCTCTTTTCAACCTGCTTCACTTGAGAACTTAGAACCTGGCGAGGAGTGGGTGCAAGTGCCAACAGATTTCTGCACATCCTTTTCAGTTTGCATCCAACTAGATAGAAAATGCAGACAAGAAAATCCGCCTGCTGTGGAGGCTGAAGTACAAGCCTTGATTTTCGAGAATTCGCTAGACGGTGATGCGGTCATCTACACAGATGGGTCGGTCGTCCGACATGTGAGAAGCTCATGGGCCTTTACGGCTCGGGCCGGAGGGAGAATTGTGAAGGACTCTGGTGCTTTCACTGACACCACAAGTAGCCTCACCATGGAAGTCATGGCAGTAAGTAAAGCATTAACATGGCGCGAGACACAGACATTCACTAGGGCATGTTTCCTTAGCGACTCAATGAACATGATCAAGAGGATAGAGGAAGGGTCGATCCGAAGAGAATGGTTGCTGCCTCTGGAGCGGTCCCGGCTGGCAAAGATTAGTTTCATCTTCGTGCCAGGGCATGCGGGAGTACAAGGAAATGAGCGGGCTCGCAGGTGAGGCTCCTGTGGAAGGCGGACGCGCCATGGACCAGGCTGACATTCTGAATGCTCTACGAGAAGTAAGACTTTTGCGTGAACCAAGTGATGACTGTGAGTCTACAACCATGGCCAGACTGCGAGAACAGCAAATTAAAAGAGGGGTGGCCAAACAAGAACACTACGCAGGAAGCCAAAGAAGATTGATAAACCAACACAGAACTGGCGTCATTAGCCGCTACACGCTGCGGGATTTGCTGAGGAGGGGATCCGAGCACTTATGGACTGAATGTCCATCATGGTGATTGGTCTTCTTTCTGGTTTAGACCATCTCTGTGATCGACGGCGCCTCAAGAGCGAAGAGTAATCATAACTGAATGCTTCGTGGGCTCCTATAGCCCTGACTGTTAGTTAGTTACCGTAGTTAGTTAGGTTCCAACTTCACGTCAACGCGTCGTCCCCATTTTTGCTCCGTTCCGGTGTCGGCGAATATCACACAAAATGCTCCCCACTGTCCAATGTGAAAAGTGGAACAGACAGGAGTCTCGGCAATCCAACAGCCCGCACAGGTACACTGTGCACTAATGCCGCCGTCAGAATGTCAACACAAAATTCATCCACAAATACCACCGTTCATCGTTGATGGACTCGGCAATCACCAGAAAGACCTCCTTGACCCGGGTTTTCTCACATGGCTTGGTCTATAGCCCTGACTGTACTGGGCTTAGGTACCAGTACAGAGCGGGGCAGGTGGTCGCTTCTATAATCCCCAAGGACACTCCATTTTACGTCTGATGCCGCCTCTTGTGATACAAGTGCCAGGTCGATGGCGGTGTCAGGGTCCCCCAGTCTCATTGCCTGCCTAGTTGGTGTCCCATCATTTAGGCAGACAACATCCGTATCAAGCGAGGCCTCAGCAAGAGCAGTGCCCGGTATGTTCTCTCCCGACCTGTCCCACTCGCCAATTGAAGTGGTCACATAACAGATACCTGGTAAATGAAGAAAAAATAAGTTGGTATCAACCAGTACTGGTCTGATGATCTCGCTTTTGGCAGCAACAGTGTTTCCTAGGGTTTTTGTGTTTTGTGTTGGTTACATGTGTCTTTATCTTGCTGCACAAGAACATGCACACTTGTCTTTCTGTTCTTATCTGTCCTCTACTTTTGTTGTCTTGGGAAAGGCGCTTAGCCAACCGAACACGAGTTCTCTCTCTCTCTCTCTCTCTCTCTCTCTCTCTCTCTCTCTCTCTCTCTCTCTCTCTCTCTCTCTCTCTCTCTCTCTCTCTCTCTCTCTCTCTCTCTCTCTCTCTCTCTCTCTCTCTCTCTCTGTCTCTCTCTCTCTGTCTGTCTGTCTCTCTCTCTATATATATATATATCTTCTATCTTCTATATCTATAAAAATCGTATGTATGTGTGTCTGTCTGTCTGTCTGTGTGTGTGTGCGTGCGTGCGTGCGTTCGCGAACGGTCCATCCGGTTGAGATGAAATTTTCTACACGTTTTCTTTTCATTCCTGTGCAACTTTCTGTCATAGTTTTTTTAGTGTACATCAGCTATTTACTTCTTCTTCTTCTTCAGCTTTCCGAGCCATTGAGGTTCTTTGCTGCAAATACAATCTGTCTCCATTCGTCTCTCTGGTGGACCTTCTCTTGCCATTCGTTGATTCCAAGTGCTATTTACTTACTAAAATTTAATTTTGTAATTACATGACTGAACATAAGAAAATATAAAAACAAGGGACATAACATTTAGTAGCATTGTTATATCTTAAGTTAAGTCCCCTACGATGCCCATTTTAAACATTGCCTAAGTAAAGTTAGTTGCATATCCTTTGCAGTACTCTGCAGTCAACCCATCGCCCACCATTTATTGGCTGTTTGTGATATCTTGGTAAGTTTACTTAAGATAGTTATCTTCCAATCATATTTTCTACTATCAACCTATCTATTCTATCTATATTTTTCGAGCCGAACATAGATAGATAGATAGATAGATAGGTAGGTAGGTAGGTAGGTAGGTAGATAGATACATAGATAGATACATAGATAGATACATAGATAGATAGACAGACAGATCCCCGCCAGGGACTGGGCGAAGCCGGGCCGGGTCAGACAGACGGACAGACAGACAGTCGGGAACGGGAACTTATATGACTTGAGATGCTCCCCATCAGGGTCTGGGCGAAGCCGGGCTGGGTAAGACAGATAGATAGTCGGGAACGGGAGCTTATAAGACTACTTATATAAATTAAATGAGATGCTCCCCACCAGGGACTGGGTGAAGGTGGGCCGGGTCAGACAGACAGACAAGTGAGGCTAAGCAGCCATGTGCAGGACGTGACGATTCCTTGGGTGAGCCCAGTACCAGAGCGCTATGTATC
>OY992893.1:15960711-16020711 GCA_963921405.1 Cepaea hortensis | reverse complement strand
CTATTTCAGCACTGAAATACATCCACACTCTAGCCGGTCGTAAGTGCAACCTTCAACTGACTTTAAAACGGTAATTTCAGTCCACAGATAATTTGCTGATAGTTTTCCCGGGACCACGCGACCGACGTTCTCGTCTTCAAACAGTTCGGCTAGTGTTTAAAGTGACGATAATTGTCCTTTGAAAATTCAGGAGCGTCAACCTCTCACCACAACTGTTTCGGTCGTTTGATCCATTAGGAGCGACGCCTTCCAGCCCTTTCGTGACCCTAGTTGCTGAAACGTCCTTTGTTTTCCATAGTTCTGTTCTGTAAATCTGCACTACTTTGTGCTATTTTATATTTACATTTCTACAGCTTTATCACAGTTCCACAAATTTTATTCATATTTTAATTAGATGAGGGATTGTGAGGAAATGAAACATCCGTAAATAATATAAGGCATCACGGGCTGTCCGAGCCGGCACTCTCACCATGTGATGATCGCCAGTTACAGATCAAGTCCATGCTTCTTCTACTTTCAGTTGCTTGAAATTTGTCTATATCTGCAATGTTGTCTCTTGTATGAACTTCGCTGTCTTTTTTTTAGTTCACTTAGTGATCCAAAGAGTTTATCCTCCACCCACTGTTGTTGCTATAGACCAGGTTTGCCTAGATGTGTTGTATTTTGGGCAGTCTTGGGGTATGTTGTTGCTATAGACCAGGTTTACCTAGATATGTTGTATTTTGGGCAGTCTTGGAGTATGTTGTTGCTATAGACCAAGTTTGCCTAGATGTGTTGTATTTTGGGCAGTCTTGGGGTATGTTGTTGCTATAGACCAGATTTGCCTAGATATGTTGTATTTTGGGCAGTCTTGGGGTATGTTGTTGCTATAGACCAGGTTTGCCTAGATATGTTGTATTTTGGGCAGTCTTGGGGTATGTTGTTGCTATAGACCAGGTTTGCCTAGATATGTTGTATTTTGGGCAGTCTTGGGGTATGTTGTTGCTATAGACCAGGTTTGCCTAGATGTGTTGTATTTTGGGCAGTCTTGGGGTATGCTGTTGCTATAGACCAGGTTTGCCTAGATGTGTTGTATTTTGGGCAGTCTTGGGGTATGTTGTTGCTATAGACCAGGTTTGCCTAGATGTGTTGTATTTTGGGCAGTCTTGGGGTATGTTGTTGCTATAGACCAGGTTTGCCTAGATGTGTTGTATTTTGGGCAGTCTTGGGGTGTGTTGTTGCTATAGACCAGGTTTGCCTAGATGTGTTGTAGTTTGGGCAGTCTTGGGGTATGTTGTTGCTATAGACCAGGTTTGCCTAGATGTGTTGTAGTTTGGGCAGTCTTGGGGTATGTTGTTGCTATAGACCAGGTTTGCCTAGATGTGTTGTATTTTGGGCAGTCTTGGTGTATGTTGTTGCTATAGACTAGGTTTAGTTTAGTTTAGTTGACGGACCAACATCACGTCGACTATTTAGATCAGGTTTGCCTAGATATGTTGTATTTTGGGCAGTCTTGGGGTATGTTGTTGCTATAGACCAGGTTTGTCTAGATGTGTTGTATTTTGGGCAGTCTTGGGGTATGTTGTTGCTATAGACCAGGTTTGCCTAGATGTGTTGTATTTTGGGCAGTCTTGGGGTATGTTGTTGCTATAGACCAGGTTTGCCTAGATGTGTTGTATTTTGGGCAGTCTTGGGGTATGTTGTTGCTATAGACTAGGTTTGTCTAGATGTGTTGTATTTTGGGCAGTCTTGGTGTATGTTGTTGCTATAGACCCGGTTTGCCTAGATGTGTTGTATTTTGGGCAGTTTTGGTGTATGTTGTTGCTATAGACTAGGTTTAGTTTAGTTTAGTCGACGGACCAACATCACATCGACTATTTAGACCAGGTTTGCCTAGATATGTTGTATTTTGGGCAGTCTTGGGGTATGTTGTTGCTATAGACCAGGTTTGCTTAGATATGTTGTATTTTGAGCAGTCTTGAGGTATGTTGTTGCTATAGACCAGGTTTGCCTAGATATGTCGTATTTTAGGCAGTCTTTGAGTATGTCTGCCGTGCCAGTCTGCATTTTTGCGTGGCTTAGTTTGTCAGTCTTGAATTCTGTATACATGTGGTTGTGCAATCTACTGTGTCCAGTTCTGTGGCATAGAGTAATGATTTGTTCTGGTCTGTGCATAAGTGATCAAGTCCATTTGTGTTTCTGTTATGCCTTGTTGACTCACACTCACTCAGGCCTACACAATGTGATGGTTCTACCATTTTACACATCCATAACAGGTTTCTGCTACAGGACTGTTTGTTTGTTTGTGATTTCTTGTCTGTTCCTCTCATGGGGGGAGTGGAGTGTGTCATGTCTAGTTAAGCACCTCAGAGGTCAGTGTATCCGACTTCAACAAGCATTTGTGTCAGGTTTCCTTTCTCTATAGGGGGCTAAGTGGTCTCGGGGTATGGTGTTCGCCTCGACTGCTGAAGGTCCCGGGTTCAAGCCCCGGTGAGGGCCAGGACTTTTTCACGTGGACTTCTAGTAAAAATATTTCCCCTGGTCTCTGGGTAGTAAGATTGGACGCCCATGTGTATTGTTGCACTCGTAAAAAATCCCTCGGCTGTTGGAAATCGAAAAAGGGTAGCTTAATGGTGCTGCCCGGGCAAAATTTTGAGATAATAATCTACCCAAAGTATTTCAGGAACCTCGCCGGTGCTACGGACTTCATGCACTGAGCTGAGATTCTCCAGACTCAGGCTTGAGTTAGAAGTAGAACGGAGCACTTGTGGGTTACACCCGCGTGCCATGACGTTGATCCATCGACTAAACAAAACTATATTTCCTTTCTCTATAACGATTCCATTCCAGATAATGAGCTCTGTCTACCTGTGGGTTGATTTGCTGTCCTAATAATTTTGTTGGTGCAGTGTTCTTGTGGCCTACTGTGTGCATTTTCCAACACTAAAAACGTGTTTTTTCACCCTGATCCAAGAAGGCTAGGTATTCAGTCTCACTACCCAAGAGATTATTGGGATGTTTGATGTCATTAGATACCATTGGTTCTTGTATAAATGCCATAAATGAATCACCAAATAACGAAAAGTAGACGGTAAGCTTTACATGAACACAATCATGAGTAACAATATGAACGTTGCAACCAAAGTCTTCGTCAGTACACAAACAAACACACACCGACACAACTACATGAAAAACACCACGTGAAAATATATGTATATATAAAAATTGCTCATCTGTATTCTTGTTGTGTATTGGACACCTTTGTCATGGAATCCACATATGTGATTCTAACAAAGCAGCTAAACTGAAAATGTGGCTGTGACAGGAAAGTGGGTGTCAAGGAGCTGAAGGTCAATAACGTCATGACCCCATGCATGGCCATAGCAACATGAGAAGAAGACAGCAGATGGAGAGAGAGGGGAAGAAGAAGGGTCCACTTGAGTAAACAGTAAACCCTCTGTTGCAGATCAAATTATCTGTGAGGCAGAAGCAGACACGTAATCTCTCAGTCACTCCTCATCCTTAATCAGCTGTTTAATTTTGCATTGCAGGTCCGCCTCCCTTTTGGCATCAGCGCGCTTGTCCGATGTAGTGTACAATGTTTGCTGGATACGTTTGAGAACAAATCGTCACGGTACAGTTATTTCTTTCCCAGCATCAGCAACCTCAGGTATGTGATGTAAGAATAAGTTTGTGTCACTGATTAATCCCTTGTGTGTGGCTTTTTGTTTTGATTGCATTGCCATATTCAGAATTTTGGAAATAATTTTGATGTTTATTTTGTAGACACCGATCTCACTGTCAGTGTCATGAATATAATTGACTTCTGTATTCAAATCAGTGTATTCCCTTAGTGAATTTAACACACGTGCCATAAATAACATATTGCACGATTTCTTGGCTGGCATATTTCGTTGCATCTCCTCAGATGCATACTGCAAAGGTATATATAATTTTATGTGAAACAGTGAATGCTTTTTTGGCTTAAGTATGATGTACTTTGTCGCTGACATGGCGCAATTGTGTAGAACTTTATATCAACAGATGTCTAACACTTAGCAGGAAGTCCTTTTGTTTACATAGTAATGGCTGGATTTGACTAATATATAATGCCTCGCTATATTTGAGAAAATGATTATTGTTAATAGAATACAGTATACAAAATGCACATTGTTTATTGACATCTGGATTACTTGCTAACGCAATATCACTATCATTTTAGAATATTTATAGTTATACACAAACACTACAATAACATGATATAAATGGAGAAAGAGACATAACACTAGTATGAAACAGCTGGTAACACAGTCCTGAACAATAGGCTTATGTCTGCTAAGTTTGTCTATCCCCAGTCAATGTCATTCAAACAATAAAATGATTTATGATGGCACATTTGTAAAAATTTAGTAACTTGTATAACTAATTGCTATAGTAATTTTATATTTGTGCATTATCGCAGTTTGTACTATAGTTGTTATATAGTTAGTAAGATTTCTAGTTAGTGCCACATTAACTTGATATCTAATATTTATAACTCAGTGCTATTTTCTTTTCATATTTATTAAATTTCATGCTGTAATCATTATGTAGTTAGTAAGATTTTATATTTGGTGCTATAATCATTATGTATTTAGTAAGGTTTCAGTACTTGGTGATACTTTACTTTCATAGTTAGAAAGAAATCAAAATAACAAATGCATCAGACATGTCTTATGCAAGGAAAATAAAGGCAGTAGACATATCTCATGCAAGGAAGAAGATGATTTAGAAAGAACATATTTTCATGATGTTGGATATGATGTAAAGATCGATTAAAAAAATAAAAAAGACTAAAGACAACTTAAGTTTGTTTCATAGTCTTTATAGGATGCCACAGTGAACCCAATATGTTTTAACGGGTTGTGGTTTCTTGGAAAGTTTACGTTCAGTAGTCCGCCATTGCTTTCTCAACGACCGGCACTCATAAAATTGTACGAAATCCAGCACAAGGAGGTCATCTTTCACATCACCTGCAGCTTTGTTTCGAATGCACTATGTGGGATTGTGAATTGTGTTCATGACACCTTCGCCTCAGCTGCAGCAATAGCCACTACAAAGTGCATTAACAATTAACAATGTAATTGTTTTTGTTTCAGTCTCAGAATCATGCTACGGGCAATTTTCTCTAAATTCCAGACATTTAGATATTGTTTATATGTGTACACATGTATTCTAAAAGTTAGTTGCATGTCCTTTATAGGACATCACAATAATTGAATTGATAAGAGCATTCTCTTAAACTTCCTGTGTGCTGAATGAACAAACAATCTTTATTTTTAAAGGGTCCAAAATTATACACTCAGGCCCATCTTACATCCGGCCGGCCCTTCCAACTACTCGTCTTTCACACATCAATTATCTATTGTGCATATTACATTCAATCAATCAATCATGTGCCATGCCGGAAAGCGTGGGCGGTCATGACTCGCCATTTCACTCGATCTCCAGAGTCGTGGATCAGCTCAGTGTTCCTGTCTCGACCATGCCATGTGGCCAAGCCATCCAGGTATTTACTTCTCGGTCTTCCCCTTGGTCTGTTCCCTTCAATCTTGCCAGTTGTCACCAAGTTCTCCAATTCATTTCTTCTCATAACATGTCCAAAAAATGTTGACTGTCTACATCTAATTTCTCTAATCAATTTACAATTTTCATCTGTCTCCTGTAGTACTTGGTCATTGGTTTTTCTGTCTGTCCGTGCTATTCTTTGCATTCTCCTCAGAAACCACATTTCTGCAGCCATCAGATGTTTTTCAGCTTGACTGCTCATTGTCCAAGTTTCACATCCATACAAAAGAACAGGCTCTATGTAGCACCTCAACACTCTTTTTCTCATTTCAATTGACATCTTTTTATTGGTCAGTAAAGTTTTTATCTTGCTAAAGGCCACTTTCGCCATGGCGATTCTTGTTCAAATCTCTTCATGGCATCTCCCATCAGATGTTATGACTGTTCCGAGATAATTGTACCGATTCACTTGTTGAAGAGCATTCCCATTTACTTGTATATTTACATTGTGGTATTTCGTTCTTCCTAGTGACGACCATAATCTGTGTCTTTTTACAATTTAATTCTAACCCCAGTTGTTCACTGTGTGCAACAACCGCATCTACTAATTGTTGCAGATCCTGCTCATTGTCTGCAATCAATACTGTATCATCTGTTATGAATGTTACATTCACATAACAAAGAAAAAAAATTGTCAAATGAATGTTGTGTACATAAGCAATGCTATGTTATGAGACAGGCAGGCAGGCAGACACACTCATACATATACACCTGCATATATACTTACTGTATTTACACAAACTCTCTCAGTTGTGCACCCACTCAATAACACACAAATACACACTCCCTCGCACACACATATACTCACTCTCAATCACAAACTTACTAACAGAAATTTACTTATACATACATACATACATACTCTCTTTCTTCATCTCTCTCTCACACCCATATATCCACATTCATACATACATACAGCAAAGCACACACATACACTTCTTCCCATACACACATAATCAAATACATACACACTTTCACACATGCAAATAACACAAATACTCACACAGTCGTACATCCACTGAATCACTTCCTTACACACACACACACACACACACATACCCACTCACAATCACTAACGCACTAAATCATTCACTCATTCATACTCTCTCTCTCTCTCTCTCTCTCTCTCTCTCTCTCTCTCTCTCTCTCTCTCTCTCTCTCTCTCTCTCTCTCTCTCTCTCTCTCTCTCTCTCTCTCTCTCTCTCTCATATGCCCATATATATATATATTCAATCTTACATAAAACCATGCACGCATACACGACGCACTCCTTCACACAATCACTCAAACTAATATACACAAATTCCCACACTTTCACACGTACATTGACAACTGTCATGAGCATCCACACAAAAATGGAAAAATATATTATACATATCTTAAAGTCATTAGTCGCTGTTCCAACTTCACGGCAACGGGTCATCCCCATTATGCTTCGTTCCTGTGCCAGTGAATATCACACAAAATGCTCCTCACTGCCGCATGTGATAAGTGGAATCTTGACAAACCAACAGCCTGCACAGGTACACTGTGCATAATGCCGCCGTTAGAATGCTAACATAAAAGTTCTCCACGAAAAATACAGTTCATTGACGATGGAATATCTTTAATATCTTAAAGTATATTAATGCAATGCAATGGGATAATATATAAACAGAATGAGGTAAGCAGTTTTCATATTGTACATGTTGAAATCAAGTGGCAGGAAAAATAAAAAAAATTAATGATTAGTATACACAAATAATATGGAATAGCATGTTGTGTGATATGTATATGTACATGCTATGCCAAGGTTGCGGGTTCAAATCCTGCATGATCAGCTGGACTAAACTGTTGACTTCTCATTCTTGACTTGGGGATGTAAATTACAAGTACCTCTGAAGTCAGTGGAATCGCCTGATGGCGAGGGACACTGGTAATAGGGAAAGCTAATCCACACACAAAAATCAATTCCCAGTAGTGGCAACTACTAGAGGTGGTAGCACATGAATGGGCTTCACTTGAGTTCGAAGAGAGTGGATGCAAAACAAAAAGGCCCAGCATATTTTGGCTATTTGTGATTTCAGTTTTTATGTTCAGTAGTTTGTAATTTTTATTTGTGTTCTCAATATAGAAATTAAATTCTTGTTTACTCCAGAGAGAGATGGGAAACTTGCTACGAATTTTACTAAGCAATGATCAGTCATCAAAATCATCTGAAAATATCTTCGTTGACTTTGAAAGTAAGTTGTTTGGTTATTTATAGTTAGGTATTTGAGTTGTACAGATGGGTATCATTAGTAGTTATAGTTAAGTATTTTAGCTGTACAGTTAGTTATGAATAGATATTTTAGTACAGTTTTCAAACTTCTGAGACCTGCATAGTTCAATAGATCTTGAAAAGTGTAATCCCCCACTCATATCCCTACACAACTTCTAAATGTAGAAATTAATTTTGTATTACATATTGGCCAGTAAGGTCAGAGGTTAAAAGAGGATCAACTTCATTGCACCGGGTTTTATTCCATATGGCTCAGTCTCTTTCCACCGGGCGACCTGCCGAAAGCATCTTACAAACCACGAAATCCGTACCTTCAGCGATGACCCCCAGGAGTCTTCGAGAAAATTGCACTCGTGAACAATACATCTCAGAAACGGAAATACTGTAGCCATGTTTAACATCATAGCTGCTTAGAAAGAGAAGCCTGGGAAGGTTAACCCGGTCAACAAATGCCCGCAGAAGTTGGATGTGTCGGCCTAACGGCGCAAGAACGCAGCTCTGCTGTAAACAGGCACAACGCAGTCACGTCCGGAAAAAAAAACTGGATGAACGCAGAAGAAGAAGAAGAAAGAGAAATAATGGGTCCTGGACGAAGAGCCAGGGATTGGCCACCATTAGGGTGGACACAGGACACTAAGGACACCTTGTGACACCTTGTCAGTAGAGAGTCTTTTCTGCAGGCAGCGATGAGAGTGACATCTGCCACACACCTGTCACATGATGATTCACAGATCATCAGTGGTTATTTTGTTCTGTGTCCATGATCTTCTCAACATTCTTCTCACAAACCAATCTCCACTGTCTCCAGTTTCATCACTATTAAACAACTCATTGTCCAGCATTGATATTTTAGCTGGTGTCTAGTTTGCCATGCACCGAAGTGCATATTTCTTGACTTTCATTTGGAAAACCTGACCATTATGTTGAATAGCAAGGAGGATTGATAAGACCTTAGAGAGCTGATTGTCTCCGGGCACGCATTTTCCCCATGTTTTGCCATGCCGGACCTGGTTTCGTTGCCCTGCTACTGAGTTGATTGTTTGGTATGACACTGTCAGTTGTGGAATGTTTTGATGTTTGTGTCCACATTGGCTGTGTTGTGAAGTACAGATTTAAAAAATGGTTCACTAGCTATTTGGTCTTTTCGAATCTACTGTTTCTTCATGACTTGACATGATACAAGGATGAGCTTTTCTTGTGGATTTTGCTGGCACAGGAATGAGACAGTTATGAGGTGACCTGTTGCAATGAAGCTGGAACCATACAAAATTTTGTTCAACCAGAGTCGACTGACCTTCACACTCTGTATATGTCTGATTTTACCGATAGATCAAGGTAGCAGGCATATTGCCATGTTACCCCTTATGTACTGTTCATTCCTTGGCAGTGTAGGCCAAACGCCCTGTTTATGCCTGATTGACTTGCAAATAGGCTGCAAATTTACATTTTTTATGTACTTTTAAGAGCATGCATCTTTCCTTTTGCAACATTTGCCTGTGAGACCTGGACACTTTAAACAAGCTGAACAGGGTAAATGCCTTTGGAAATAAGTGTTACAGACAGGTTCTAAGAATATCTTGGATTCAGAAAAAGAAAAAAAATGCATCCATATGACAAGAGCTGAATATTGAAGAATATTGGCTAATAAAGGCAATAAACTAAAGAACATTTAGAATATTTTGGTCACTTGAGACATCATGAAAGTTAGGAGAGAACAGTCATGGAGGAGTAGAGGAAGGCCAAAGAGAAGATGTGTGCAGGATGTGGCAGTTTATCTCCATATGGGTGTATCGAACACGAGACATCTTGCTTATGACCAAGAAGTTTTCCGGAAGGTTGTTATAGGAGCGAGGTTCTGTAAAGGAAATGCTACTGAGTGAATTAATGTACTTACAGTAAAATGATTTGGATTTTTATTTCTTTGATTCTTTATTTAATAATTTCCTATATGTAATTGAATAGCCGGTCTCCCTGGCCTAGGAGTTAACGTCTTTCTCCGTAATCCCGTATATTCTCGTGAGTAATGTAACCTGCGCGAGAATCGGTAGCAGTTCTCGCCGCGTTGGTAACTTACGAGGTATGTGAGCCGGCCGCTCAGAAAGTAATGGCAAACTACTGAGCGTAATCTTGCCTAATACATAAACAGCAGCTGAAAGATGCTGATGTTGACTACAACGTCCTGTAAGGGATATGCAACAACAAAAAAAAAACAAAAATATAAAAATTGAATAACACAATGTGTTTCCATCCTCAGATGTTCAACCCAAGGAGTCTGAAAGGCCAGTTTGGCTTTTAGTTAAATCTGTCCTGGACTCAGCCCACGACATTCTGCTGGAGTTGCAGCGGTACAGGGGGGCTTCTGAAGAGATTCGTATGGTGCGTACTTCTAAAGGTTATTTTTGTAAAATTATAGACAGTTTTTTAAAATATTTTTTGTTTTTTTCCCCCTCTGTTTTAGTATCTATTCTCTGTGATCACTTCCAAGTACTTACTTTGTAAGTACTTGGTCACAGTATCAGATAGAGTGACCAGCTCCCAACTTTTTCCCAGCACAACGCTTCTTCCCATGTGATCTCTTGCGCTAAGTTGATTGGGTGACCTTTGCCCCTGGGCCCCATTCTCGGTGGTCGTAAAATATGTTTACCTCTCTATACTATAGTCGACAGCCATCTTACTTATAATAATAATTGCTTTTATGTTTTAAACATTTACAATTATGCCATTGGTTCCTCCTTTGTCATTAGCAAAGGTGAGGTGTTCCAAGTAATGTCACCCACCACATGACCAAAGAAAGCTGTTTGTCTCATTCTTATTGTTGAATATAATGTTGTAGTTTCATTAGCCTCTTTCAGGCAAATATTGTTAATTACTCTGGCAGTCCAAGAAATTTGCAACATTCATCTCAGAAACCACATCTCTGTTGTTTCCAAGTTCTTCCTAATTTGTTCATTTACATTCCAAGACTCACTGCCTACAGCAAAACAGGTTCTATATAGCATTTCAGCACTCTTTCTTAAATTCAATGATAGTGACTTATTCCATACGATATCTTTCATTTTCTTAAAAGCAGCTTTTGCTGCCGTACTCTGTTCTTAATCTCTTTTGCGCATCTTCCATCTCATGTTATGATTGCCCCTGGGTATTTAAAATTATCCGCTTGGTTAAGAATTTATCTTCTGTTTTCATTTCACATTTTGGTGTCACATTTTTCTTTGATATCACCATTGTTACTGTTTTCTCGATATTCAAGGAGAGGTGACAGACGTCAAACTGACCACACAACCTCTAGTGTGCTGTGCGGTCACCAGAAATGTGGGCCAAGTTTGTACGTGCTTGTACATTATATTCACCATTTCAGGCAGATAGAGTTTCAATCATTAATCAGATTTGTGACCTCATGACTGTTGCTGGTTTCAGGCCATATCAAATCCAAAGATAGAAGACTTGCAAGACAAGGCATGGCAGTCGGTCACCCCACTTGTATCCAAGCTGAAAGGTTGCTTCGAGTTTTCCCTCAAGCTGGGTGAGTTTTCTCTGAAATTGGGTGAGGTTTGTCTGAAATTGGGTGAGTTTTTCTCTCAATTCTGATGAGTTTTCTCTTTAATTCGGGTGAATTTATTTTTCAGCTAGGTGAGTTTTCCCTCATATTTGATGATTTGTTTTTGTTCTAACCAGCTTTATTTGTTATATGGGGTGTTCTTACCCCTTTGACCCTAGGGTTTCAGTGTATTGGTATGTGTATAGAAAATCGAAGCCCCGGGAGATCGGTTTATAGTTATGTGTGGAAAACCCCTTACCTTGAGATGTTAGTATATCCATATGTGTGGAAAACCCCATACCCTGAGATGTCAGTTTATCATTATGTGTGGAAAACCCCATACCCTGAGATGTCAGTTTATCATTATGTGTGGAAAACCCCATATCCTGAGATGTCAGTTTATCAGTGTGTGTGAAAAAAACTCATACAGTGAGATGTCAGTTTAATGGTATGTGTGGAAATATTCATACCCTGAGATGCCAGTCTATTGGTATGTGTGGAGAAACCCATACCCTGGGGTATCGACTTATCAGTATGTATGTGAAAAAACCCATTTTATTGACTTATTGGTTTATTACAAAAAAATAGAGATAATTTTATGCTTGCTTGCCATTCCTAGTTTCAAATACCCTTTGAAGTTTGATTTCTTGTGTGATTACGTGGCTCTGGGTTAATGCGGTTGGCATATTCTGATTATATCACTCCATCTATTGCTGTTTGGTCAAGAAAATTTGGACCTAACAACATATTCTCACTATGCGGGTGGATCTTTTCATCTCATCTCATCTCATTTCATCTTCTTCCTCTTGTACCTTGTGGTGTCGAGGTGAAGAATATGCAGCGGTGGAGTGCCTGTTTATGGCTTCATGGAATGAGATTCTCGTGGACTCTATTATTTCCTCTATCCATTGTTTGACATGGATCTTTTCCATTGTGTTATATAGTTAATGGCTAACAGTGTTTTCAACAACATGAACAGAATATTAACATGTAGAGAGATAAACATATTAAAAATGAGAATTGTATATATTTTACACTACTCTAAGGCACAGAAACCTGGACAGTGATCAAGCAATTGGAAAGTTGAGGCCCTGGCGATGTGGATTTGCAGAAGAATGTGTTGCACTTCATAGAAGAAAAATTAAATACAGGGGCTCTGGAGAGGCTGTGAATGAAGAGAGAGTTGATAAAAGAAACAAAACGAGCCATGAGAAATATTTTGGCCACATTAAAAGACATAGCCTTCTTGTAAAAACCAACAGGAGGAAAGAGTTGAAGATGGGCAAGCAAGAGGTAGACAGCGATACAAGATGGAAGATAACATTAAGAGATGGACGAACATCAGTCTGTCAAAGTGTACAACCACAGTGAGGGTGAGAGGGTGTTGGAGATCTGTTGTAGACAACCTTCATTGTGGAAACAACACCTGACTGATTTGAATTGTTATTTGGAATTTCAACATCGTTTTTCCATAGTGGAGCTGTCATTGAGATGTGACGCAGGTCCGCATGGCCAGATAGATAAGAACGTGGGTTCTTAAACATTCATTGTGCTGATGCCGAGGTAAGCGGTTCAACCCCTACACTGAACAACTGGACTAAAATGTTGACCTGTCATCCTTGACTTGGGGACATAAGTTACAAGTGCCTCTGCACTGTTAATAGGGAAAGCTAACCCACACGTAATATTCAGTCCATCACTACTATAAATAGTGTGTATGGATTACGCTTGAGTTCAAAGCAAGTGAGTGGTTCTCTCCCAACCCCCCCAAAAGAAAATTGAGATGTGGCGTTTGATGATTCTCTATGAGGCATTGCGTGAGTGAGAGCATGCAAAAGAGAGAGAAAGAGAGAGAGATTAAGCCAGTAATAACAATACTGTAAAGTACTTCCACATCGGAAGAAGCAAGGGCAATTATTATTAAAAACTTTACTATATATTTTTTTTTCAGAAAGAGTTATCCCAGAATTATTGAGAGTTCTCTGTTCAGAGGACATAACTCCGCGGGAACATTTAGAGCAGCAACAGGCTTTGTTTAAACAGTTTGCAGAGATTCTGGACTTTGTCCTCAAGTTTGATGATCTTAAGGTAAGCAGAGTTATAATCTTGTCCCCCACATGTGATGATTCGAAAGTAATCTGTATAAGACCAGGGGGGATTAGACAAGTGTGCCCTATGCAGACAAATACAAACAAGAGAAGCACAGGAAACAGAGAAAGATTATGTGAAAGTTATAACAGCTGACAACAAATAATTATGTAAGCAACGTCAGCTTAATTAAAAAATCACATAACTGAGGTCTGGAGGGTGATGGTGGCCAATGCCTGCGCCAGGCCTGGCACCTGAAGAAGATTTGTGTTTGCTGTAGAAGCTTCATTGTTAAGTCTCTGACAGGGCTAGTAAACTGATATCAGTAATCCTTTCTATGTGTATGCAGGGCTTGCGTATGCCTTTGTATTATAAATAATCTCAAATATTGAGCCTGGTTAGAAATCAGGTTAGGACATCACTTCAATACACCAAGTGATATCCTCTTTATGTGACTAAAGGCTTGTGTATGCCTTTGTATAGGGTGTATTTTTAATGACTGTGCAGTGTTTGAAAATATTACCGGTCCAAGTTTTGTATTCACTCTCTGTAAAGTTCATGCAACATAATAGGTAAATACAAAACTTGGACTGGCAATATTTTCAAACACTGCACGTTCATTAAAAATAAAAAAAAAGTCGCTTATAAGTCAACGGGGTCGACTTCATTGCACCGGGTTTTATCCCATATGGCTCGGTCTCTTTCCGCAGCACGGAAAGCGTCGCACAAAGCACAAACTCCGTAGCTTTTAGCGACGACCCACAGGAGTCTCCGAAACATTTAACTCGTAAACCGATGGGCGCGGCCCGGAATCGAACCCACAACCTTCGGATCACAAGTCAAACGGCTTGACCACTTCGCCACAGAGACTCCCTCTCATTAAAAGTCATTAAAAATACACTCTGTATTATGAATAATCTCAAATACTGAGCTTGGTTAGAAACCAGGTCAGGGCATCACTTTGATACACCAAGTGATAAACTAAGTACTTGAGTTTGCCCTGATTGTTAAAAGAAAGTAAAAATAAAGGAATCTTTAACATATCTTGGGACTTATGGTATATGGTGCTATTCCCATATTTGTGTAGACCAATCAGCTCTCGGCTGGTATGTGTCATAAATATCCCGCTGGCCTTCTTTACTTCCCGGAATTTCCCTGGTGTCCATTTTAGACTGGGGTTTTCTGATAGCCCAAGTCAATTTAAGACCCGCTTCTATGGGGATTTGAACATGTGACCACCAGTTTGGCTTGCAAGCTTGCTAGCCACTGTACCATCACAGCTCTCTTGCCTTGATTGGGAAAGAAACAATTATGAGGAAAAGAACAGTAGCTCTCAGCTCATTAAGATTAAGGCTTGGTATAGTATATACAGTCCTTAGGACTTGATACTTTTACAGAAGTATTTCTATGTGGTTACCATAACCTTTGATATGGTATGTATGACAGATGACCACACCAGCAATACAGAATGATTTCAGTTACTACAGGAGGACTCTGAGCAGGAGGAAAATGGCCAATGAGGTATGTTTGCAATAAAACTGTATATGGTTCATGTAGGAGAGAAATGGGCAGTTAGGTATGTTTGCAATAATACTATATGGTGCACAATTTATGGTAGTGTTTTCAGTTTGATATTACTGTGGGGAACAGATGCTCCACATTCGAACATTACCTGCAACTATGTGTTTTAATTGTTTCAGCTGCAGTATTGTTCATGTAGTCACGTCATATGATATATAACTCTGCAATATGCAGCAAAATATGCCAGGCAATAAATTGTGCAACAGTTTATTTGAGGCTTCTGTGTTTAAATTCACTAAATGAAAACATTGTTTTGAATACTATATGTCTTGTGTAGGAGAGAAATGGTAAATGAGGTATGTTTGCAATAATGTTGTATGTTTCTTTGATAGGAGAGACATATGTTTGCAGTGATACTATGTCTTGTGTAGTAGAGAAATTTTCAACAAGACATGTTAATTAGTAATCTTATATGCACTGAACAGGAAGGAAATGACCAATCAAGTATCATAATAGTGATCCCATATGCATGGAATATTAAGTAGATGGGTAATCAGCTATTTTAGCAGTGATCTTAATTGCATGGGTGGTGAATAAGGTTTATTAGTAGTGATCTTAAATGCATTGAATAGATGGAAATGGCCAATCAGGTATTAGTACTAATTCATTGAATGGAGGGAAATTGCCAATCAGGTATTAATACTAATTCACTGAATAGAGCAGTAGTTCTCAACCTTTTTTGGCCCATGCCCCCCTTTACTATATGTTCAGAACGTCATTCTCCCCCCCCCCCCCCCCCTTTTCAAATTTCCTCCCAATAAATCCCCCCACCCTTACACAGTATACATAAAAATGGAAGCTAAATTTAATAACACATACTAGAACAAGTCTAGACAACTACATAAAACATGATTTGCGGGTCTACTTACGTTATAAAACGAATATCATTAGGGCGAGAAGTACAGAACTGTAAAATTTACAGGGAAAAACAATATCAAGTAACTGGTTCTTGTATTAATGCAATCTGAAATCTTGAAATAATCTTAATTCCCCCCCCCCCCCCCCCCCCCGGAATTGTAGGGCTTCGGGGGGGGGGGGGGAATTCCCCACCGGTTGAGAACCACTGGAATAGAGGGAAATGACCAATCAGGTATTAGTACCGATCCTATATTCATTGAATAGATGGAAATGGCCAATCAGGTATTAGTTTTTTTTTTTTGGTGTGTGTTTTTGTTTGCATATCCTTTACAGGACATCGCTGTCAACATCAGCATCTCTCAGTTGATTGTTGATTTCTTGGCAAGATTATGCTCAGTAGTTTGCCATTGCTTTCTGAGCGACCGGCTCACATACCCCGTAAGTTACCAATGCGGCTAGAACCGCCACCGATTCTCGCGCATGTCACGTTACTTACGAGAGTATACAGGATTACGGAGAAAGTCGCTAACTCCTCGGCCAGGGAGACCGGCCAGGTATTAGTACTGACCTTATATTCATTGAATAGAGGGAAATGGCCAATCAAGTGTGTTGGTATTGATGCAGTTTGGAAATAGCCAATCAGGTGAGGTGTTAGTCTTGTGTATTGAATAGGAGGGACATGCTAATGGAATATGCCAGTTAGTAACTAACCATATATGTTATCTTCTTCCTTCCTCTTCCTCCACCTCCAACTCTTTCTTCTTCTTCTCCTCCTCCTCCTCTTCCTCCTCCTCCTCTTCTCCTCCTCATAATGCTGTTCTTATGGCAAAAGGTACGGCTACTGTTGCTGCAGCTACAACTACTACTGTTTCCTTGTTTTAAAACATAAATTATTACAATGTTTAGGCAACATTTGATGCTGTTTTATTTTCTGACCAAACCTGAGTTGACTTATCTCCCTTCAGGATGACCTACCACCAGGAGATGACCATGTGTCCAACGAACTAGCCAACCGAATGTCACTGTTCTATGCCCAGGCCACCCCCATGCTGCAGTCTATCAGTGATGCCACAGCAAAATTTGTAACTCAGGTACTGTAGTCCGTGTGACAGCAGGTAAATTACAACAAAGGTTGAAGTTCAAGGTTGAAGTCAAGAGGACTCCATTGCACTCGATTTTATCCCATCTGGCTCGGTCTCTTTCAGTAGAAGAGCAAACTGTCAGCTGAGAGGACATGCACACAAAACTGTCTGCCATGAGCATCACACAAACCATAAAGCTTCTTTTTCTTCTTCATCGTTTGCTTGAAATGTGTCTATAACTGCAGTGTTGTCTCTTGTATGAACTTCACTGTCTGTTTAGTTCACTCAGTGGTCCATATAGTTTATCTTCCACTGTTGTATCTCCAGGTCAGAAGGTTTGCCTAGATATGTTGTATTTTGGGCAGTCTTGGAGTATGTAATCTGCTGTCTGCAGCGCCAATTCACATGTGCACATGGCTGATGTGCCAATATTGAATTTTGTATATATGTTGTTGCATAAACATGAAACTTCAAGAATTACTTCATTTTCCCTTTATTTAAAATGGAGGGTGACGATAGTACTTTATGTGTCTTTCAAAATTATCCTGACTAAGTTCATCATCATACAGTGTCGTCTCCACTGTGAAGGTTTGCAGAAACAGATCTCCAGCAGTTTTTCTTCTGAACTTTCTATGTATATTCTGCTCTGCTGTATCCTGGACAATATTTTGTTTTTTCCTGGACATGTATATCTTTTTTGGTTTTCCATAGATTGTTTTGTTGTTTGATGTGACCAAAGTACTTTATCTTTTGTATTTTTTCAGGAGTACCATCTTTATGTTGAATTGTTCTAAAACTTTCTTATTTATGTTGTTTTCCAACTAAGACCTTGCCCCACCCAGTCTAATGAAGGCCCACATTTCAAAGCATCAGCTGCATTTCCGCTGGTCGATACTGAAGTCTCGTAACAGGAAGCTCCTGTGTTTATGTAAGGTGCTAGGACTATCACAATTTTAGGCTAGAGTGTCCGGAGAAATAAGTTGTCAGTCTTTCCCTTGCATAGCAAACTCCGAGTGCAGGCATCTAACCCTTGCCCGCCTGCACTCATGCCATTGTCAGTGTAACATTCTGGCCATTACACTCATGTGTCGACTCTGGCTGATATTGGTAGTGGTTAAATAATGACGTAACAATAATTTTACTGTCATGTGTTTTTCTGACTGATATTAGTAGTGGTTAAATAATGACGTAACAATAATTTTACTGTCTTGTGTTTTTCTGACTGATATTGATAGTGGTTAAATAATGACGTAACAATAATTTTACTGTCATATGTTTTTCAAACTGATATTGGAAGTGGTCAAATAATGTGTAACAATAATTTTACTGTCATGTGTTTTTCTGACAGATGTTGGTAGTGGTTAATTAATGACGTAGCAATAATTTGATTGTCATGTGTTTTCCAGAACAAAGAACTTCCAGTAGAACAGACAACAGACTGTCTGAGCCTGATGGCCAACATCTGCCGTGTGATGATTGAGAATCCGTGAGCATGCTTTTCTTCTCTTTTATTGTTGTATTTATGTCATCTGGTGATTGGGCATTAATGAGAACATGTTAATATTGCTGACATTTGAGTTGTGTGTGACCCGTTCTTCCGTTTGGATGTAAACACATGACAATGAGTAATTAAATAGTGAACGAACAAGCTTTATTTTCTAAGGGTTTAGAAATGGGCGCACAGGCCTGTCTGACATTATGCCTTTCTGTTCTCTTTGCTCTCATACATTATTTCACACATACAACACTTATGAAGCAAATATTAGACAACAACGACATAACACTGATAATATGCTTTAATAAACACGTGGAAAATGTGCAATAATCAATAATACATGACTCACTAAAGCTAATTTTGACATGACGATTATAAATAACTAAATACCACAGTTAGGGGGATGTTTATTATACTAGTTGTCCTTTGAGATTATTATTATTATTATTAGTGAGGAAAATATAGACAGTGGAGATGTGGGTTTGAGAAGAATATTAAGAATATTATGTACAGAAGCAAACAATGACTGGGGTATTGAGATTTCAGGGATTACAAGATCACTCAATAAACCATTAGGAAAAGACAAACAGAATGTATGGCACATATCAGCAGACAAGGTGGGATAGAGAAATTAGCCTTATGTGGGAAAATACTAGACAAGAGAGGCATAGAACGATGTATGTGGAATAATTAAACAACTGGGCAACAAGTAACAGTATAAGCAACAAGAACTGTGTCAGGTAATCAGATGACAGAGAGTAGTGGGAAGTCACAGTAGTCTGCTCCAGAAAAGGTATCTCTGCGGGACGCAGAGGTGTTTCCAAGGCACCAGGACCAGGTTCTATACTGGCCAAGACCTACTAACACGTCCTAGTCGTGCGTCCTGGGCAAACAGGTCCCTATGGGGTCCTGGCTAACGTAGTAGGATCGCTGATTCTTCTGAAGTCGGAGAGTGTCTGCCTGCACGGCGAGGAACCACCAGTCTGCATACCAATAAACCAGACATGGGACAACGGATACTCATGCAAACCTCAGTCCGGTATGACATCACACTGATGTTGGACATCAAGATGTCTTCATCCGAAATACAGGACTTCACGCTGGAGCTCACAGCCAGCCAACGCAAGCAAGCAAGGTATCTGAGCAAGAATTTATGACCGCAGTTGATACGACATGTATAAAGTTGGAATAATATGTGTACTGTTAGACTAACATATGTACAGTTGGAATATGTGTGCACTTGAAATAATATATGTACAATTGGAATAATGTGTACACTTTAAATAATATATGTAGTATTGGAATAATATTAGGGCTGCGGAAGTTAACGATTAATTAATCGATTATTCGTTAATTTGTTTTAACGATTTATTTTTTTTTAACGATTAATCTAAAACTTTTCTCCCATCACTTATACAAATGAACCGGATGTTGAAAAATTGTCGGACATTTTAAATATAGTGCTGCAAACACAACCGAGTTGCAAAATTGTACTGAGCCACCATTGTATAAGCTGCAGCAAGATGTACCAACAAGATGAAACAGTATGTTTATTATGCTACAGAGTCTTCTACAGGCCAGAGAAGCATTAACTATCTACATGTCAGATGTAAAGAAGCAATACAAAGGTCGTGTAGCTAATATGACAAGTATTTAAATACTACAGATTGCAACAGCACTTGATCCACGCTACAAATACCTGAAATGTTTGTCAAAGCATGCAAAAGAACGAAGTTGGCCACGTATTGGACAACAAATAGCAGTTAATGTTCATGATGAGCCATGATGGAGACTGCTGAAACGAATGATACTGACTTTGACAATGAAACTATATGTGAACCAAATGAAGAGAGTATTAAGCTAATTGAGTCTGAAATGGATAAGAAAGTTGCTGAATCGGTTGACCCTTTACAATGGTGGGAACTTAATGAACATTGATATCCAAAATTGGCATTCCTTGCCAAGACCATTCTGTGCATACTGGCTACCTCAGTTCCATGTGAACGATTGTTCAGCTCTGCTGGTTATATTGTTGATAAGACGCGCTCGTCACTTGAATCAAATACTATCAACATACTCGTCTGTTTGCATAGTTGGTTATTAGATGACATATGAACAAGACAATCCAGTGTTATTTCAATTTTTGGCAAATATGACTATAATGTGAGTTATATGACTATAATTGTTTTGCTTTAATCGAAATTAACGATTAATTAATCGTTAATTTTTCAAAAGTTAACTATTAAATTTAAATTAATCGGTCGCAGCCCTAAAAAATATGTGTAAACCTGAAGTAATATATACAATTGGAATAATATGGATACAGTTAGAATAATGTGGATCTGGTTATAATATGTATGCAGTTGGAATAATATGTATGCAGTTGGAATAATATGTATGCTGAGTGTAAGAAAGAGAGTGCGGAAATGCTATGTAGAACAAGTTTTGCTGTATGGCAGTGAATCTTGGAATGTAAATGAACAAATTAAGAAGAAATTAGAAGCAACAGAGATGTGGTTCCTGAGACGAACGTTGAGAATTCCTTGGACTGCCAGAGTAACTAACGACAGCTGCCTGAAACAGGCTAATGAAACTAGAGCACTATATACAACAATAAGAAAGAGACAAACAGCTTTCTTTGGTCATGTAATGAGAAGAGAGGCATTGGAGAACATCGTGACAACTGGAATGATCGAGGGGAAGAGAGGCAGAGGCAGACCAAGAGAAATGATGCTGGATGGATTGAGACGGTAGCACGGAGGAATATCAGCACCAGAGTTGATCCAGAAAAGCAAAGACCGAGATCTGTGGAGAGCCATGAACGCCTACGCTAGCTGGCAGGGCACTTGATGATGATGGATGATGATGATGATGTATACAGTTGAAATAATATGATGCAGTTGGAATAATATATATCCAGTTGGAATAATATGGATATAGTTGAATTAATATGTGTACCATTGGAATAATATGAGTGCAGTAGAAATTGTATAATTGCTGAAGTGTATGAATACACTTAGTGTGACATGAACACAGTTGAATTGGTATGTTCCCATTCTGACTACTTGAAATGGTATGTATTAATTTAGAATAATAGTTTGAATACATTGAGAATAGCATGAATACAGTTGGAATGGTGTAGATACAATTGGGAAGGTATAATTACATTTGGAATGGAGTCAGTGCAATTAAAATAGTGTGAACACAGTTGTAAATAGATGTTTACAGTTTTTAAGATATGTCTGCAGTTGCAGTTACGTGTTTATGTTTGTAAAGATATGTCTCCAGTTGCAGTGATGTGCTTATGGTTGTAAAGATATGTCTACAGTTGCAGTGATGTGTTTATGGTTGCAAAGATATGTCTCCAGTTGTAAAGATATGTCTATACTTTCATTTGAAACTGTCATTTACTGCCAATACAGTACCTTGCGGTGTATGGCAGAGGGGTCTCTTTGAGCCTGAGGAATTAAGGCCGCCTGGCTAGTGCAGTCGCTGTGAACTGTGCAGGTTAGGATTTTCTTTTTGTCCCCGACAGAAAAAATCCCACACCTTACCGAGGGATCGAACCTGGGTCTGCCGAAGGAGAGTCCGGCGTTCTAGCCACTCGGCCAGCCGCTCCTATTTGAAGTGATATTGTAACTGTTGAAACTATATGATTATGTTGTATATTATGACGCATCAGGACCTTCCTGGATATATTTTGGTACCTATTCTATTGCAGCCAGTACAGGTCACGGATAAAGGAAGAGACACAGTTGTTTTGTCTGAGGGTCATGGTCGGTGTCATCATTCTTTATGACCATGTTCATCCTGTAGGGGCATTTGCCAAAACATCAGGAATCGAGGTATGCCTTGTGTTTGCTGTCTGTGACTCCTTGTGTTTGCTGTCTGTGACTCCTTGTGTTTGCTTTCTGTGTCTGTGACTCCTTGTGTTTGCTTTCTGTGTTTGTGACTCCTTGTGTTTGCTTTCTGTGTCTGTGACTCCTTATGTTTGCTTTCTGTGTTTGTGACTCCTTATGTTTGCTTTCTGTGTCTGTGACTCCTTCTATTTGGTTTCTGTGACTCCTTGTGTTTGCTTTCTGTGTTTGTGACTCCTTGTGTTTGCTTTATGTGTCTGTGACTCCTTATGTTTGCTTTCTGTGACTCCTTGTGTTTGCTTTTTGTGTCTGTGACTCCTTATGTTTGCTTTCTGTGTTTGTGACTCCTTGTGTTTGCTTTCTGTGACTCCTTGTGTTTGCTTTCTGTGTCTGTGACTCCTTGTGTTTGCTTTCTGTGACTCCTTGTGTTTGCTTTCTTGTGTTTGTGACGCCTTGTGTTTGCTTTCTGTGACTCCTTGTGTTTGCTTTCTGTGACTCCTTATGTTTGCTTTCTGTGTTTGTGACTCCTTATGTTTGCTTTCTGTGTTTGTGACTCCTTATGTTTGCTTTCTGTGTCTTAGAATTAAGTGATTTGTCCTCAAAGAAATGGGAAAATAACTATTTACTATGTGGTGTAGTAATATATCCCCAGGGAACTTAAAACATCCATCATTATCACACGACCCACATTACCAGAAGCTGTTAATTGTGGGAGATATAAATCTGTTAGCATCATGAACTAATATAACTCTCAAGATCATATAATAAAGAATTCAAAAAAAATAGGTAAGGAAGTAGATGAAGAATAGTAAAACACTATAGTTTTAAAGAATAGTAAACAGTAATTTGTTTATGGATGTTGGCCATATATATATATATATATATATATTACATTGGTACCTTTCCGTCTTGACAGACGATAGTTTGGTACATTGTGCTTCAAAAAGGCTTAATAACTGTCATATGGCAATAACTACGATCCATGGCGGTGGCGAGTGTGGCTGGTAAGGCCAATTCTTGCTGCAAATGTTTGCCCACAGTAGGTGCATGTGAAAACCTGGTCATTTCCACCATTTTGCACCATCTTACGTCTCTCACGCTCTGTGTGTGCTTTATCTGCAATCATTTTCTCCTTTGTCTTTTTTCCATTTCTGATAGTTGCCCTACATGCAACACGTTCAGTGGCGACATGCTCCCATTGTGCATTATCAATGCCTGTATCAATCATGTCCCGCTTACACACATCTTTGTATCGTAGTAGAGGCCGACCCTGAGATCTCCTACCCGTCTGTAATTCACCAAAAAAGATGTCCTTTGGTATTCTACCATCATCCATCCTCCTAACGTGTCCTATCCATCTAAGTCTACGAAGACTGAGCATGGAATACACCGTCACACAACCTGATCTTTCCAATACTTCAGTATTTGTGATTTTGTCTTGCCACTTAATACCAAGTATTCTTCGCAGACACCGCATATGAAAGCTGTTTAAACGTTTCTCTTGGCGTGAGTAAGTTGTCCAGGTTTCACTGCCATAAAGAAGAGTACTAAGGACACAGGCTTGGTAGACGAGGACTTTTGTTTTGGCAGTAAGCTTCCTGTTCTCCCAGACTCTTTTTGCTAACATGTTCAATGTTGTTGCTGCCTTGCCAATCCTGATGTTGATTTCCTGATCGAGGGATAATTTGCTATTTACCTCTGATCCAAGATATGTAAAATGGTCTACTATCTCCAGTTCGGCATCGTCAACAAAGATTGATGGTACACCATGTGCACCTTGTGACATAATCTGTGTCTTCTTTTTGTTAATTGTTAAACCAAATTCAGAACAAGCATTGGAGAATGCAGATAGTAGATGTTGTAATTCTTCTTCAGAGTGGGTCGTAATCGCAGCATCATCCGCAAAAAGCAACTCTCTGATAAGTACCCTGCTAATTTTGGTCTTGGCCTTCAATCTCTGAGCATTATAGAGGCCACCATCCGAGCGTGAGTGAATGTATATACCGTCATCCTGATCACGAAAGGCATATTTCAGTAGAAGTGAAAAGTATATCCCAAAGAGGGTGGGGGCTAGTACACAACCTTGCTTAACTCCACTCTTGATTTCAAACTCTTCTGAAGTTGAGCCATCAAACTTGATTATACCCTTCATGCCTGTGTGGAACGATTCCACAATGGACAGAAGAGTTGGTGGACAGCCAATCTTCTTTAGTGCTTTGAACAGACCCTCACATATATATATATATATATATATATATATATATATATATATATATATATATATATATATATATATATATATATATATATATATATATATATATATATTGTACAGAAAAATCACAACATCAGAAATGAGATTCCTGAGAAGAATACTCAACTTATCAAGAAGAGATAAGATCAGAAATGAAGAAATCAGGACTAAAGTGGAGGTTATAGCAGCACTCAATTTTATTAGAAAGCAGTAAGTCAAATGGTTTGGCCATGCAAGTAGGTTTACCAGTCAACAGCATACCACGACATGCAATGATGTACAGACCAGATGGAAACAAAGGAAGAGGCCGACCACGTAAACATTGGACAGAGGGAATAGCAGAGTCCATTGGAATATCGATACTTGAAACCCGTAATCGGGCACTCTCACGATGTTTATACTTAACCTCGACACCGCAAGGTACAAGAGGAACATGATGATATATATATATATATATATATATATATATATATATATATATATATATATATATATATATATCTTATATATAAAAGGCGATCTCCGTCTGTCTGTATGTCCGTATGTCCTTTATGCGCTCGCGAACTGCCCATCCGATTGAGATGAAATTTTCTACACGTCTTCCTTTCATTTCAGCGCAGCCCACTGTCATATTTTTTTAATGTGAAATCGGCTGCTTACCCAATATTATTTCATTTTTCATTTTTCATTATAATTTCATATATCTCAGGGGACTTAACTCTGTAAAAGTTATTTCAAGGGGCATAACTTTTCTGTATAACTTATAGTCATATTGTTGCATCGTTTTCAAAGATTTATAAACTCTTTGTCCATAGTTATGTACCGGCATATGAGTTATAATAAATAATGATACAATCTTTAAGGCATTTTCAAAGTTTTCTTAAAAATAATGCATAATGCATAACATTGTAACTCATCTTTTTATGCTTAAAGAATAAATAAATAATAGTTACCTTATCTCTATCAAGTTTGAAGATTTTATATTTCTTTACACTGTCGCCAACTCTAAGAAGACATGGAACAACTTCAGCCATTATTAAATCTACAGGCATATGCATTATATTCCTCCTCCTCCTCCTCTCCCCTCCTCCACCTCCTACCCTCTTCCTCTTCCCCTCCCCCTCCTCCCTCTCCCTCCTCCTCTTCCCTCTTTCTCCTCCTCCTCCCTCCTCCTCCCTCTTCCTCCTCCTTCCTCCTCCTCTTTCCTCCTCCTCCCTCTTCCTCCCTCTTCCTCCTCCTGCTTCCTCGCCCTCCTCCCTCCTCCTAATCACTCCTATTCCTTCCTCCTCCCTTCTCCTCCTCTCTCCTCCTACTCCCTCCTCCTCCTCCCTCCTCCTCCCTCCTCCTCCTACATCCTCCCCCTCCTCCCTCCTCCTCCTTCTCCTCCCTCTTCCTCCCTCCTCCTCCTTCTCCTCCCTCTTCCTCCCTCCTTCTCCTCCCTCCTCCTCCCTCTTCCTCCCTCCTCTTCATCCCTTCTCCTCCTCCCTTCTCCTCCTCCCTCCTCATCCTCTCTCCTCCTCCTCCTCCCTCTACCTCCTTCCTCCTCCTCCCTCCTCCTCCTCCCTCCACATCCCTCCTCCTCCCTCTTCATCCTCCCCCTCCTTCTCCTCCCTCCTCCTTCTCCCTCCTCCTTCTCCCTCCTCCTTCTCCCTCCTCCTCCTCTCTTCTCCTCCTCCCTCCTCCTCCTCCATCTCCCTCCTCCTCCTCCTTCTCCCTCCTCCTTCTCCCTCCTCCTTCTCCCTCCTCCTCCTCTCTTCTCCTCCTCCCTCCCTCCTCCCTTCTCCTTCCTCCTCCTTCCTCCTCCATCTCCCTCCTCCTCCCTCTCCTCTTCCCTCCTCCTCCTGCGTTCTTCTCCTCCCTCCTTCTCCCTTCTCCTTCCTCCTCCTCCTTCTCCCTCCTCCTCCCTCCTCCTCCTCCCTCCTCCTCCTCCATCTCCCTCCTCCTCCTCCCTCCTCCTCCTCCATCTCCCTCCTCCCTCCTCATCCATCTCCCTCCTCCTCCCTCTCCTCCTCCTGCGTTCTTCTCCTCCCTCCTAATCCCTCCTCCTCCTCCTTCTCCTTCCTCCTCCCTCTTCCTCCTCCCTCTTCCTCCTCCCTCTTCCCTCCTCCTCCCTCTTCCTCCTCCCCCTCCTCCTCCCCTCCTCCTCCCACCTCCTCCTGCCTCCTCCTCCTCCCTCATCCTCCTCCTTCCTCCTCCTCCCTCCTCCTCCTCTCTCCTCCTAATCCCTCCTCCTCCCTACTACTCCTCCTCCTTCCTCCTCCCTCCTCCTCCTCTCTCCGCCTATCTCTTCCTCCCTCCTACTCCTCCCTCCTCCTCTCTCCTCCACCTCCCTCTTCCTCCTCCCAGCTCCTACTCCTCCTTTTTCTTCTTCTTCTGCTGCTGCTGCCGCTGCTCCATTTACCCAAGTTAATTGTTGGGGAAGATGTAAAGATCTTTCAAGTGCTCTTTCTAATGCTTTTTGTAAGTTGGTCTTCGTTTATCTAAGGTTGTTCTAACTGCAACCAATAAATGATTAGACAGACAGACAGACGGGAACGGGAACTTAAATGACTACTTATATGAATTAAATGAGATGCTCCCCATCAGAGGCTGGGTGAAGCCAGGCCGGATCAGACAGACAGATAGACAGACAGACAGACAGATAGATAGTCGGGAATGGGAACGTGAGCTTATATGACTACTTATATGAATTAAATGAGATGCTCCACACCAGGAGCTGGGTGATGCCGGGCCGGGTCAGACAGACAGACAGACAGATAGTCGGTAACGGGAACGGGAACTTATATGACTACTTATATGAATTAAATGAGATGCTTCCCATCAGTGACTGGGCGAAGCCGGGCCGTGTCAGCTAGTATATATATATATATATATATATATATATATATATATATATATATATATATATATATATATATATATATAAATTAAATTTATTTATTTTATTTTTCAATGTCCTGTTCAACCCTTGTGGGTTATAATTGGTAAATGTATTATATATTGGACACAGTTGGGTATTCATTTTGTATGTCATTTTTTTGTTTGTAAACATATGTTATATTTATTTATAATGTATCTATAATGAAATTCTGTTTATAGTATAGTTGTGAATGTTTATTCTCTCTCTCTCGCTCTCTCAAAGAGAGAGACAGACAGAGAGAGAGAGCCAGATGTCTCTATTCAACAACAAAAGTTAGTTGCATATCTTTTACAGGGTGTCACAGTCAACCCCAGAATTTTGTTGCTGTATCTGATGTCTTGGCAAGTTTACTTTCAGTAGTTTGCCATTGCTTTCTGAACAACTAGCACTCATACCATTGTATGAAAATCAATGCGAGATGGTTTGCTGCCAAATCATCCGCAGCTTTTTTTTTTTTAAACACAGTATGAGGGGTTACTGTAAGCCCTTCCCCACAGAATCAGCCTCCATCAAAAATTGGTAGTATAACTGCCTTCAACTTTGGAATTCTGGAGTTATGGTTCTACAATTGAAGACAGTGTGTATGTCATCATGATGATGTGCCAAGTCCTTGTGCAGAATATTGCTCTCATCACAGTCATGATTGATTGATTTAGGAACTGACATCATGGCATTCGGGGTATTTCCATAAGCGCTCCGTCCCCATCCTCAGCAGCCAGCGAAGAGTTCCAACACCAATAGTTCCAGTAGCAATCTGATTATATGTCTGTCTCGCCTTTCCTCTGAGTGTCGAGCTTCGGCCAGATCCCCTCGTCACTCCTCACTGTCTCATTCTTGCCAGACTATGGTGATCCATTTGCTCCCCCGAGGTGTACATGTGCTCCCACAATGCCGCAACCACGTCTGCCTTGTCATGCATCAATACTCCACCAAGTTTTGCCGAGCCAGCCAATCTGTCCACCTGTTCATTCCCCAGCACACCAGCATACCCCGGCGAAAAGATCCAGGTGATGCTTGCCAACCGTGACCTCCGAAGCGAAGCAAGCCACTCTGCACGAAGCCTACCTGTCCTCACCCTCCTCAGCACGCTTTCTGAGTCAGTTACAATCACGATGTGTGTATGTATCGTGTTCTCCATCCAGCGGAAAGCTGCACTGACCGCCTCCACCTCCATTCTTAAGCTAGATGTTGTGGTATCATATGCCAGGCTCTCCTGCACCAAACGTCGACCATTAGTTTTTGCTAAGATTCTCCAGGCACTTCTCCTACCTCTCAACACAGAACCATCTGTGTAGATAATCACATCACCTGGGCGAGCATTATCCTGAATTAGTTGCTGAATTTCAGTCATCTGGAAAGACTCTTAAGTCCTTTGCTAGTTCCCGTTCCATGTATTCTCATGCCCAGGGGGGTCTTGATTTTCACCGTCATGTTGGTCGACCCGTGCCTTGCCTTTCAGAAACATGTCTCCCCATTACTGTTGTGTCAAAACCACAATGACAGTTATGTGTATATATACAAAATAATACAAGGCCATAAGATAACCCTCATCAAAGTAGTCAATGTTTCTGGTTTAGGGGTTAGTGAAGCGGAGTGCCACAATTCCTTGACCTACCAAGTCCAGCATTTAAAATCAACCACATGTGATTTAGAAGTAGACCACGTGATGTTGATTTAGATTTTGTGGGCGTCTGCCATTCACAAAGCAATAGCAAACTAAATGTTTTGCATATCCTTTACAGGACATCGCTGTCAACATCAGCATCTTTCATCTGATTGTTGATTTCTTGGCAAGATTACGCTCAGTAGTTTGCCATTGCTTTCTGAGCGACCGGCTCCATACTCTCATAAGTCACTGGCACAACTCGAACAGCTTCCAATTCTCGTGTGCTCACGTCAACCACGAGAGTATTCGGGGTTACGGAGAAAGCTGCTAACCCCTCGACCAGGGAGACCGGCAATGGCAAAGTACTGAACATATTGCCTGGTAAACAACTAACTCATTATGACAAATGTCATCACTGTTAGTAATCTGTACAAATCAATATTGTAATAAAGTACCAAATTTTTGTAACCATTCAGATGTCTCTATTGAAAAAAAAAAAAGTTAGTTGCATATCCTTTACAGGACATCACAGTTAACCTCAGCATAAACAACAAAAAAGCAATAAATGCTGTGGTTGACTGCAGCATCATGTGCAGGACATTCAACAAACTTTAACAAACAAAGATACAAGAGGACAGTTTATGATAAATGAATGAGTAATGTAGAAGAGCAAACAGCTACTGTCTAATTAATTGTTGTTCATTCATAAATCTGCATATTTGTGATACACATTGTTCACGATACATTTTTAGATGAAGAGTTGCATAAAATTACTCAAGGACCAACAGAAAGGAACTGTGGAGTCTTTACTAAATGCCTTACGGTAAGATTTCTTCAGGGCTGACTTGCATGTCAAACTGTTCTGCCAGATACTATCTCTTAGTTCTTATGAATAGTTTATTATGTTGTGGTTTTATTGATGGTAAAATTGTGTGTATTCTGCAGTATGTTAGTGGATAGTTGAGTGGTTAGCATTTTTGGTCTCAAACCTTGAAAAAAAAAATCTAACACTGGCAAGGCAAAGAAACTTATTTATTGGAGTCAGGTGAAGAAAATCTAACCCTGGCCAGGCAAAGAAACTTATTTATTGGAGTCAGGTGAAGAAAATCTAGCCTGTACTAAGGAGTTTTGCCCTTATACAAGACTACTTGATGTCTGATTCACTTTCTCAAGTATTTGTATTGCAGTTGGTAGTTTGTGAAAAGAAATCAGGAATCAACATTGTTGAGCTCAGGACATTCTTACATATGCTTCAATCCCCTTCTTCAGTAGCCAACCAAGAGTTCCCATGCTGATCGTGCCAGGGACTCTGATTGAATGTCCACCTGTGTTTTCCTCCATGTAATCTCCAGACTCACTGCTCGCCTTCCACTGAATCAGCCCCTCCAAATGTGGGTCCTTCATTTTGCTACACTTTCAAATCAATCCCAGAGAGTCTTCACCACATCAGTTAGTTTGTCGCGGTTCCAACTTCATAGCAAAGGGTCACCCTCATAATGCTCCATTCCTTTGCCAGTGAATATCACACATAATGCTCTTCACTGTCCCATGTGAAGAGTGCAGTCTGCAGTACCGATAACCCAGTAGCACGTACAGGCAAGTACATGCATAAGGCCGCTGCCAGAATGACAACACAACAGTCCGCCATGAAAATTACATTTCTTTATCGATGGAAGTAGCAGTCACCAGAAATACAGCTGCTACACACACATTACTGCATAATGCAGAACTAGCTAGTTCAGCAACCGGCTGCCACCATTTTCTGAACATACAGTTCACAAAACAAACAACAGCGGACATATGTAAAAGCACACAAGATATCCACAGCTCACAATGCTGCTCTGCGCACTCAACTCAATGGCTAGGCGATGGGACCATGTACTACCAGTCCAACATGAGGAAAATGTGTAAGCAAGCCGTAGTCAGAAGCAAAAACACAAAGAATGATTAATTATCTTAACTAATTTGTGTGAATCAAGTATTGCTAATTAACCTGAGCCAAACAGAAGCTCAATGGGTGGCAAAAAACATACAGATACATGCAGACGATTCCATCAAGGTTTTATCAACGGAACAACAAAAACAAAACAATGAAAGTAAAGACAAAATAAAGGAATACTTATCTCAACATTCAAGAAGTTATCTGATAATGTATTATAAGCCAAGATTTGCTCATTATTATGAGCCAAGACTTGCTGCTCATTATGAACCAAGTCATGCTATTATAATGAGTCAGACATGCTACTCATAACTTTCAAGACATGCTCTACTCATTATAAGTCAAGACATGCTATGAGTCAAAACATGCTACTCATTATTATGGAATAGAATTATTATTAATGAGTCAAATTAAATTAATGACTCATTATGAATGAGTCAAAACATGCTACTCATTATTACAAGACAAGACATACTACTCATTACGAGTCAAGACATGCTACTTGCTTCATGAAACCATCCACGTAGTGTACTGAAATTATGTGCCTCTTTTCTCACATCCAGATACACAACAAAACATCTGCAAGATGAGACCACATCACGAACAATCAAGAACATGCTTGCTGTTTGACCAGACAGGCAATCGTGAAACAACCATGCTCACTTCCGGGTCTGTGTTTTAGCACCCGACCTATTCCTGGTTTTTTTATATTATATTGTTCGGGGGTGGGGGATGTGACATTTTTTAATTTTTAGCCCTTAATACAACCATGTCATGGTGTGTGTTTGATGTGTGCTATATTGTCACAGATGTGTGTTATGTTGTGACATGTGCTCTGTTGTGACATGTGTTCTGTGGTGTTACTAATTTTGTTTATCTGTCAGAGATGTGTGTTCTATTCTAATAGGTGTTTTCTGTAGTTAGTGTGCTATAGTGCCTCAGATGTGTGCTATATTGTCACATGTGCTCTGTAGAATTACTAATGTTTGTTTTACTGTCACAGATGTGTGTTATATTGTCATATAAGTGTCCTTTAGTGTTACTTGTGTGTGCTATATTGTCATAAATGTGTTCTAAATGGTTACTAATGTTTGCTAACGTTCCAAAGATGTGTATTATCATGTTGGCTGTGTATGCTACAGTGTTTTAGATATGTTTTGGTGTCTCATATGATATTGTTCTAGCTGCGATCTCTATACTGTCCATGTGTGCAGTGGGGCTGTCAGCGTGTGCTAAAAATCTTTGTATGTATGCTGTAGTGTCACAGTTGTGTGCTTTGACATTGCTAGTTGTTGCTATTGTGTCACAGATGTGGACAATAGTATCACATGTGTGTGCTATAGTATCACAGATGCTGGCAGTAGTATCACATATGTGTGCTATAGTATCACAGATGTTGGCAGTAGTATCACATATGTGTGATATAGTGTCACAGATGTGGGCAGTATCACAGATGTGTGCTATGGTGTCACAGATGTGGGCAGGATCACAGATGTTGACAGTAGTATCACATATGTGTGCTATAGTGTCACAGATGTGGACAATAGTATCACATGTGTGTGCTATAATATCACAGATGTGGATAATGGTATCACATGTGTGTGCTATAGTGTCACAGATCTTGACAATAGTATCACAGATGTTGGCAGTAGTGTCACATATGTGACCTATAGTGTCACATATGTTGACAGTAGTGTGACATATTTGTGTTATAGTGTCACAGATGTTGACAGTAGTGTGACATATTTGAGCTATAGTGTCACAGATGTGCAATAGTATCACATATGTGTACAGTAGTTCACATGTGTCCCGTGTCACTTGTTTGTGCTATAATGTTATGGTGGCCACAAGATGGTATGTGTGTCCCATACTTTCACCGGTGTATGCTACATTTCCACAGTTGCATGCTATAGTATCATTGATGTAGACTATAATGTCACAGATGTCTGCTGCAGTGACGAAGAAGTGTGCTATGTCACAGATGTGGGATATGGTGTAAAATATGTGTGCTATATTGTCACAGATGTGTGTAATAGTATCACATGTGTGTGCTATAGCTCACATGTGTACTGTGTCAATGGTGTGTGCTATAATGTCGTAGATGTCTACCACAGAGACAAAGATGAATGCTATAATGCTACACATATGTTCTATAATGTCACAGATGTATGCTTATACCCTATTGTGATAGTATAATATTTACTTGCTGTTTCAATAGATGATTATATTTTTTCAGCTTTTTCTTACGTCGTATATCTTTCTGCATCACATGGCAGCAGGGTTGTCACTTCACTTTCCAATTATGTACAGTTTTTGTAATTTATTGTTTGGGTTCATTATTATTGCCATAGTTTTTTTGACAAGTGTGTTTCACCCGTTCATTGACTGTTATGTTTGCAGTTTTTTTATTGCATATCTTGATAGTGGCATTGCTTTTATTGATTTGAAAGTAGTTTTTCACGTTTGCAGTGATTAAGATTTGGTGTTTGACTGCATTAATTTGATTGTTTTCTGTAATTATTGCAAATATAATGGCAGGGATGAAACTAAATAGAATATAATTACAGAACAAAATAAGACATATAGAGACACATGCCGAAGGAAGTGTCTATCATGGAAACACTCAGTTTTTGAAGACTACGATGGCCAAGATATTAGAAGAATGGATAACAACTGTGTGTCTTCTTCTTCTTTTGTCCTTTGTCTGCTATTTGTTTTACAGGCCCTCAGAAAACTCACGCCAAGCCATTCTGTCTTTTGCTATCTCCTGCAACTCCTTCCATGTTCTCCCCTTGTTATTCATCTCTGTCTTTAATTCTCTTGTCTATGTGTTATTACATCCCCCACTATTTTGTTTGTCTGTGGGCTCCAGACAAAGGACTTCCTAGTGATACTATTCTCAGGTTTTCTTAATGTATGTCCTATCCAGTGCCAGCATCTTTCTCTCACATCTTGATGCAGTAGAATTTGTCTAGTTCTCTCCATGAACTCTACATTGGTGATTCTGTTATACCATTTTTGTCTGACTATTCTGCTCAACCCCCAATTAATGAATGTTAACTGTACGCCTGAACAGGTTTTATATGGCCATCTTCTAGAGTAAGGGGACCCAGAGGTAGAATGTTGAGTTGAGCTAAGAATCAACATCATTGCACTCAGGACATTCCCATACGGCTCCATCCCCTCGTTCAACAGCCAATGAAGAGTTATACTACCAATCGTTCCAGCCGCTATCTGATTGAAAGTTATCCTGGTCTTCCCTCTCAGTTTTGAGATTCTTCCAGAACCCCTGCCGATCCCCCACAATTTCATTCTTTCCACATACAGGTTCTCAATATGTTCCCCCGCCATCTCCATCTTGTATAGATATTTCTGCCTGTGCCATCCAGGACCTGCCTCGTCTGTCTATGACCCTTGACCATATCCATGGCTTCATGCAGAGGGTGATCCTTACTTGCAGCAACTCTCAGGTACCATTTGGCTTGAAGGACCCTGTGCCTTTCCACCATTGATGGTAGTGGCAGAATTTGCCTCATGCATATAATTGGTGTGTTGGAGGTAGAATATGGTTTGATTCAAAGATATGTGTAGAAACATCACCAAAGCACTTATCTATGAGTACTGTTGACTAGAGTAAATTGACAGAAGATCATTGTCTCTATGGAGAGCATCTCTGTGCCAGGGCATTCACTCTCTTGGTGCGAGAAAGTTTTGCAGCTAATGCTAAAAGAGGGAATTAATTAAAAGAATCATGAATACATTGCTAAATGCGCAGTGGAAGTGGCCACTGGGGAGGCCAGGTTTCTTTAGTATGCTCAAGCCAATTATAAAAAGTTAGAGAACACATTACGAGATGGTTGGGATTCAAGACATAGCTTTGGAGTGAACAAGTTAAGATTCTTGAATGTGCGCAAGAAGAAAATCTGGAGGACAGAAGAACAAGTTCAAAAGAGAACTGCCGCAACAAATGAAATAATCTGCAGTAATTACAAATACTTGAAACATTCCCGCTTGTCATCATCTGGAAAGCATGTTTTGGGTGGTGGCATTGCAGTGATGTTGACATGACTACCCCCAGACTGGGACTTTGCAACGATAGGTCACTGGATGATGATGATGATTTGTATTCCCCTGTCCACTCGCTTTGAACTCAAGTGTAGTCCACACATGTGTTGCTACTTCTAGTGGGCTGATTTTTGCGTGTGGATTACTTTCCCTATTATCCATGTCCCTCGCCATCATGTGAATCTACTCCGACTTCTGAGGTACCTGTAACTTACATCCCCAAGTCAAGGACGAGAAGTCAACATTTTAGTCCAACTGACTGGTGTAGGGGCTGTACCTGCTACCTCAGCATCAGCACACTGGATGTTTAAGAACAAGCGCTCCTTTCCATTTGGCCATGCTGACCCTTATGATGATGATGATGAAGATTTGTGTTATTGTTGGTTATTGCAAGTTTTATTGCAAGAGAAAGAACAATCGCTTATGATTACATTAATTAGGGGATGTTTGTATTACAATGACAAGGCTAGGGTGGTTACATTAATTAGGGGATGTTTGTATTACAATGACAAGGCTAGGGTGGTTACATTAATTAGGGGATGTTTGTATTATATTGACAAAGCTAGGGTGATTACATTAATTAGGGGATGTTTGTATTACAATGACAAGGCTAGGGTGGTTACATTAATTAGGGGATGTTTGTATTACAATGACAAGGCTAGGGTGATTACATTAATTAGGGGATGTTTGTATTACAATGACAAGGCTAGGGTGGTTACATTAATTAGGGGATGTTTGTATTACAATGACAAGGCTAGGGTGATTACATTAATTAGGGGATGTTTGTATTACAATGACAAGGCTAGGGTGATTACATTAATTAGGGGATGTTTGTATTACAATGACAAGGCTAGGGTGGTTACATTAATTAGGGGATGTTTGTATTACAATGACAAGGCTAGGGTGGTTACATTAATTAGGGGATGTTTGTATTACAATGACAAGGCTAGGGTGGTTACATTAATTAGGGGATGTTTGTATTACAATGACAAGGCTAGGGTGGTTACATTAGTTAGGGGATGTTTGTATTACAATGACAAGGCTAGGGTGGTTACATTAATTAGGGGATGTTTGTATTACAATGACAAGGCTAGGGTGGTTACATTAGTTAGGGGATGTTTGTATTACAATGACAAGGCTAGGGTGGTTACATTAATTAGGGGATGTTTGTATTACAATGACAAGGCTAGGGTGGTTACATTAATTAGGGGATGTTTGTATTACAATGACAAGGCTAGGGTGGTTACATTAATTAGGGGATGTTTGTATTACAATGACAAGGCTAGGGTGATTGCATTAATTAGGGGATGTTTGTATTACAATGACAAGGCTAGGGTGGTTACATTAATTAGGGGATGTTTGTATTACAATGACAAGGCTAGGGTGGTTGCATTAATTAGGGGATGTTTGTATTACAATGACAAGGCTGAGGTGGTTACATTAATTAGGGGATGTTTGTATTACAATGACAAGGCTGAGGTGGTTACATTAATTAGGGGATGTTTGTATTACAATGACAAGGCTAGGGTGGTTGCATTAATTAGGGGATGTTTGTATTACAATGACAAGGCTGAGGTGGTTACATTAATTAGGGGATGTTTGTATTACAATGACAAGGCTGAGGTGGTTACATTAATTAGGGGATGTTTGTATTACAATGACAAGGCTGAGGTGGTTACATTAGTTAGGGGATGTTTGTATTACAATGGCAAGGACAGAGTGGTTACATTAGTTAGGGGATGTTTGTATTACAATGACAAGGCTGAGGTGATTACATTAATTAGGGGATGTTTGTATTACAATGACAAGGCTGAGGTGGTTACATTAGTTAGGGGATGTTTGTATTACAATGACAAGGCTAGGGTGATTACATTAATTAGGGGATGTTTGTATTACAATGACAAGGCTAGGGTGGTTACATTAATTAGGGGATGTTTGTATTACAATGACAAGGCTAGGGTGATTACATTAATTAGGGGATGTTTGTATTACAATGACAAGGCTAGGGTGGTTACATTAATTAGGGGATGTTTGTATTACAATGACAAGGCTGAGGTGGTTACATTAATTAGGGGATGTTTGTATTACAATGACAAGGCTAGGGTGATTACATTAATTAGGGGATGTTTGTATTACAATGACAAGGCTAGGGTGGTTACATTAATTAGGGGATGTTTGTATTACAATGACAAGGCTGAGGTGGTTACATTAATTAGGGGATGTTTGTATTACAATGACAAGGCTGAGGTGGTTACATTAATTAGGGGATGTTTGTATTACAATGGCAAGGACAGAGTGGTTACATTAGTTAGGGGATGTTTGTATTACAATGACAAGGCTAGGGTGGTTACATTAATTAGGGGATGTTTGTATTACAATGACAAGGCTAGGGTGGTTACATTAGTTAGGGGATGTTTGTATTACAATGACAAGGCTAGGGTGGTTACATTAATTAGGGGATGTTTGTATTACAATGACAAGGCTAGGGTGGTTACATTAATTAGGGGATGTTTGTATTACAATGACAAGGCTAGGGTGGTTACATTAATTAGGGGATGTTTGTATTACAATGACAAAGCTAGGGTGGTTACATTAATTAGGGGATGTTTGTATTACAATGACAAGGCTAGGGTGATTACATTAATTAGGGGATGTTTGTATTACAATGACAAGGCTAGGGTGATTACATTAATTAGGGGATGTTTGTATTATATTGACAAAGCTAGGGTGATTACATTAATTAGGGGATGTTTGTATTACAATGACAAGGCTAGGGTGGTTACATTAATTAGGGGATGTTTGTATTACAATGACAAAGCTAGGGTGGTTACATTAATTAGGGGATGTTTGTATTATATTGACAAAGCTAGGGTGATTACATTAATTAGGGGATGTTTGTATTACAATGACAAGGCTAGGGTGGTTACATTAATTAGGGGATGTTTGTATTATATTGACAAAGCTAGGGTGATTGCATTAATTAGGGGATGTTTGTATTACAATGACAAGGCTGAGGTGGTTGGATTAATTAGGGGATGTTTGTATTACAATGACAAGGCTAGGGTGGCTACATTAACTAGATGGGTGCCTGTAATTATGCTTGCCTGTCGACTCGGTGGTCACGTGTTTGAATCCAGCCCTCAAGCCTGGGATGTTTACATTACACCTGAGCTGCCAGATCTACCCAGCATGACATGGACACCAGGAGATGTTCAGGGAAGTGAAGGTCGCTGATAAAACCCATCAAACACTGATTGACCACAGCACCCATCAAGCCGTGATTGACCACAGCACCCATCAAGCCCTGATTGACCACAGAACCCATCAAGCACTGATTGACCACAGAACCCATCAAGCACTGATTGACCACAACACCCATAAACCACTGATTGACCACAGTGCCCATCAACCACTGATTGACCACAGCACCCATCAAGCACTGATTGACCACAGCACCCATCAAGCCCTGATTGACCACAGAACCCATCAAGCACTGATTGACCACAGAACCCATCAAGCACTGATTGACCACAGCACCCATAAACCACTGATTGACCACAGTGCCCATCAAGCACTGATTGACCACAGCACCCATAAAACACTGATTGACCACAGTGCCCATCAACCACTGATTGACCACAGTGCCCATCAACCACTGATTGACCACAGCACCCATCAAGCCCTGATTGACCACAGCACCCATCAAGCATTGATTGACCACAGCAATCAGCACCCAACAAGCACTGATTGACCACAGTGCCCATCAAGCACTGATTGACCACAGTGCCCATCAAGCATTGATTGACACAGCAATCAGCACCCAACAAGCACTGATTGACCACAGTGCCCATCAAGCACTGATTGACCACAGTGCCCATCAAGCACTGATTGTCCACAGCACCCATCAACCACTGATTGACCACAGCACCCATCAACCACTGATTGACCACAGCACCCATCAACCACTGATTGACCACAGCACCCATCAAATCACTAATTGACCACAGCACCCATCAACCACTGATTGACCACAGCACCCATCAACCACTGATTGACCACAGCACCCATCAAATCACTGATTGACCACAGCACCCGTCAAATCACTGATTGACCACAGCACCCATCAAATCACTGATTGACCACAGCACCCATCAAGCACTGATTGACCACAGCACCCGTCAAATCACTGATTGGTTTGTACAAAATATGGGGCTAGCACCATATACCTAAGATACCTAAATCTGGAGAAGAGATCCTTGCTTTTTTTCTCTTTGATTATTTTCGAATGATAAGAAAGGTATGATTATGTTCATTTGATTATTTTCTAATAATAGGACAGGTATGATTATATTCATTTGATTATTTTCTAATAATAGGACTGGTATGATTATGTTCATTCGATTATTCTCTAATAATAGGACAGGTATGATTATGTTCATTGGAGCAATGTCATTGTTTCTTGGTTTTAAAAATCAAAGTCATAATACTCCAGATAAATCCATAGAAGCTCAGTCTCCTTCAACTAATGTTGTATAGTTTGGATTCTGATCGTTCCAGGGAGACAAGTGTAAGTAGTTGCAACTGCCAGTGTCAGGACTTCTTCTGACCTGGGCACCAGCCACTTGACAACTTTATGACAACTGGTAAAATTGATGGGGAAAGAGAAAGGGGAAGACACAGAAATAAATACCTGGATGGCTTGGGCACATGACATAATCAGCGCAGGAACACAGACCTGATCTATGACTCTGGTGACGGTGTGAGATAGGAAACCTTGGCCACTTACGCTTATCGAGATGGCACATGATGATGATGATGAATCTGTATAGGTCCTGTCGGGAGAGAAGGCCTAAAGCATCCTTGTGTTAAGGGATTATAGAATTTGGTAAACTTGTAGGAGTATCTGGACAAATGTGATGACCAGTGCACATTTGAGTGGATACCAGTTCACATCAACATTCCAGACTATGAAGAGGCAGGCGGACTCGTTAACTAATGAGGAGCGCTACCTCAAAATGATACCGGACCAACTTATCAGATGGCAAAAACCACAATACCAGCCTCTTGTATGTCATCATCATCTTCATCAACAAATGCCTGGCCGACTGCCTTGGTGGTCTTGCTGCTCCTCGTCTTGCGGCCTCCAACAGCATGTATCATGTCATAGACAGTACGCTGACAGGCTTTCGTGCCAAGGCACAAGAATGTTTTTTTGCTCACTTCCTCTGTCTCTCTTTCCCCAAATCTGCCCAGTATCACAGTATGTTCTAGTTTTTGGCTTCTCATAATCTGGTAAACAAATATTGACTGCTTATTTGTGTTGTTTGTGATAAGTTGTCTTTTTGTCTTAGACCTGTTTAAAAAAAAACAACCTTGGATTGCACATTTTGGCTATCCATACATTTTCACCATTCTTCTACAACATCACATCTCAGAAGCTTCTGTGGATTGTTTTGCTTGTGTAATAATTGTCCAGAATTCACAGCCATATGTTAAAACTTGTTTATTTAATATGCAACATTCTTTTATGTGAAAAGGGAGTGCCCAAACCACACACAAAAATTTATACATATCTAATTCATTGTTTTCCTGCCTATTACATGACACAGAGGACAAAGATGGTATCTGTAGCAGGCATTGGCAACCTACGGTACGTCTACCAAGCCTGGCACGTGGAACAATTTTCAGTGGCACGCTCAATGAATTGAAATACATTATATTATCTTATTATGAACATTTTTTATTGAATAGAAGCATATTATTCTGTTAAAGCAATTCCTGGGTTTACATCCATTCAAAATGAAAGTTGCTGTTGGAGCTACGTCTCGGTGATTTGATGCAAACTAACTTATTGAGTTTGGAGCAACAATGATGGCCTTAATGTGGTTATACTTCTGTCCTCTCCTCCTCCCTCCCTTCCAACCATTTCCATCACCAACTGTGTAGTTCTCTTGACTGTCAATTAGTCATGCAAGTACTGTCCGTTGACTGTGGCACAAAAATTATAGTTGTTATATGGTGCTGTTAATTTGACTCCAAAACAGGCCAAAAAACATGATTGACACTCATTTTAAGACTTTTGGACAAAAAAATATGTATAAGGGGTTGGTAAACTCAGGTTCTCCCGCTAAGTGACTTTGGCACAACACTACAGAAAGGTTGCCGACCCCTGAACTATACCATAGACACAATATTGGAACCACTGATCTCTGTCCTCTTGGCATCTCTCCAACCCTTATGACATCTACTCTAACCCTATTCTTGTGGCATCTGCTCCAGCACTGTCTTTGTGGCATCTGCTGCAGCGCTATCTTTGTGGCATCAACCTTATGTCAGCCCAACATCTGCTCCTCCACTATCTTTGTGTCATCTGCTCCATCCCTATCCTTGTGACATCTGCTTCACCCCTGTTTTTGTGGCATCTGTCCAGCACTGCCTTTGTGGCATCTGCTCCAGCACTGTCTTTGTGGCATCTGCTCCACCACTGTCTTTGTGGCATCTGCTCCACCACTGTCTTTGTGGCATCTGCTCCACCACTGTCTTTGTGGCATCTGCTCCACCACTGTCTTTGTGGCATCTGCTCCACCACTGTCTTTGTGGCATCTGCTCCACCACTGTCTTTGTGGCATCTGCTCCACCACTGTCTTTGTGGCATCAACCTTATGACAGCCCAACATTTTCTCCAACCCTAGTCTTGTGACATCTGCTCCACCTCTACCCTTGTGACATCTGCTCCACCACTGTCTTTGTGGCATCAACCTTATGACAGCCCAACATTTGCTACACCACTATCCTTGTGACATCTGCTCCACTACTGTCTTTGTGACATCTGTTCCACCACTGCCCTTGTGACAGTTGCTCTACCACTGTCTTTGTGACATCTGCTCCACCACTGTCTTTGTAGCACCAGCCTTATGACAGCCCAAAATAATACAACACTGAGTGGTACAGAATATGGCTACCAGCAGTTTCCTTCCATGAATAACTATGCAACTGTTGGCTTTGTTCACGGACTTTTTAGTCAGTAAGGTAGAAGTCCAGGGGCAAACAATTTAGGCTTCTTCTTCATGCCTGTTTTGAGGGGAATGTGTCGGACCCCGTGTAAGGTTTGCATTCTCTAGACAGATTCCAAGTCAAGTGGTTCTGCTGAATTTAGGTTGGAAGCTCACAACTTCATGTGACACAGTTATTTTGCTGTGAGCTGGGGGAGAAGTTGGTGAGGGAGAGAACTGGCTAACTAGCTCCATCAAGTTGTGACCTAGTTATACACCCAGCTGAGGCAGGACAAAACATCTGGGAAAATGAACATCATTTGTGTATTTTTCATGTTGTTTTTGTTTGGTTTGTCATAGTTTAAAAAAAAAGACTGATAATATCCAGCAGACAGTAAAGATGTGTTTCATTGTTTAAAATATACATTATGTGATTGGTTGTTACACACAGGTGAACTGTTATTGGTTATTAAAAACATAAGTGAAATGTGATTGGTTGTTATAAATAAGTGAAATGTGATTGGTTGTTACACATAAATGAAATGTGATTGGTTATTAAATAACTATGAAATGTGATTGGTTACCGTAAAGCGTTTGCTAAATGTGATTGGTTATATTAAACATAAATCAAATGTGATTGGTTGCTGTAATAACCTAGATAGCTTGTACATAATATTTATTACCTGATACATTTCTTTTCACATATAAACTAGAGCAAGAACAATATGGGTGTACATTTGAATGATTATTAATGTGTTTTAATTATGATCATAAACTTGCAGAAATTCCTGTGGAAATATGCAGTAAATTTGCTACACATTGACTTGGCTGTTATTGCTACCTTTTGTTTGTTTGAAATCTACATATTGTTTGGCACTGAATCTGTTAATTTAATGATCTTTGCCCTTTTCCTATGAAATTTTAGACCTAATTCTTGTAACCACCCTTCAAGTGTGGCTAGTTGGTCTAGCATCTGTTTACCTGTCTGTGACAAGAGTATAGCTTGTGTGTGAGTGACAAGAGTACAACCTGTGTGTGATAGGAGTATAACCTGTGTGTGACAGGAGTACAGCATCGTCTGCTGAGTCCATATTGTCAGTGTTTTTTAACAGTAGCGAACACTTAGTATACTGTTAGATAAATCTACACTCAAAACTCACGGTTTATAATCTTCACAAACAGTAACAAAAATTGAAAGGATACTTGTGGAAAATGACACGATAAGAATAAGAAGTCGTTAGATTAATTCATCTTTCGTTGTCTATTTATTTATGAACGAGTTCTTTCAAATTAGTTTATAGGCAGTGAGCGGGAAATAACTCCTCCATGACTTCGTTCACGTAAAACGTCTTTAATGTTTGTCTCCCTTAGATTATTACTATTCAAAGGCCGCTGAATAGAATCTATAATACATGTGTGTGCGTGCGTGCATATGTATGTGTGAGAGAGAAAGTGTGTATGCATGCAGGCCTACCAACCTATAGAAATGTCGTATAAAAGGCAAATTTTAAATATATAGCTAGATTGAATAATAATGAAGCTCCACAAGCACAGAGATTATGGTAATTGTAGTGTTGTATGCCCCCGATTCTTGGTGCTTAGTTTTAATAATCGAAAACACAGCCACAATGCAGGTCTAGTTTGCCAATGCGATATTATTAATGCCCATTGAGAGATATGGAGAGCGGGGGACTTTGAGGCCAGTGGATCCACGTTATTGTCTAGAATTAAGAGACTTGGAAGATAAAACTGGCACGGTCAGACACGAGAGGAACATCAGGAGAATGGGGGGTCTCGGCAACCAACACAGAACTGACACTATTAGTCGCCCACACTGATGCATGTTTAAGGGAGGGGGTGAAGAGAAAGAGGATCTGAGCACCTACCTATGGACATATCCTGAATGCAAGGATCATAACCCAACATATACCTAACTAAATGACTGACTGGCTGACAACACAGTTTGTCAATAACGTTGCTCAAATAGGAACGTAGCATATCAACCTTCCCAGAGTTCACCACTTAAACACCCGGGGTGCTGATTCTTAGATCGCGGGTTCAACTCCTACACCGGTCAGCTGGACTAAAATATGACTTCTCGTCCTTGACTTGGGGACGTACATTATCTCTGAAGTCGGAGTGGGTTCACCTGATGGCGAGGGACACTGGTAATACGGAAAGCTAACCCACGCGCAAAAATCTATCCAGATAAATTGTGTGGAATACACTTGAGTTCAAAGTGAAGCAACGATTAAAAAACAAACCCCTGCTCAAACCAATCCGAAACACAAGATGTCGTGTGAAGACCCCACAATGAGTCCTATTCCAGCGGGTTACACACTCGCATGTCTGCCAGATGGTCGTGGGTTTTCTTTTCTTCTTTCGTTCGCTAAAATATGTTTATAACTGCAATGTTGTCTCTTGTATGAATTTAACTGTCTTTTTTTTTAAAGTTCACACAGCGGTCCATAGAGTTTATCTTCCACTGTCGTCTCTCTAGGCCAGTAGGTTTGCCTAGATTGTTATAATTTGGGCAGTCTTGGAGTATGTGCTCTGCTGTCTGCGACGCCAATCCACATGTGCAGATGGGTCGTGGGTTTGATTCGCGGCGGGGCGGCTTCGAGTTTATAACATTCACCTGAGCTGGCAGTTCTAACATGGGCCTAACATGAATGAAAGGAAACGCCTGGGGAAGTGAACGTGGCCGGCATAACCCTGGCTACATCAGCCAGTGGATGCCGACCTGTTTATGGAAGTGTGGGTTTAACACCATATACCCACATGTGCCTTAACTGACTAAGTGCCATGGGGTGATTAAGCGACTTCCCACATCTGCCGTGGGCGTATATATGACTGACATATTGTCATTCTTCTCTTCTACTTCTTCAGTGTTCAGAGCCATTGAGGTTTTCTGCTGCAGATACAATCCGTCTCCATTCGTCTCTTTGGTTGACCTTCTCTTGCCAGTCGTTGATTCCAAGTGTTTGTAGGTCTGTATATAAATTATCTCTCCACCGTCTTCTTGCTCTACCTCGGGGTACATATTGTCATTGCGTTATAATATTTCGTATCTGCTACCATATTAACAATTGTTAAGTCGTAACAATAAGTCACTATCATTGAATGTAAGAAAGAGAGTGCTAAAGTGCTATATAGAACCGGTATTGCTATATGAATGTCAATCTTGGAATCTAAATGAACAAATTAGGAAGAACTTTGAAGCAACAGAGATGTGGTTCCTAAGACGAATGTTGCGAGTTCCTTGGACTGCCAAAGTAACTAACGACGACTGCCTGAAAGAGACTAATGAAGCTAGAACATTATATACAACAATAAGAAAGAGACAAACAGCTTTCTTTGGTCATGTGATGAGAAGAGAGGCATTGGAGAACATCGTGACAACTGGTAAGATCGAGGGGAAGAGAGGCAGAGGCAGACCAAGAGAAATGATGCTGGATGAATTGAGACGATGGCATGGAGGAATATCATCAGCAGAGTTGATCCAGAAAACCAAAAACCGAGATCTGTGAAAAGCCTTTAACGCCTACGCCAGTCGGCATGGCACTTGTTGATGATGATGATGAAGTCATAACTGCGACACGCCCCAATTTCCCATTTTCCGCCATTCATTTTTTGGGGTCCAAACCTACATTTTGTTTGGCACCGAATCTGTTCAAGCGTGTAGAAGAGTCCTTTATTTTATTTAGCCACGGTTACATTCCGATCCCAGTTTGTTGGACGCCACTGATAGATCTTAAGGCGCCCACCCCAAAGAGTCTCCGAGAACATTGCATTTATGAACCGAACAACGTCGCGCGGATCGAACCCACGACCTTCAGAGAGCGAGTCAGGCGTCGTACCCACGGACACTTCGTGCAAGATATGTAGAAGCATAGTCGACCACGCCTAGTCGATAAGGCATTGGTGGTGATGATGTAATAACAAGGGGAATTAACCAATATAATTCCTCAGACCCATATCTCTCGTAAGTTGAGAACCATTGGCCTATTCGCACTCGGCTACAACCAAAATAATTCCGGTTTTTTCCCCACCCGACATTTCATATTGTCTCCCCAATCCATAATTTCCACAGCCTGCATCGCGTGCAGTCAAGGCCGGTTGTTGAACCGAGTCGCACTAAACCTTCAATGGATTCCTCTAGCGACATTCTGTCTAGCCCCTTTTTCCCCCATGCTCATCAAGATATTTGTTTATTTTTATGATTACTACACAAATAAAGTATCATTCTCAAAACTACACAGAAACACAGCCGATGTGTGTAGAGCGGTTACCAAAAACACACAGGGAGCCAGTTGCAACAATGTATGCAAACATGAATTATTCAACCGAATTGGGGTTTAGTATGGGAGAATACAACGTGCCAGCGGATTGTATAATTTAAACCAATCTTTAGTTTTGTGCGGGGAGATTGCTTCCATAACGTTCGCGTGGCATTTTGATATGTGTTATAAATAATACTTAGTTTAAGTTAAAAGCGTGTACTTTACAGGAGGCCGCAAACAATCCCAGCATTTGTTGGCAGTTTTTTTTTTTTGGTTTTTTTTTTGCCTTCAGAAGTTTGCCATTTTCCCCCTGAACTGTCGACGCTCATCATCATCAAGTGCCCTGCTGGTTGGTGCAGGCGTTCATGTCTCTCCACAGATCTCGGGCTTTGGTGTTCTGCATCAACTCTGCTGCTAATATTCCTCCATGCCACCGTCTTACTCCACCCAGCATCATTTCTCTTGGTCGGCCTCTGCCTCTCTTCCCGTCGATCTTTCCAGTTGTCACCATGCTCTCATACCGTTGTGAAAATTAACGCGAAGTAATCTGTTTCCACAGCGTCTGGGACTGACATTGTACTCGGTATGTTGGTATTGAGAAATCAGTTAGATAGTTAGACTATTGAACTGGGTATTAGTTAGATAGTTAAACTATTGAACTGGGTATTAGTTAGATAGTGTAACAGTTGAACTGGGTATTAGTTAGATAATGTAACAGCTGAACTGGGTATTAGCTAGATAATTTAACAGTTGAACGGGGTATTAGTTACATAATTTAACATTTAAACGGGGTATTAGATAGATAATTTAATAGTTGAACTGGGTATTAGATAAATAATTTAAAAATAGTCGCTTAAAAGTCGACAGGGTCGACTTTATTGCACCGGGTTTTATCCCATATGGCTCGGTACGGCTGTAGCGACGACCCACAGGAGTCTCCGAAAAATTTAACTCGTGAACCGAAGGACCCGGCCCGGAATCGAACCCACAACCTTCGGAGCACGAGTTAAACGGCTTGACCACTTCGCCACGAAGATTCCCAGTTAGATAATTTAACAGTTGAACGGGGTATTAGTTAGATAATTTAACAGTTGAACTGGGTATTAGTTAGATAATTTAACAGTTGAACGGGGTATTAGTTACATAATTTAACAGTTGAACGGGGTATTAGATAGATAATTTAATAGTTGAACTGGTTATTAGTTAGATAATTTAACAGTTGAACTGGGTATTAGTTAGATAATGTAACAGTTGAATGGGGTATCTTCTTCTTCTTTGCGTTCATCCAAAGTGTTTTTTCAGATGTGATTGCAGTGTGTCTGGTTAGGCACCCTTGGATCGAAACCCTTAGGCCAACACATCCGACTTTTAGCGTGCATTTATGACCAGGTTTGCATTCTTGTGAGACTCTCACTTTTGTGGTACCGTCCACCTCCCAGTTGGTCGAGTTGGAACAGTCGGAGACGTCACGGTCATATCCCTCAAAGGAAGGCAGGGACAGTCCATACCATTTTCCGCCATCCAGGGTGGCTTCCATAATTGCAGAGCCGACACATAGCGCCCTGGTGCTGGGCTCACCGAGGGAATCGCCACGTCCTGCTCATGGCTGCTTTAATTCCTCACTTCAATATATTGGGCATTGAATGGGGTATTATTTAGATAGTTAAACAGTTGAACGGAGTATTAGTTAGATAATTTTACAGTTGAACGGAGTATTAGTTAGATAATTTAACAGTTGAACGGGGTATTAGTTAGATATTAAATACGAGTTAAACTGGGTATTAGTTAGATAGTTAAACAGTTGAGCGGGGTATTTGTTAGATAATTTAACAGTTGAACGGAGTATTTGTTAGATAATTTAACAATTGAACGGGATATTAGTTAGATAGTTAAACAGCCGAACGGAGTATTAGTTAGATAATTTAACAGTTGAACAGTTTATTGGTTAGATAATCAAGCAATTGAACAGTTTATTAGTTAGATAATTAAACAATTGAAGAGTTTATTAGTTAGGTAATTAAACAGTTCAATAGATCATTAATTAAACAATCAAACAGTTGAACAGGTTATTATTTAGATAACTAAACAGTTGGGCAGGCTTGTAGTTAAATAATTAAACACGTGAACGGGATACAAGATTGATATGTAAACAGTTCAAAGGGTTGTTAAATAATTAAACAGGTGAACAGGTTGTAGGATTGATAAATAGACAGCTCAAAAGCTTATTAATTCGATAATTATAACTGTTGACAAGCTTAGTAGTAGGACCGTTAAACAATTGAAAAGGTTGTTAGATAATGAGCCGACTGAACCAGGCCGCACTTAAATAAAACGGCATGTAATTATCTCGTTGTTGAATATGATAGTAGATCAAGTCGTAGGGCAACAAGTGGCCTTCTGTATATACTTCGCTAAAGTGACTTAAATGGAAACTGCACGACTTCGGCGACAACTGTCGACCACTCGAGGCCCAGACTTGACATTTGCTTCGGAGATAAATATTATCTCAAAAGTCGACAAACGTCCCAATCCGAAATATTTGTTCCTTTCAAGTTTGCCGCAAAGTTTGAGTTTGTGAAGTGTCATTTGTAAGAGTGTGTTATCAGTTGGGTATAGTAGGTCGGGTCTTAAGCATGGGCACCGCATTCCGATGTGATAACGTTTGGTTCATGTTTTACACGAGGTTATACGTAATGGGACGGGGACTTTCATATAACGACGCTTGTACAAAATATCTGTGTGAGTTGAGTTGGGTTATAAACCGACATCACAGTATTGACATTGCTATACAAGCTCCGTCCCCCAACTTCAACAGCCAGAGAAGAATTCCAGTGCTCGTGTTCTCCACGTAATGGGACGGGGACTTTCATATAATGGCGGCTTGTACGAAATATCAGTTTGAGTTGGGATGGGTTATGTTAGTTAGTTAGTTAGTTAGTTATCAGTTGGGGTATCTTCGTTGCACTCCGGACATGTCCATAGGTGCTCAGATCCTCCCCCCAGCATATGCATCAGCGTCCGGTGGCTAATAGTGCCAGTTCTGTGTTGGTTGACGAGGCGCTTTGTTTTCCCGATGTACCTCTCGCGTCTGGCTGTGCCGATTCTTACTCCCAGGTCTTTCATCCTGGAAAGCGATGTGGAATCACTGGCGTCAAAATCCTCTGTTCTCGCCATATCTTTAAGGGCGTTAATAACATCGGCACGATCCATGGGCTGGCCATCTACAGGGGGTGCAGAGCCAGTCAATTTATCAGCTCGTTCATTTCCCTCGACTCCCGCATGTCCCGGGACGAAGATGAAGGTGACTTTGCGGACAACAGACTTCCGCAGCGACTCAGTCCACTGTCTACGTACAGATCCAGCTTCGACCTTCTGAATCATGCTCATTGAATCACTTAGTACACACACGTTGGTATAATGCTGTGATTCCAGCCATATGAAAGCCTGTGTAACTGCCATCACCTCCATCGTCATGCTGCTCGTGGTCATAGAGTGGGCACCACTGGATTCTTGAACGGTTCGGCCCGCTGAACGGGCTGTAAATGCCCACGCATTTTCTGCTGCTTTACAACAGATCCATCTGTATAGATGAGCACTTCGGGGCTATCTGAGTGATCATAGATGAGCGCGTTAACCTCTGCATTGACAGCGGCAGGGTTCTGCTCTCTGCACCGTCTGTCGAGTGTGATAATGCAGGAGAAGGTACATTTAAAATCTGGAGGCACCGGCACCCATTCCTTGCTGGGGTTGATACTGGTAAGACTGCAGACCTGTCCGACGACATCTTCCGCCCGACCCATCCATGATTTGCCCCTCTTTAGCCTGTCACCCTTTTCTCTGAATACAGCGTCATGCAGAGGGTGCTGCTCATCTGCACTTATTTTAAAGTATGCACGAGCTCTCCAGATCTTGATCCTGTGTTCCATTGTCGGGAAGTCAAGGAGGTATCTGGTGTCTCTCGTGCAGCTCAAAATGATGCGCATGGCTTCGTTTTGTACCTTTTCAAGTCTTCCAATCTGTGTAGGGCTGACAGTGAGGATGGCCAGGGCATACTCGATGCGTGAAAGCACAAGTCCTTGGAACAGAAGTAATAGCAGTCTTTGCTCGATATTGGCAGTCGCCATGACTCTCATTGCTGCCAAACCTTTTCGAGCCTTCGTTGTGACATAATCGACATGATCTCTGAAGGACAGGCTACGATCAAGCCTCACGCCAAGATATGTCATTGACTGGGTTCTACTCAGAATGCTCCCATCCATTCTTACTGCCGGCAGGTCTGTTTTCACAATATGGTTGTTTAGTGAGAACCATGTAACCGTTGCCTTTGCAGGGTTGACAAGGGCAACGGCATCAGCACACCATGAGGAAATTCGATCTAGTTCGCCCTGCATATAGTTGGCAACCGCCTGTCTATCTCGACCCTGTCGATACACGAGGATGTCGTCAACGAATGATAGAGTCCTACCCCTCCCATCCAACTGTTGTTCAGTGATCGGCACCGTATACACGTTGAATAGTACTGGTGACAGTGGTGAACCCTGCGGCAATCCTGGACATATTGTTATCGGCTCAGAAGACCAACTCCCGCATCTTAGCACCACCTTCCTTTGGTGTAGAACTGCAGCTATCCATCGTACAAGGTGAGGGTGCACTTTCAGTCGGAGGAGGGTTTGCATCAAGTGCTCGAAAGATACTCTGTTATATGCGTCCTCTAAGTCTATGGCGGCCGCACATGTCTCTTCTCTGACCTGAAATCCTTCGTAAACATCTTGAGCAAAGACCGCCGCATTCAGCCATGACTCTTTGTTGCGTCTGTATCCTCCAAGTGTGGGCGGGAAGCAGCCGAGCTGTTCCAAGTCCCAAGCAAGTCTGCGTGCTACAATTTTCTCCAGTAGCTTGCCAACAGTATTCTGCATCGTAATGATTCTGTAGCCGCTTATCTTGGAGTGGTCTTTGTTCGGTTTTGGCAGCGGCAGCAAGTAGCTGTGTAGCCATTCTTCTTTGACCTGACCCCTCTGGATACTGGTGTTGAATTCTCTGGCCAGTTCTTCCATGTCATCATCTGATATCACCATTAGGTCACCATATCGGATGCCGTCTGGGCCTGGGGCGGTGTTAGGTGATTTCTTGAGCATCGCACGCAATATGTCAACTGTGATTGTCCATTCTTCGTCTGTCCCGACCCCCTCGCACAACTGAGAGAGTGTTGTTGTGGTCCTCTGTCTGGCGGGCTCGTCTTTCTGGTCAGTCTGTTCTATGTAGCGTGCAAGAAGGGCCTTACCTTTATCCGCATCCGACTTTTTCCATGCGAGGTCTGTGCCTTGAAAGTCTGGAATACCCCTACGTTGTGCAGCACCGTTCATGCTCTTGTGGAGGCGCCAGAATGTCGTAAGGGATTGCTCGGAGCACACCTTCCTGCAGAACTCGTCCCATTTGTCGGCCTTGGCCTGTTTGGCGCAGAATTTGAATAAAGTCGTCGTCCTAACGACCTCAGTCTTCAGGTTCGCCAACTCAACCTGTGGCATGTTAGCCTTTCTGGCCTTTTGCCAGTCTTTGACAGCCTGCCTCTTTCCCAGCCACACCTTCTCGACCTCTCCATTCCACCATGGTGGCTGCAGCCATCTTTCTTGTCTCCTACGGGAGGAAGTTAGTTTCCTTCTTTTGATCTTGCTTATGGCGTCTTGACCAGTGGTGTCGTACGGGAAGGCATTGGTCTTGTTTCTTTGACTCATGGCCCCGTCTTTCTTGATCAGGATGACACAAGGGTAGTGGTCACTATCGTTGTATCCCAGTGTGCCCCACCGGCACCTTGGTGCGATGGTGGGCGACACCAGAGCCAAGTCAATGATGCTGTCAGAGTCGCCTGGTCGAGTGGCCATTCTAGTGACCTTCCCATCATTCAGACAGATTAGGGCAGCAGATGCCAGGGCGTCCTCCAAATCTTCTCCCTGGGATGGGTTAAAATCCGACATCACAGCACTTAAGAGCTCCGTCCAACAGCTTCAACAGCCAGCGAAGAATTCCAGTGCTAATGATACTCGATGCAGTCTGATTATGTCTCCGTCTGGCTTTTCTTCGAGTGTTGTGTGTCGGTCACGTCCGCTGTTCACTTCCTGCTGTACAGGCCACGGTGATTTATCTGTTCTTCCAAACAGCGACAGGATACATGGTATGTGAAACATTTACATATGACAGTGACAGGATACATGACCTGCGAAACATTTACATAGAACAGCAATAGCGACAGGATACATGTCATGTGAAACATTTAAATAGGACAGCAACAACGACAGGATACATTTACACATGACAGCAACAGCGACATGATACATGACATATGAAAAATCTACGCAGGACAACAACAGCGACATGATACATAACATTTGAAACATCTACACAGGACAACAACAGCGACATGATACATGACATGTGAATCATTTACACATTACAACAACAGCGACATGATACATGACATGTGAAACATTTACACAGGACAACAACAGCGACATGATACATAACATGTGAAACATTTACACAGGACAACAACAGCGCCAGGACACATGGCATGTGAAGCATTTACACAGGACAGCCACAGCGCCAGGATACTTGGCATGGGAAACATTCATGCAACTATCCTACAACTAAATTGGTGCAACTATTCTTCAACTGAATTGGTGCAACTATCATACAATAAAATTGGGGCAACTATCCTACAACTAAAGTTATGCAACTATATTACAACTAAATTGAAGCAACTATCCTACAACTAAACTGGTGCAACAATTATACACAAATTTTGTGCAACTATCCTTCAACAAAATTGGTGCAAGTATCCTAAAACTAAATTGGTGCAACTATCCTGCAAGAAAATTGGTGCAACTATCCTAAAACTAAATTGGTGCAACTATCCTGCAACAAAATTGGTGCAACTATCCTGCAACTAAATTCGTGCAAATATCATTCAACAAAATTGGTGCAACTATCCTGCAACTAAATTCGTGCAAATATCCTGCAAAAAAATTGGTGTAACTATCCTGCAACAAAATTGGTGCAATAATCCAACATATAAATTAGTGCAACTATCCCGCAACAAAATTGGTGCGACTATCCTGCAACTAAATTGGTGTAACTAACCTGCAACTAAATTCGTGCAAATATCATGTAACAAAATTGGTGTAACTATCCTGCAACTAAATTCGTGCAAATATCCTGCATCAAATTAGGTGCAACTATCCTGCAACAAAATTGGTGCAATAATCCTACATATAAATTAGTGCAACTATCCCGCAACATAATTGGTGCAGCTATCCTGCACCTAAATTGGTGCAACTATATCGTTACTAAATTCGAGCAATTATCCGGAAACAAAATTGTTGCAACTATTTTACAACTAAATTGGTGCAACTATATTGTAACTACATTCTCGCAACTATCCTGCAACTAAATTGGTGCAACTGTCTTGCAACAAAATTGGTGCAACAATCATGCATCTTAGTTGCAACAAAAATTGTGCAACTATCCCGCAACAAAATTGGTGCAACTAACTTGAAACAAAATTGGTGCAACTATCTTACATCTAAATTGGGGCAACAATCCTGCAACAAAATTCATGCAACTATCCTGCATCTAAGTTCGAGCAAGAATTCTTCAACTAAATTGATGCAACTATATTTCAACTAAATTGGTGCAACTACCATGCAACAGAACTCTGCAACAATCCTGCAACAATATTCGTGCAACTATCCTATACGCAACAATATTCGTGCAAATATCCTACAACTAAATTGGTGCAACTATCATATAACTAAATATGTGATATCTTACACCTAAATTCGTGCAACTATCCTACATGCAACAAAATTAGTGCAACTATTCTTCTTCTTCTTCGTTCATCCTGAGTTTTTTTTCGGATGTGATTGCGTTGTGCCTGTTTACAGCAGAGCTGCGTTCTTGCGCCGTTAGGCCGACACATCCGACTTCTGCGGGCATTTGTTGACCGGGTTAACCTTCCCGGGGGTTTCTTAGGACGTTTGACTCTCACTGTTGTGGTGTTATCTCCCATCCTAGCTGGCCCATATAGAACAGCCTAAGAGATCCTGGTCAGCCCTCAAGGGAAGGCAGGGGCAGACCATGGGCATTCCCCGCCATCCAAGGAGGCTTCCATACTTGCAGAGCCAACACACAGCGCTCTGGTACTGGGCTCACCCAAGGAATCGTCACGTCCTGCACATGGCTGCTTAGCCTCACTTCCGTATATTGGGCCTTCCGTTCACCATAGGCTGTTCTACCGGAAACCAGAAGAATGCAGTGTGCAGATGACATCCACACAGTGAGCTTTCGATTCGGACTTTCCGCACAATGGATTTGCTATCCGAGCAATATTCCATTTCGTGCCACTAGGACACTTTTCCACCTTTTTTGAAAGCCCACACAGTGAGCTTTTGATTCGGACTTTCCACATAATGGATTTGCTATCCAAGCAATATTCCATTTCGTGCCACTAGGACACTTTTTCCACCTTTTTTGAAAGCCCACACAGTGAGCTTTTGGTTCGGACTTTCCACATTTCATGCCTCTGGGAGGCTTTTGTAACCGACATACCTGTGGTATGAAGTGTGGCAGTCTTCATACACCTTTAAATGTCAACCTGTATGTAGTTAAAGTAAGCTACGGTCAACTTGAGCTTGTTGATATCTCCATAGAGCTTGTCCTCAAATGAAGCAGGTGTGGGCCAAAATATCTTTCTCTGTTCTGCATATATTGGGCAATCCTGAAGCAAATGTTTTGCTGTCATTTTTCCAGTTCGACAATTACATTCATCGGTATCTCCTATCTTTAGTTTATTGAACAAGTGGTATTTCAGCCTGTTATGTCCTGTGCGGAGTCTGAAGATTGCTACTTGTTCTCTTCTGTCGAGTTTGTAATATGCATCATCCTTCTGGTGGCCTGGATGCTCTGATTCCCATTTGGTTCTATAGGTGCTTTTTATCAACCTCTTTGCCTCGTTATAGGTTATGTCTATGTCAGGCTGTGGTAGTCGTCCGCCCTCTTTTGCCAGTCTGTCAGCCTCTTCATTTCCAGGTATACTGCAATGTGATGGGATCCACTGTATTACAACTTTTTTTGGATTTCTGGCATAGACCATGGAGTGCTGCTCTTAGGTCAGCTAGTTCTGTGCTGTTTTTGCTCTTCAGTATTGAGACAGCTGACTTTGCATCTGTAAAGATAGTTATTTGCGTCTCTTTATTTTCCTCCATCAAGAGCATTTCTGCTGCAGTTTTCAGAGCCTCTACCTCCGCTTTGAAGTTACTTGAGAACTTTCCAGTTGCCACTGAATGTGTTTTTTTCACTCCATTTTTTAAATTTAGGAGAATTCCTCCTCCTCCATTCTCTACTGAATTTTTGGCTGATCCATCTGTATATGCATGGGTCCAATTGCTGCTTGGGTAATGTTCTTTTATGTAGTTTAGGGTTATTTCTCTTCTTTCGGTTTCATGCTGAGTGTTCTTTTTCTCAATACCAGGAATGTTTTCTATCATCTCAGGCAGTTGCTGCTGTCTCCAAGCTGGGAACTTGTCTGCATTGTAAATGGGTTTGACTGTTGATATGTTAAGTATGGGATCTGCCCTAATCTTTCGTTTTGCAGTTTCTACAAAGTTGCTACGCTTCAGTCTTCCCTTTCCAAAACCACTAAACCTTTTATACATAGGGTGGTCTGTCAATCTTCTAAATTTTTCAGCTTGTTGCTGGGCTCTGCTATCTCTTCTATCCTGCATTGGTTGTAAACAAGTGATCTTTTCTAATTCATTAATAGGTGTTGTCTTCAGGCTTCCAGTTATGATTCGCATTCCTTGATTTTGGACTCTACTTATTTTGTTAAAGTTTGACTTAGCTGCTGTTGCCCAAGCTGCAATGCCATATTCCAGTACTGGCCTCACCCGTCCAGTATATAACTTCTTGAGAACTTTCTCATCTGCTCCCCACGTTGTACCAGCAAGCTTTTTCATGATTGCCATTCTTTGCCTTGCTCTTGTTCGATTTTTCTCAACCTGTGTCTTCCATGTCAGGCGACGATCAAAGGTGACTCCGAGATAGTTTGGATTTTCTTCATGGCGCAATATTTTTCCATTCAATACCAGCTTAGGTTGTTGAGTTTTATTTGAGAGGGAGAACACTGTGCATGTTGTTTTCTCCTCACTTATCTTCACTAGCCATGATTTTGACCAGTCCTCTAGTGCTAATAAGGCTTGCTGTATTCTGCTGTTAGCTGTACTAATATATTCTTCAGATGTCCATATGGCTAGGTCATCTGCAAAGGATGATGTATGTACTCTGGCTGGAAAATTTTCTGTGATGTCGTTTATATATGCTAGAAATAATGTTGGTGAAAGAACTCCTCCTTGGGGTCACCTTGCTCCAACAGCATCATTTTGCTGGTTTGTCCTTGTACTTTTGTCCTGGCAGTTCTGTTCTCAAGGTAGTGGCTGATCCATTTATACATTTTTCCACAAACATGCATGTTTTGCAGTTTTACTTTCAGTCCTTTTTTCCATACTTTATCAAATGCTTTTTCTAAATCTATCCAGACTGCTAGTGTGTGCTTTTTCTCTTGGAAGGCATCCTCTATTTCCTGAGCTATATAGGTTATTTGATCTTCGGTGGATCTGTACTTTCTGAATCCTGCTTGGTGTGGTGTTAAGAGTTTGTTTTCTTCCAGATGCCATGTTAGCCTGCCATTGATAATGCGTTCCATTAATTTTCCTACACAGCTAAGTAGACTGATAGGTCGATAGCCATTTGGTTCTTCCAGGTCTTTTCCTTTCTTTGGGATTGGTATTAGTATAGCTTCTTTCCATGCCTGTGGCACTATTCCCCTCTTCCAGCTGTAATTTAGGACTGCTAGTAGTTTCTTTTTTGCCTTAGTGCCTAGTCCTATTAGCATTTCATTTGAGATTCCATCCTTTCCTGGTGATTTCTTCTTTTTTAGGGTATTCATTGCCTGTTCCATTTCTTCCATTGTTAGATTTGCCATCATATATTCTGCTGCTGTCTCTGTATTTGTATGATGTATCTGTTTATCTTTGATTGCTTTCTTCTGTTCGGTTGTAATATCAATGTGGTTTGCATTTGCATAGTGTTCCATTAGTGCATTTGCAGCCTTTTTTCCTGTAAGCAAGGCATTTCCTTGTTTAATTGTTATTTGTTTGTTGCTAGGTCCTTCATTGTTCATGGCTTTCACTAGTTTCCATAGTTTGTTTCCATCCCTGTCAAAATTCAGGTTTTCTGTTTTTTCCCTCCAACAATCTCTTGTTGTTTGATTTACTGTTCTTTTATATTTTGCTGAGATGGCTTTGAGAGAGATGTTCGCTTCAATTGTTTGTTCTCTCTCTGCTGTCTTCCTGGCATCTTCAACTTTGTCCTCCAAACTTTGTAGTTCTTCAGTCCAGTATGGTTTGTAATTTTTCCTCGCTCCTCTTGGAATGGACTCCGTGGCTGCCTGTATTATCGCTCTGTTTAGACTTTCCACCATTTGCTTTATGTTGCCATATCGTGTATTTATGTTTTCACAATATTTGTCTGTTAGTATGGCAAATCTGTCCCAATCTGCTCGTTTGTAATTCCAGCGGGGCAAGGGCTTTTGCTCCTGTGGAACATACTCCATATTCATTACAAGCTTGATTGGTCTGTGGTCACTACCTGCTAATTGGTCCAGCACATGGCGATCAATTTTGTGGAGGATGTCTCCTGTGCAGAAAGCTAAGTCTGGAGTAGAAGTGGTAAGCCATCTTCTGGAGTAGAAGCTCGGTGTGTCATCCGCTTTGTTGAGTAGATGGAGATTTGAGTCTATTTCCCAGTCCTCCAATTCTTCTCCTCTTTTGTCAGTATCTGGGTATCCCCATCTTTCTGAACGGCTATTAAAGTCTCCGACAATAATGCAGTTTGTGTCAGTTATTTTCATGTTTGAGAGTGTAAGGTCCTTATTTGCTGGGCTATACAGATTGTAGATTCTTATTTTCACGTCCTTTATCATTATATCAACACCTATAATTTCCGTTTGGTTGTCAGAGATCACAGATACTTCGCTGCAAGGTATTGTATTTCGTGTAAGTATTAGAACTCCTCCTTTGTGTCCTTCACGGTCGAAACGTGTGGCCTGATATCCTCTGACTGAGAATTTGTGATTGGCGTTGAGGTGTGTCTCTTGAATGCATGCCACATCTATTCTATCTTTATGAAGACGCTGTGTTAGGGAGTCTTTCTTCTTGTAAACTCCTTCGGCATTCCACTGTAGTATGTTGAGTGTCCGGGGTATTTGGTCAATAGCTCTTAACCTACTCCTCTGTGCCTTGACTCCACAGCACAGGGGAAGGTGACCACCAGTAGTCATGGGTGGACCCCCTCGAGGCAGGAGGCCCGGCACTATCGCCGCCTGATGGGACTTCACGGGATTAGCACCATAACGATTAATTTTGATTTGTGACATCATGAATTAAGTTACGTTGCACTGCTTTGTCAAGCCTGTGGCTCAGTACATCCGATTTCGACAAGCATTTATTCGGGATGCTTTCCCTAGCCTTTGACTGTCCCCAGTCTACCTACAAGGCAGCAGGTTTTACGTTGCACTGCTTTGTCAAGCCTGTGGCTCAGTACATCCGATTTCGACAAGCATTTATTCGGGATGCTTTCCCTAGCCTTTGACTGTCCCCAGTCTACCTACAAGGCAGCAGGTTTTACGTTGCACTGCTTTGTCAAGCCTGTGGCTCAGTACATCCGATTTCGACAAGCATTTATTCGGGATGCTTTCCCTAGCCTTTGACTGTCCCCAGTCTACCTACAAGGCAGCAGGTTTGTGTGTCTCTTCGTCTGGTCCCTCTCCCTTAACCTGTCCGACATGGGTGGCCCTACCAGTAGCTGTGCTACTGTCGGCATAGCTCTTGGGGTCATTGGGACGCACAAGCCCCTCTACCTCGTCACGGTGGACACACAGCAGAGGGGGTGCAACTATTCTACAACTAACTTCGTGCAACTATCCTACATGAAACAAAATGAGTGCAACTATTCTACAATTAAATTCGTACAACTATCCTACATGCAACAAAATTAGTGCAACTATTCTACAACTAATTCGTGCAATTATCCTACATGCAACAAAATTAGTGCAACTATTCTACAACTAAATTCGTGCAACTATCCTACATGCAACAAAATTAGTGCAACTATTCTACAACTAAATTCTTGCAACTATCCTACATGCAACAAAATTAGTGCAACTATTCTACAACTAAATTCGTGCAACTATCCTACATGCAACAAAATTAGTGCAACTATTCTACAACTAAATTCGTGCAACTATCCTACATGCAACAAAATTAGTGCAACTATTCTACAACTAAATTCTTGCAACTATCCTGCATGCAACAAAATTAGTGCAACTATTCTACAACTAAATTCGTACAACTATCCTACATGCAACAAAATTAGTGCAAATATTCTACAACTAAATTCGTGCAACTATCCTACATGCAACAAAATTAGTGCAACTATTCTACAACTAAATTCGTGCAACTATCCTACATGCAACAAAATTAGTGCAAC
>OY992893.1:15923211-15955711 GCA_963921405.1 Cepaea hortensis | reverse complement strand
TACAAAACAAATAATACTGAGCGACTGTCCTCTACTGCATGTCGCTGAGTATTAGTAGGGGAGCGACAAGAAAACATGTGTTGTAGTATGACCCTGTGCTAGAACTGATGGAAGATGTGTTCAGGAAGTTGACTATAGAATAGCCCTAGCACAGGAAACCTTTCACGCGATGAAGAACATTCTCTGCAATGTACCTTTGCTAATCGATGTGAGTAAAATAGTTCTTAAGAACTATATCAAGCCAATCTTGATGTATGGAAGTGAATCATGGACAAATAGCAGGCAAGTGAGGAATTATGTGGAAGCTGCAAATATATGATTCTATAGAAATATAATGAGAACACCGCTGACGGACAGAAAGAGCAATGAAGATATCTTGAAAGAAGTTAACTCACAAAGAGATCTGCTTACTCGCACCAGAAGAGGACAGACCACATTTTTGAACATGTGAGTAGGGGAAAGCTGGAGTGCACAGTGACAACTGGAACTGTAGAGGGAAAGAGAGACAGGGGCAAGCCAACAGGGAAGATACAGTAGAGTACCATGGCCCATCGGTATCATATATAATTGGCAGGAAACCAGGCAGAACGCAGAGGACAGAAATAATCACCAAGGCCACACGGCCTGGACTAGAAAAAGAAGAAGAAGAAGAAGAAGAAGAAGAAGAAGAAGAAGAAGAAGAAGAAGAAGAAGAAGAAGAAGAAGAAGAAGAAGAAGAAGAAGAAGAAGAAGAAGAAGAAGAACAACAACAACAACAACAACAACAACAAGAAAAGTATACGATCTATTAATTCATATTCTTCTTCTTCTTCTTCTTCTTCTTCTTCTTCTTCTTCTTCTTCTTCTTCTTCTTCTTCTTCTTCTTCTTCTTCTTCTTCTTCTTCTTAGCGTAACAGATCTAATTATCAATATATCAAATGTAAGAGCAATTAAAGTACAGGCAGGCAGGCAGGCAGGCAGGCAGGCATGCAGGCAGGCAGGCAGACACTCAAGAACTAGCATGTTAACAGATTAACAAACAGTGCAAATTCAAGCTGAACAGAACTACTGTAATACCACCCACTCATCACACGGATGTGATAACAACATGTCTGCACACACGCCTGCTTGTTCAGAAATTTGGTCGCAATTTCAGACATGAAAAGCCAAAAAAAAATCATCCAAGTGTGAAAGAGAAAATATGTCAAGCCTGGGTTTTCCAGGTCGCCTGGTTCATTCAGTCAGTGAATGTAGCTGGAAGTGTCCTCTGTCCCTTTCCTTGCCGTTAACTTAAGAGGGGAGTAGTTGAGAGATCGCGGTATGCACCCCTAGTTCAAAAGTTGCTACGTTCGAATCTCGGTCTAGGAAATATTTGTATCGTTTCTTATATTACACGTCCATTGATTTCTTGAGTCTTGAGTAGTAAGAAAGTGCCATATCGTATTTATTTAGATTGTACTTATGAGTTTATATATATATATATATATATATATATATATATATATATATATATATATATATATATATATATATATATATATTCTGTGTTTTGTCGTATACATTTTTCTTTCTTTTCGGTTTGGTGTTGTGTGGGTGTGTGCGTGTTCTTTCGTTTTCCAATCGCTTTCCGCCTCTTATTTTCCAAAACTTCAAGATTTATTAGTTTAAACATCGAAATATAAGATTATTTATTTGTGATTGAAATATTTCAGTTATCTAGGCAAGTAGTCTTGTTTGTATTTTCATTTATTTGTGTCCACGATAGCAACTTTGATGACATCTTTTACCGGTATCTGTGTTTTCACCTGTATCTTCGCGTGTCTGTCCTCTCGTTGAACTTCCTGTTTCAAATCTGAACCATCCACTTCTCAAAGTTTGATGGAGGCTAGCAAACTACTGGGACCTTGTAAATAAATTAATTGATCAAATTCCATGGGATGATTAATCGTCTTTTAAGCAACTTCTCGTATTGCCATGGATTTGTTTATATATCGCCGAAATGTTGTCATTCTGTTATAATACACCATCTCTGCTAGGGAGTCTCCGTTGCGAAGTGGTCAAGCCGTCTGACTCGGGCTCCGAAGTTTGTTGGTTCGATTCCGGGCCGCGTCCTTCGGTTCATGAGTGCAGTTTTACGGAGACTCCTGAAGGTCGTCGCTGGAGCTACGGAGTTCGTGCTTTGTGCGACGCTTTCCGCGCTGCGGAATAGAGACTGAGCCATATGGGAAAAAACCCGGTGCAATGAAGTCGACCCTGTCGACTTTTAAGCATTTTTTTAAAGCGACACCATGTCTGCTACCATTTTAACAATTATTAAGTCATATCTGGGACACACCCTTACTTCCCGATATTCGCCATTCAATTTTGTTTTATTCAAATCAATTTTTTTTTTTTTAGCACTGAATCTCTTAACATGTTTTGTTTGGCGTTCGTAGATGTTGAGGCTTGACGGCACATATAAGTAGAGGTTTGAAAACACACAGAAATAGATGTAACGACATAATCTCGCTGCAGGAACAAGAGTATATCCAAGCATGACCAACTAGTTTAAAAAAAGTTACTTGCATATCCTTTACATGACGTCGCAGTCAACACCAGCATGTTTTTGCTGTTGTGATCTCTTGGCAAGTTTACGTTCAGTAGTTTGCCATTGCTTTCTGAACGACCGGCACCCATACCGTTTCGTAAAAAAAAAAACAATGCAAGGCGGTTTGCTGCCAAATTGCCTCCAGCTGTGTTTCGAATATGGATATGCAGAATCATGAACTGTGTCCGTAAACCCTTCGCCACGGAGCAGACCAACTAGACACCCTAAATAGCTTTCTATTTTTATGTTGTCTACAGTACTCGGAAAATATAATGAGAAATGTCAGAGGTGATATAACCAGGGAGCTATATGATGCCCTAAATATCGGTGGTCATGACATACCAGAGATTCGATATGGTGATGATACAGTATTGCTATCCACAACACAGAATGATATAGAAAACCTAATAACTTAAACCCAAAGAAGTAGTGAAAATCACAACTTATATCTTAACATAGCCAAACAAAGATAATACATAAAGACAAAACTACAATGTAAAAGGAAATATATGTTAATAAGGAAAGATTGGAGGTGGTGGAGAATTTCGAATATCTCAGGTCATTGATTACCAACAATGGTGACACAATGAAAGAAATCAAACGACGACTATCAATTGCTCTTCAAAGACTAAAACAACTGAATAAATTATGGAGTGGGACAGACAGAACTACACAAATTAGATTTTTAAGAGCATGGATCTTTCCCATTACAACATACGTCTGTGAGACCTGGAAATTTTCTAAACAAGCTGAACAGAGCATAAATGCCTTTGAATATAAATGTTATAGACAGATTCTTAGAATATCTTTTGGTAAAGAAAAAAACAAAAGCATCCGTACTTCAAGAGCTGAATATTGAAGAGGGTTGGCTATTAAAGACGATAAAACAAAGAAAGTTGATATATTTTGGTCACTTGAAACGTCACGAAAGTTTGGAGAGAACAATAATGGAGGGGTATATGCCTGGGGAGAGAGGAAGAGGAAGCCCAAAGAGAAGATGGGTGCAGGATGTGGCGGATGATCTCCAGATGGGTGTAACAGAAGCGGGACATCTTGCTTGTGATCGAGAAGTTTTCCGGAAGGCTGTTATGGGAGCGAGGTTCTGTAAAGAACATGCTACTGAATGAATAAACCGTGTACTTTGGTCTCTACTTCTTTTTCTTTTTTTCTACTTCTACGAAAGCCAAACAATACATGTGAATTTATTTTTGAGCTGTGAAAGGATTCCCCAAATTATATTTCTGTGTTCTCAGATTGTCTTAATCTACAGGAAAAGAACGATGGTGCCCGCGCTGTCGCCACCCTGAGAAGGGGGTCAGAAGGCAACATCTTTCTCTTATCGGCAATTTTCTATAAACCGTCCAGTTTAGGAAACTTCAAACTGGGTTAAGGAAGTTGAAGCTCCGATACCATGTGATAGCACCTCCCTGGCCGGTATAATTTAGTTGCTGGGGTTATCGGTGTAAGAATAGTAACTTTAGAAAGTAGATGCACCGGAAGTCAATTCTCTTGGCCGCCGATATGCCTGGCTGACACTTTTTTTATCATCATAACGTGCCATGTCGATAAGCGTTGGTGGTATGGTTTGCCATCTCGCACCATCACTTTGTTTCTTAGCTTTTTTTCCCTTTCGCTTCACGTGAACTCAAGCGTAGTCCCTACATGTGCTACTACTTCCACTGCTCTGGACTGATTTTTGGGTGTGGATTAGCCTTCCATATTACTAATGTCCCCCGCCAATTGACGAACCCACTCTGGCTTCTGAGGTACTTGTAATTTACGTCCTCAAATCAAGGGCGAGAAGTCAACATTTTAGTGCAATTTACTAGTGGTGTAGGGGTTGAACCCTCTACCTCGACATTAGCCAACCGGTACTTTAAGAGCTAGCGCTCCTAACCATTCATCCATGTTGACCTCGCGCTTATTTGTGTTTCTTATTTCTCCGGGGTTCGGTCAAGGCCGCTGGTTGCATACTTTCATTTACTGGCTCCTGTTGGCGGTCACTTTTGCCTTTAACTTGGCTCTTTGTATTTTGTTGTTGTTTGCCTTATTGCTCGTTTATTTGGTTGTTGTTTGCCTTGCCGCTCGTACACCTACTTTAAATTCTTCTTCTTCAGATTATTATTATTATTGTTATTATTATTATTATTATTATTATTATTATTATTATTGTTATTAATGTTTTTAATATTATTATTATTAATGTTATTATTATTATTGCTATTATTAATATTGTTATTATTGTTGTTATTGTTGATATTATTGTTTTTATTATTATTATTATTATTATTATTATTATTATTATTATTATTATATGTTGTTGTTGTTGGTATTGTTATTATTGTTATTCATGCATCAGTTCCTTTGCAGAAAGTTACTCTCATTACGGTTCGCCGAAAAATGCCTCGTTCAATTGCTAGTTCTTTTGCCATTGTTTTCTGAACTGCCGACGCCTCATACCATCATAAACAACGCAAAGTGGTCTATTTCCGAATCGCTTCAGGCTGATTTCGAACCTTTCACTCAGTGTTTCGGGGAATTGTCAAATTATTTGCATTACCACATTTAAAATGGCCTGCCTGTCCCTTAAATACCACTTCTAAGTTTTTCCCTTCACCACTCACTTGCTTTTTAAGTGCTATTACACACGTATGAATGTGTTTATGTTGTTCTCCAGCTGTGTTTGATATTATGTTATTGCCTACTTTGTTCTCCAGCTGTGTTTGATATTATGTTATTGCCTACTTTGTTCTCCAGCTGTGTTTTATGCTATGTTGTTGTGAGCTATGCAACACCCCTTTCATGTATTTGCCAGGTTAATTCTCGTTGTGACGTGGGAGAGAGAGAGAGAAAGAGGGGAGGGGTGGTAGAGAGAGATGGAGAACCACGTGGAAAGGGAGAGAGACAGAGAAACGCCGAGAGATGGAGACAGAGAAAGGCGAAGAGTGAGAGACAGAGACACAGATACAGAGAGGTACAGAGAGACACAGAGTCAGAAAGAGTCACGGGGATAGACAGGGAGAGACAGGGGGAGACAGGGAACGACATAGATCAGGGGACACAAAGAGACATAATCACAGAGAGAGACAGACAAATAGACAGAGATAGACATAGTTAGAAAGAGAGACAAAGATAAACAGCGAGAGAGACAGAGACACAGAGAGAGACAGACAAAGAGACAGAGAGACAGACAGAGAGACAGACAGAAAGACAGAGAGATAACGAGAGACTGAGTGAAGAGAACGAGAACAAGAGAAAGAGAGTGAGAGAAAGGGGGGGGTGAGAGAGAGAGAGAGAGAGAGAGAGAGAGAGAGAGAGAGAGAGAGAGAGAGAGAGAGAGAGAGAGAGAGAGAGAGAGAGAGCTCCATTGTGGACGTTAACGGGAAAACCCATAGTCATATCTTTTGCCAGTTGTATATTTTTCGCTTAAGTGAGACCAAGATACCACATTCATTTAAGTAGGTCAGCGGTTTTATAAACATTCGCGTCGTTGAATTCAAAGCAAGTGACGATAAACTTGACAAGCAAATACAAAATCGCCCAGTTGTCAAGTCCAGACTTGAATCGCTAAGTGTTTTCGCATAATTGAGTTTGAATATTCAAATCATGGCATTGGTAACTGGCTAACAAAGTTGAAAGGTATCTGCTGTTGTCATTCCCGTAGCGTCACATGGACACTTGAGGCATGAAGAGGCGTGGGGAGACGCCATATGCGGTTGTTTTCAGACAAGTATGTGTCTGACAAATCGTGTGTTGTATTCCTGAAAAAGCACTTCACATTGGTCCTTTATCTGATTAGGCTGCTTTCGCTGCTGCTGCTGCTGATACTACTACCGATGCTGTTGCTACTGATGTTTCTGTCTGCACTACTATTATATCAACAACAACACCAACTACTACTACTACTACTACTACTACTACTACTACTACTACTACTACTACTACTACTACTACTACTACTACTACTACTACTACTACTACTACTACTACTACTACTACTACTACTACTACTACCACTAGTATCAGTACTACTACTACTACTACTACTACTACTACTACTACTACTACTACTACTACTACTACTACTATCAGTACTACTACTACTACTGCTGCTGCTACTACTACTACTATTACTAATACTGCTACTACTAGTACAACAACAACAACAACAACAACAACAAATACTACTACTACTACTACTACTACTACTACTACTACTACTACTACTACTACTACTGCAGCTGCTACTATCCCGATTGGTAAGGTACATGCAACTACAGCAACATCTACTACTGCTACTACAACCACCACCACCACCACCACCACCACCACCACCACCACCACCACAATTTCTACCGGTTATACAACAGCAGCAACATCAACAACTACATCTACTGCCAGCACAACTACCACTACAACTGCTACTGCAAATTCACTGCTACTACAACTACTACTGCAGTTTCACTACTACTACAACTACTACAATTTCACTACTACTACAACTAGTACTATTCATTCTCTCCCGTCGTTGGCTGTGTTCCGTCAGATTACCGTCCAGGCCATATCTCCTCCCCCACAACTGTGACCTCTAACACAGAACAATGGCAGCTGTGGCATATTATTGTATTCACCCTTGATGTCTCAGGCACATTTTCTAGTCTAGTTATCCCAAAGAGATCACCTGATAGTAATGAATATTCTTGTCTATAGGGGTTAAAAGAACAACAGTGGGGATAATGGGAGTTTAATTTAGAAATGTGAATATAGTTTATATAGTGTGTTCCTGTGGGTTAATTTGTTGAGTTGAGTTGTTGAGTTGATTTGTTGAGCGACAGGCCGGCGCCATTATTCCGAACACGCAGTTCACGCTACAAACAACCGCGTACAGATGTAACAACATTCCACGCGATATTCACAGCGCAGAGTGTCTCTATTCTCTAGTTCTTTCTTCAACTTCTATGAGTGCAAATCAATACTAATGACTTTGTGTATTACCTGAGAGAGTGTGCTAGAGTTTCAGAATGTAAATCATGTCAGATGCCAGTGAACTATGAGGTGACGAAAAGATGCTGGCGCTGGAAAGGCCATACATAGAGAAAACCTGAGAATAGAATAGCTAGAAAAACTTTGGTCTGGAACACACAGGGCAAAAGAAATAGCGGAAGACATAAAAGCTCACGAGAAGAAAAATAGAAACAGAAATGGTCAACATGGGACAGACATGGACCGAGCTGCATGGAATAGTTCAAATTAGGGAGACTTGGAGTGTGGTGGTTGAGGGACTATATCTTAGTGGAAGGCACAGAGCCGAAGAAGAAGAAGAAGAAGAAGAAGAAGAAGAAGAAGAAGAAGAAGAAGAAGAAGAAGAAGAAGAAGAAGAAGAAGAAGAAGAAGAAGAAGAAGAAGAAGAAGAAGAAGAACAGGAAGAAGAAGAAGAAGAAGAAAACGAAGAAGAAGAGGAAGAAGAAGAAGAAGAAGAAGAAGAAGAAGAAGAAGAAGAAGAAGAAGAAGAAGAAGAAGAAGAAGAAGAAGAAGAAGAAGAAGAAGAAGAACGAATGAATGAACGAACGAACGAATGAACGAATGAACGAATGAACGAACGAACGAATGAACGAACGAACGAACGAACGAACTTTATTTTCAAAGGGTAACAAATTGGGCACGTAGGCCCGTCTTACATTCTGCCCTTCCAATCACTCATTTTTCGTTCATCAATAGTGCATGATACATTCACATAGGGTGCAAAAACATTGTCAAATGAATGTTGTAAACATAAACAATGCATATTACCATGTTATGAAACACAATCCCCACCCACCCACACATCCCCCAACCACCACACATCCCCCACACACACATCCCCCACACACACACAGCCCCTACCCACCCACACACTCACACACCCAGGCACACATACATTCCCCCACCCACCCACCACATACACTTCCACCCTCCACCCGCGCCGGCCAACTTACCACTCTTAAATTGTTCTGGTTTCAATTTAATGAGATCTGAGTTGTCCCAAAAGCCACAGTTTGAACACAGCACTACCAGACCTCCAGGCGAGTGCACGAGCCACCACACTAGCGGGGCTCCGAGTCTTAATGGTCAATCTAGGACAATTGACCATCTGCAATAAGTCTAAACAGGCTACTTCCCTCCACAGCTGAGGTAGCCAGGAACAGGTCCGTGTTAAACTTAAAAAGACGGATCCCGTTTCATTGGTGCGTGAGAGTCAGAGTATGCATGCACACGTAACCTCGACCGTCGTGGGAGACCAGGCAGCTGTAGAACAACCACTGTGGTCTAAGTCTGTCTTTCTTTATTGGCAAAGGTGTGTCAAGGTGCGACATGCAGATATCCAGATCTGCCCACCTCCCCTCCCCCACCCTTGCACTTCCTCCCCCAATAGTTGGCATTGACCTGTTTACAAGCTTTTTTTTTTTTTTTTAAAGAAGCTGCATTCTTTGCAGGACTTCGCGATCAACCTCGGGTTTATTTTCTAGTCAGTTTTACGTTCAGTAGTTTGCCTTTGTTTTCTGAACGAGCTGGCGAAGATTAGTTTCATTTTCGTGTCAGGGCATGCGGGTGTACAAAGGGAATGAGCGAGCAGGCTAATCGGCTTGCGGGTAAGGCCACTGTGGAGGGCGGATGAGCCATGGAGCAGGTTGATATACTGAATGCTCTATCTCTATGACAGTGGCTCTCAACTTTTTTTGGCTCATGCACCCCTTCACCATAAGTTAAGAACGTCATCTCCCCTGAAAAACATTTGAATTCTGTGGAAATGTGGTTTCTGAGGAAAGTTCAATTAATACCATGGACAGAAAGAAAAACCAATGAACAAGTCCTTCAAGAAAGAAATGAAGATCGTAAACTTATTAGAAACATTAGACTTAGACAGTCAAAAGTTTTGGGCATGTTATGAGAAGAAATGATTTGGAGAACTTGGTGACGACTGGCAAGATCGAATGGAGGAGACCAAGGGGAAGACCGAGAAGTAAATACCTGGTTGGCTTGGCCACGTGGCATGGTCGAGACAGGACCACGGAGCTGATCCACGACTCTGGTGATCGATTGAGATGGCAGAACATGACCGCCCACGCTTATCGGCATGGCACATGATGGATGGAACTAACTAACTTTCTGGACGAGACGTCTACGCTGACGTCCAACTGATCGGTGTGGGAGTTGATCACCGTACTCCGCCGTCAGCGCGCCGGAAGTTAGCGCCGGAAATTTTTCTTCTTCTTCTTCTTCTTCTTCTTCTTCTTCTTCTTCTTCTTCTTCTTCTTCTTCTTCTTCTTCTTCTTCTTCTTCTTCTTCTTCTTCCTCCTCCTCCTCCTCCTCCTCCTCCTCCTCCTACCCCTCTTTCCCCTCTTCTTCACCCTCTTCGACTATTTCTTCTTCTGTTTCCCCTCATCTTCTTCTTCCTCTTCCTCTGACTACTCTTATTTTCTTCTTCTTCCTCTGTTTCTTCTTCTCCTCCTCCCCCTCTTCTTCTTCTTTCTCCTTTTCTTCTTCCAACTCTTATTTTTCTTCTTCCTCTTACCTCGCCCCTTCCTCTTATACTTCTCCTACACCTCCTCCTCTTTTTCTTCTCCCCCCTTCTTCCTTTTCTCCTTGTTCTTTCTTTTACTCCCAGGGGGCTGCGTGGTCTCGAGGTATGGTGTCCGCCTTGAGTGCTGGAGGTCCCGGGTTCAAGCCCCGGAGAGACACGGGATTTATTTCACGTGGGCTTCTAGTAATAAAATTTCCCCTGGTCTCTGGGTAGTGAGATCGGACGCCCGTGTGTGTTGTAAACAATCCCTTGGCAATTGGAAATCGAAAAGAGTAGCCTAACGGCGCTGCCCGGGCAAAATTCGAGTTAAAAATCCATCCAAAGTATTTCAGGATCCTCGCCGGTGCTACGGAGTTCGTGCACTGAGCTGAGTTTCTCCAGACTCAGGTTTGAGTTAGGAAAAGAATGGAGCACTTATGGGTTACACCCGTGTGCCGTGATGTTGATCCATCGACTAAAACTAAAACATCTTTTACTCTTATTATTATTCTTCTCTTTTTCTCCTCTTACCTCTCTTCTTCCTCTCCCTCTTCTTCTCGTTCCTCCTCCTCTTTTTCTTCTTGCCCAATTCTTCCTCTTCTATTCCTTCTTCATCCGCCTCCTCCTCCTCACCTTCTTTTAGAGTCTGCTTAATTTCTCTAACCAATTTACGGTTGTCTTCTACCTCTCGGGGAAGACTACTGATGTAACACGTAAGGGTCGACAAGTAACAACAGTTAGACCGACACAAACTGGAACCGCACATTTACCAAATACAACTCGCATTGACACGAGAATTGGGGAATATCAGAAAGTGAAACTATAGATCTGCTGATAACGATAACTTCCACATTTAACGTCACAGCCAACGCCACCTCCTCCTCCCCCTCCCGATGTTGCTACATACACATGGCTGGCTGATAAACAGACACGTATGTCGGGTTGGGCATGAGGGGGGTGCTGCTGGCTTCTGCCACACGTTGAGTTCCCATGCGTGTCTGATTGCTTACCTGTATGCATACGTGTCTCCTATTTTGTCTTCTCTAGTGTGTTTATTGTTTATTGCATTCGACACTTGTCACTCTCTTTTCAGCTTTTGTTTAGGAGTAGTAAATGTTGTCTTTGTTGGAGGTGTTGTTGTTGTTGCTCTGGTTGGTGCTATTGTATTTCACCCTTCTTCTTCTTCTTCTTCTTCTTCTTCTTCTTCTTCTTCTTCTTCTTCTTCTTCTTCTTCTTCTTCTTCTTCTTCTTCTTCTTCTTCTTCTTCTTCTTCTTCTTCTTCTTCTTCTTCTTCTTTCTCCTCCTTCTTCTTCTTTCTCCTCCTCATTCTTTCGTCTTCGTCCTCCTCCTTATCTTCTACCCTTTCCTCCTCCTTCTCTTCTTCATCCTAGGTTTCTTCTACCCCTCCCTACTTCCTCTCCACCTCCTCCACATCACCCACCTCCTCCACCTCCTCTTACTCCTCCTCCTCCTCCTTCTCCTTCTCCTACCCTTCTTGTGATCTTGATGATTAAATAAAAGCAATTAAAATAATAACACACATTAGCACATTCTGTGACTTTAACACGAAAAAAGACGACTATTTGTTGTGCTTATGCTCAAAAGTTCGATTCCAAGTGCTCATGTTTGTCTCTATAACCAGGCACGCGCGCGCGCACACACACACACACACACACACACACACCTTAAAGGGATCTAGTGCGATATATATTCTACTTTATTGTCAGGTTGAGTACGGGCTTCCGCCCAGGATTCAACTCCTGCATAGGTCCAGGAATGTATCCAAGATAACTGACCCCATACCCCTGCCACTTGGATAGTGAGATTTGAAGACTCATTGCTGCCGATCTTCATTGCGGAGATGGCCCTGATTCATTAAAAACCGATCGACAATTTTGATATAGATGATGCTGCTGGTGATGATGATGATGCTGGTGATGATGATGATGCTGGTGATGATGATGATGATGATGATGATGATGATGATGATGATGCTGGTGATGATGATGATGATGCTAGTGATGATGATGATGCTGGTGGTGATGATGATGATGATGATGATGATGATGATGATGATGATGATGATGATGATGATGAATGTGAGGATAATGATGAGAATGGCTTGAGAGGAACCCATCATGAAGTAGAACTTAGTGATCGGACGATCTATTTGGTAGCTTTGTATACGTGTGTGTGTTGTGTGTGTTGTGTGTGTGTGTGTGTGCGTGCGTGCGCGCGCGTGTGTGTGTGTGTTTGGGGACTTAGTGTTCAGACATTCAGTTTCTTTAAGTAACAATACTGAAGGTACCTGTGTGTATATGTGTATAAGTATGTGTGTGTATGTGTGTATGAATGTGTGTGTGTGAATTTGTGAATATGTATGTGCATATATGTGTGTGTGAATGTGTGTGTGTGAGATGGCTTGGTGATCAGACGATCAGTTTCTTTAAGTAGCATCACTGAAAGTAGCTGTGTGTATATGTGTATAGGTGTATGTGTGTGTATGTGCGCGCGCGCGCGTGTGTGTGTGTGTTTGCTAAGTAATCAGACGATCAGTTTCCTTGAGTATAAATGCTGAAAGTAACTCTCTCTCTCTCTCTCTCTCTCTCTCTCTCTCTCTCTCTCTCTCTCTCTCTCTCTCTCTCTCTCTCTCTCTCTCTGTGTGTGTGTGTGTGTGTGAGCTGAAGTTACAACAGGTGTAAGTACATGTGTAGTAATTAACGTGTCAAGGTGTTAAATAAACAGTAGTTTCGTTCAAGGAGTGCACTCTCGATTTGGTTTTTGTTTTTCTCTCCTTTTATTTCACCACCAGCTGCCACACACATTAATAAAGACATAGATCAATGCCAGCCTTTATGTGGGTTCGACTGATGGGGACAGCTAATCCACACGCACAAATCAGTCCAGTGCACGAGAATTAGTAGCACTGTATGGACTACGCTTGAGTTCAAAGCGAGCTAAAGCGGCCCCCCCCCCCCACCCAAAAAAAAAAAGTTAGCTATAAAGAGAGGCCTGTGATAAGGATGAGAAATATCCCCAGATCTTGGTTTACCTATTATCCATTAGCGTGATCATCATCCAGTGCCGAGGTCCGCATGGCCGAATGGATAAGAACGCGTGTTCTTAAACATCCGGTGTGCTGATGCCGAGGTAAGCGGTTTAACCCCTACACCGGAAAGCTGGACTAAAATGTTGACCTGTGGATTAGCTCTCCCTATTGACAGTATCCCTCGTCATCAGGCAAACCCACTCCGACTTCAGAGTTACTTGTAATTTACGTCCCCAAGTCAAGGACGACAGGTCAACATTTTAGTCCAACTGACCAGTGTAGGGGTTGAACCCCTTATGTCGGCATCAGTGCACCGGATGTTTAAGAACACGCGTTCTTATTCATTCGGCCACGCTGACCTGCAACATTAATCATATAAGACATGCAGATGATGCAGTGTTGATTGCAGACAAAGAACAAAATGTGCAGCATTAAATAAGCGGCTGGCCAAGTCGCCAGAACACCGGGTTCTCCTTTAGGAGACCCGAGTTCGAACCCTTAGTAATCGGTGGGATTTTATATCTGTAGGGACAAAACGAAAACTCAAACCTGCATGGTTCGCGACGACAGCACTAGCCAGGCGGCCTTAATATCCTCAGACTCAAGAATCACCCCCTCCCCCTACCCCTGTCCTACACCGCAAGGAAGTAGATGACAGTTTTTTGACAGACAGTAGTAGTAGACTAGGGACTCCAGACCCCACTTTTAGCCTCCATAGTAGTGTTTATGAAGGAAATATGGGTAAAATGGCTCCAGCCTGGAGGCTGAAGGAAATATTTTTTGGGCGGGTGAAATTTTTTCGGCGTGCCTCGTGGGAACGGGTTTTTTGTGGAGGCTGAAGGAAATATTTTTGGGCGGGTGAAATTTTTTCGGCGTGTCTCGTGGGAACGGTTTTTTTTTTTTGACGCTGCCTGGTGGGGTGTAAAAAGTAATTAAATGTTTAGTTGGTTCTGGAAGAGGGGAAAGTTATTTTGGTTACATTAGTATGCGTAGTGATAGACAAGGGTGTGATGGGTCATGGTTGTACTCGAAGTAAGAGGTGGTTACTATCATCTGAACAGTGTGATAGTAGTGAAGGGTGGTATATTCACCGATTACAAAGGAAATCTTATAAAGTTATAATGGGTATGGTGGTAAGGGGTATTAGTGATCAAGTAGGAGTGATATAGGGGTGGTCATAAATGTAATAAGAGGTGTTCTCAGTTACACACTGGTCAACCAGTGGTCATGTGGTCAAGTAAGGGTCAAGTAGTCAAGTAAGGAAATTTTAGGGAAAAGTGATTGTAATGAGATGGTGATGATTAAAGAGTGGTAAATTAGTGGTCAATCAGTGGTCAAGCAGTGGTCAAGTGGTCAAGTGAATAAATTTTAGGGAAAAGTGATTGTAGCGACATGGTGATGCTTAAAGGGTGGTAAATTAGTGGTCAAGTAGTGGTCAAGGAGTGGTCAAGTGGTGGTCAAGTGGTCGAGTGACCACTTAAATTGTAGAGGACGATGTGCCTAAGATTATGGTAGTGATTAAAGTGATCGATGACGTGGTCAAGTAGTGGTCAAGCAGTGGTCAAGTAGTCAAGTAAGGAAATTGTAGGGGAAAGTACGTATAGTGCAATGGTGGTGGATAAAGTGAGGAAGAATCAATAGTAGTGATAATAGTACTACCAATATTAGCGACAAGAATATTAGCTTGTGCGTTATTATACTATATTTTTGTGGGGTGTGTAAAAATCATTCAAAGAGGGTCATACAACCACAAGTACACACATGTACACACATACAAATACAAAGACAACCAAACATACACATAAAGACAGACAAGCACAAAGACAACCCATACCATTACTACTGTTGAAATATTTCTGTCTTTGGACGATGTTTGGTTATTTTTATAATGTTTGATTTTTGATCAACCTTTTAGTTGTAATATTTATAAGCTTGGTCGAGACATTTCTCTCTTTAGGCCTTTTCGCCTTTGGTTATTTTTTCCTAGGTTTTATACATTTGACTGTTCTGTATTTGCTATAACTTCTTCTAAGACATTGTTCATATCTGGTAATGTAAGCTCTGAGCCGACAAGACAACGTCATGAAAACAAAACCACTAAAGAAAATCAACAAAAAAACTTGGTTTCAATATATCAAAGAATGTATTATTCATCAAAACACTTTAGTGATATAAGAAAAAATCAATGACATACATGATTAGTGAAAAACAGTTTAGAGATATAAGAAAAAATCAATGACATAGATGCTTAGTGAAAAACACTTTAGTGATATAAGATAAAATCAAGGACATACAAGAGTAGCGAAAAACCGTTTAGAGATATAAGAAACAATCAATGACATAGATGCTTAGTGAAACACCAAAAAGTTCTGGTTTAGTGATCTTCATTTTTGAGTATATAGTTGACTATAAAAAACACTGTTGTTGTTGAAGTCATCACACATGAGATATCTGAATACTTCTTTTTATCATACCAAAACCACCCGATAGCGGTGGTCGACACTTTTTTCTAATACTACCACTTGATTGGGTAGCATAAGCGATAGGTCCTTGCAGTACGCCTTAAGGGCTGCCAAGCTGTCTCTATCATTTGGTTGGATATCCTCTGCTACTATGAGTGGACTTGTTGCCAGGGTGTCTAAGGGTGTCGTTCGTTCTCGTGATGTCTGGTGATGTAAGTACCGTTGTAGGTTCGAATTGTATAGATTGTCACGTAACTGACAGGGATAATCATTGTGAATGTTCCTATTATGACGGGTAAGGTTATCATTGAAGATACAGTGGTGGCAGTCTGGTACTTGCGTTAGACTACGATGATGGTGTAAATAGACAGGTGGTGCTGTCGTCTCTGGTATTGCAGTGTTTGGTGTATTCATACGTGGCTGATGACGTATTCGTTTGTGTTTTTGTAGGCCATCGTTCGTATTATACACCTTATCACATAACTGACAGGGATATACTTGGTCTTTCCCCTCGTGAATGGTCCGAATGTGACGATTAAGGGTATACTTATCACAATAGGCTTTGTCGCACACTGAACACGTGAAAGTAGATCTGGTGGTCATATTGATAAACTGTTGTTTTTTTTTTCTTTTTCTTTCTTACAATCCCAAAAAATGTTCTGGTGTATACAATGTTTCACTGTTTTATCAGAGGCCAACGACACGAATAAGGCTCACACCAAGTTTCACTGCTGTACCCAAGTCACTACGTGAAAAATAACTGGTTACTACACGAACACTGCTCACACCAACCTGTTTCACCGATGTAGCCAAGTCAGTACGTGAACAATATCTGCTTACTACAATGCTCACACCAGCCTGAAGCACCTCTGTAGATACCCAAGTCAGCCCGTGAACTGGTACTGTGCTCACAAGAGACGCCTTCTATTTTATACACTGGGTCTGCACACGACGTAGCTGACGTGGCAGTAAGCTATTCTCACGCCTGCTTCCCACAAACCGATGACTCATACTTAATGACTTTTGCACATGGCGGTGATGACGTAGTCTCGGACATCCGCGTTCTTTACCAAAAATTTGTGGGTTGTATAGTTTAGTCTTATGGGTGAGTGTATCTGTACTGGTACCAGTAGTAATGGTTTGGGTGTGTTTTTTGTGTACTTATGTGTCTGTATGTACAAGTGTATCAAGTGTGTACTTGTGTATAGTTGTGATGAAAGTAGTAATAGTATGGGTTGTCTGTACTTCTGTGTCTGTATGTACAAGTGTGTCTGTGTCTTTGTATTTGTCTTTGAGTGTTCTTGTGTATGGGTGAGTGTGTCTGCACGTGTGTATATCTATTGATAGTGACAGTAGTAATGGTATGGGTTGTCTTTGTGCTTGTCTGTCTTTATGTGTATGTTTGGTTGTCTTTGTATTTGTATGTGTGTACATGTGTGTACTTGTGGTTGTATGACCCTCTTTGAATGATTTTTACACACCCCACAAAAATATAGTATAATAACGCACAAGCTAATATTCTTGTCGCTAATATTGGTAGTACTATTATCACTACTATTGATTCTTCCTCACTTTACCCACCACCATTGCACTATACGTACTTTCCCCTACAATTTCCTTACTTGACTACTTGACCACTGCTTGACCACTACTTGACCACGTCATCGATCACTTTAATCACTACCATAATCTTAGGCACATCGTCCTCTACAATTTAAGTGGTCACTCGACCACTTGACTACCACTTGACCACTCCTTGACCACTACTTGACCACTAATTTACCACCCTTTAAGCATCACCATGTCGCTACAATCACTTTTCCCTAAAATTTATTCACTTGACCACTTGACCACTGCTTGACCACTAATTTACCACTCTTTAATCATCACCATCTCATTACAATCACTTTTCCCTAAAATTTCCTTACTTGACTACTTGACCCTTACTTGACCACATGACCACTGGTTGACCAGTGTGTAACTGAGAACACCTCTTATTACATTTATGACCACCCCTATATCACTCCTACTTGATCACTAATACCCCTTACCACCATACCCATTATAACTTTATAAGATTTCCTTTGTAATCGGTGAATATACCACCCTTCACTACTATCACACTGTTCAGATGATAGTAACCACCTCTTACTTCGAGTACAACCACGACCCATCACACCCTTGTCTATCACTACGCATACTAATGTAACCAAAATAACTTTCCCCTCTTCCAGAACCAACTAAACATTTAATTACTTTTTACACCCCACCAGGCAGCGTCAAAAAAAAAAAAAACCGTTCCCACGAGACACGCCGAAAAAATTTCACCCGCCCAAAAATATTTCCTTCAGCCTCCACAAAAAACCCGTTCCCACGAGGCACGCCGAAAAAATTTCACCCGCCCAAAAAATATTTCCTTCAGCCTCCAGGCTGGAGCCATTTTACCCATATTTCCTTCATAAACACTACTATGGAGGCTAAAAGTGGGGTCTGGAGTCCCTAGTCTACTACTGACAGTAAATGATGTTATTCTACAAAGGGAGCAGCTCGGGTTATAATCACATTGTAAGAAAACGAAGCCGGATTCCGTGGCGAAAGCCTTACGGACGCGATTCTTAAGCCCGCTTAACTGCGTTCGAAACACGGCTACGACTGATTTGGCAGCAGACCATGTTGCGTAGGGTATTAACGAGTTGGTATGGTAGCCGGTCGTTCAGAAAGCAATGGCAAACTACTGAACGTAAACTTGCCAAGACATGAACAACAGCAGTAAAATGCTGGCGTTGACAGCGATATCCTGTAAAAAGGATATGAAACAAAAGAAAAAGCGAAGATTAGTAACCAAAAAGTAAGACACAACGCAATGTAACATCCAAGTAAATAAACCAATTCTCAATAGATTCAGTGCCAAATAAAAAGTTGGTTTCAAACTAAAAAAGATGCATGGAGGAAAATGAGAAGTAGGAGTGCGTCATAGTTATGACTTAAAAGTTGGTAAAATGGTAACAGACATGTTGTATTATATCAACTTAAAGGGGTTTGCATATGGAAAACTACTGTATAAAAGCCCATGACAAATACGGGAAGTCGCTTAAGACGATTAATCATCACTTGGCACTTAATCAATTAAACAAGCGAATCGGTACCCCCCCCCCCCCCCCCCAAAAAAAAAAAAAAAAAAGAAAAATGGCGCTTACAAGTTGAGAGGGTCTACTTCATTGCACCGAATTTTATCCTATTCCATATGGCCCGGTCTCTTTCCACAGCGAGGCCTAAACATCGATGCAGCCATCCAGAAATAGCCATATCATCTGATGGAAGATGCCTTGTAGAGATTAGAATAAGATTGGCTATAGTAAAGCGTATTGCAAGATGAGAAAAACATATTGACTATTAAAAAGCTGCCAATTGCAGTGAGAAAACGAGTGTTGAAGTGCTGTAAAGAACCTATACAGTCAAATCTCGGTTTTCGTCGATAATCCGTCCGAAAACAATCGACGAAACCCGAAACCGACGAAAACCGAGGTAATTATTTCCATATGAATCCACGAATATCCAATTAATTCGTTCTAGACACTCCAAAATACACACCAAAAACACATATTATAGAGAATAAATATAGTGTTTAATACTATTTTTCGGCCCCAGACGTGTCCAAACTCGTACCTACGCCGTGTTTAGTAACACAATGTATGCCTGTGCGCCACTTGAATTTTTCACATCATAATCTGTTGGCCTTTAAATCACTAAGTACAATTGCATTCGTCCCACTCATTTTCTTAATGAGATCGGCATACAACAGACTGATCTTTTCACATATGTTTGCTTCCGAAACAGAATTGCCATGTAACTGTTTTTTATTTATCAAAGTATTAATACCTGATCGACATCTTCAATTGTTTGTGATCTCTGTTTCGTTAGCACATTCATGTCTTTCGGTACATTAGCCTCTATTATTGCTTCCCTTTTCGCCACAATGAAACTCATCGCGGATGACGACTTCCCGTACATGCCACCGATTTCAGCAATCTTAATGCCACTCTCGTATTTTATTATTAGCAAGTGATGCTCACACAACGAAAATCAACGCCAAACTGAGCAGGAGAACACGTGGGCCTCTTTGTTTAGCAAAATTAGCAGCGAGGTTCTTTCGATACATCGACGAAGACCTAGGCAATCCACGAAAACCGAGACTAATTTTTCGCGAAAAAAAATCGATGAACACCGAAACCGAAGAAAACCGAAGGCAACGAAAACCGAGATTTGACTGTACTTATATATGTTTTTGAAACTTAGACAATAAGCAGGCCAGCTGTGAAACATCTAATGGCAGTGGAAATGTGGTTTTCCAGGAACACAATTGAGAAAGTCTTTCGAGAAACAAATCAAAACCGTAATTTTATTAAAGAAATTAGACACGTTATCAAGCGAAATAACCTAGAGAAGTTAGTGAAAACTGGCAAAGTTGAATAGAGCAATGGGAACGCAAAGAGGTTAAAACCCCGGAAGGATTGGTCATATGACATATTCAGGGCAAGAATACAGACCTGATCCACGATTGGTGTTGAGTAAGATGACCACCCATAATCGCTCAAGTCCATCGGCATGACCAAGAATAACAATGCTGGTTCTTGTTTTCCGTTTTTTTTTTTTTTTGTTCGCTTGGTCGAAGCGCTGGCCGTGTCATTCCGTTGTGGAGCTTCATATCCATATTTCACTTTCATTCGTTGTGGAGCTTCATATCCATATTTCACTTTCATTCGTTGATTAGAAGAATGAAACTGGAAACAGCTGGTCTGTGTGGTGGTTTGTCGCGCGAGAGCGCGCCTGATGATCAAACAGTGCGAGGGATTCAAACCAGCCGGCACGTGCCTGTAGCGTGGAGACACGTGATCACGGAACGTGCCATGTAAATAAGCTTCTTGATGCGGTGTTATGTAAATTCTGCTCCCCTTTGTTTCACACTGGTGAATTATATTTAGACAATTCGCGTATACTCTGTGTTGTTACCACTTGGTTGGTCGTTGAGATTATAGGCAGCTGTGGTAGCCTCAAGCTAGACACTTGTCTACAGGTTCCGTGGTCGTGGGTTTGGTAGTGGCAGTGATAGTGTTAGTAAAATAGTAATAGAATTAGTAGTAGTAGTAGTAGTAGTAGTAGTAGTAGTAGTAGTAGTAGTAGTAGTAGTAGTAGTAGTAGTAGTAGTAGTAGTAGTAGTAGTAGTAGTAGTAGTAGTAGTAGTAGTAGTACTGGCCTAGGAGTTAAACGACTTTCTTCGTAATCCCGTTTATCCACACAGGGTAACGCAGCGCGCGAGAATTGGAAGCGATTCTCGTCGCGTTGGTAACTTATGGGATAAGGGGGCCGGCCGCTCAGAAACAATGGCAAACTAGTGAGAGTAATCTTGCCAAGAAATCAACGACAGCGGTAAAATGCTGGTGTTAAAAGCGATTTCCTGTAAAGGATATGCGAAATAAGTAGTAGTAGTAGTAGTAGTAGTAGTAGTAGTAGTAGTAGTAGTAGTAGTAGTAGTAGTAGTAGTAGTAGTAGTAGTAGTAGTAGTAGTAGTAGTAGTAGTCGTCGTAGTAGTGTAGTAGTAGTAGTAGTAGTAGTAGTAGTAGTAGTAGTAGCAGCAGCAGCAGCAGTAGTATAGTAATATTTCCATTGTCTCCATCGAGTTTAAAATACATTATAGATTTACAAGGCTAGGGAACAACACACATCCCTGCAGTATCTTCTTGTCACATCTATAATAAGCAATTAGTATGATAATATGATAGTATGATAAGCAGTTAGTTTCGTAGCCAATTCTTGTCACTTGTTCCCGGTATAAGTTGTTAAGTCTGATATCCTGTCCGTCTACTCCTATATCCTGAACGCGTGTAATTAACTGTTCATGTTGTACTTTGTCAAATGAACCAGTGCCACAGAGATCAGTGTGGCCGAATGGACAAAAGCACTCGTTATTTAACATCCGGTGTGCTGATGCTGATGTGGGGGGTTCAGGGGGGTTCAACCCCTATACCGGTCAGCTGGACTAACATGTTTACTTCTCATCATTGACTTGGGGATGTAAGATACAAGTATCTCTGAAGTCGAAATGGGTTCGCTTGATGGCGAGGGACACTGGTAATAGGGAAAGCTAATCCACACGCGCGGTGCCGGTCTTGTGTGTAGTAAGTTGCACGACCTTTGCAGGACGTTGAAACCAACCCCAACCCCAGGTTGATCTTACAGGCAACTGTACGTTCGGTAGCTTGCCATTGCTTTCTGGACGAGAGGTCAACCTTTAAGTCCAAGGTGGAGGGGGGAGGGTTGAACTCGCTACCCTGTTGTCAGCGCACCGGAAGTTAACGAGCAAAAGCATTAAATGATGCGCCCACACAGGCCTCTATTGTGTGCACAAGGGGCGGTAATAAAAGCCTACAAAGTTATCAAAACTGAAAACATTCATTTGCTTTAAAAAAGCCTTGCTTGGCAGCACCCTGTGCCAAATGTGGGCATCTGTTGTCTGAAAACGTGTCGCCTTCATCACTGAACGGTCGTTCACCCATGATTCTTAACTGATCCAGTGCTGACGGAAAAAATAACGCCAAATGTGACCTCCCATTTCAACAGAAGGATGATATATCGCAATACTAGAGCCGTCGTGTTATCTGTTTCGTTTCCTGGTATCCTCCGCAATGGAAATACACAGTGAACGGAAATTTACATTATAATACGACTTGTTCATTTGATTGTGAACCATATTTGGTGCAACTTATTGTTTAGCACTGAACCAGTTGATGAATTCAGGGAAAGACAACTCTATGTGCCCCGGAACGAAGACCAGTCAGCGGTAGCCATAGTAGATCAAACCAACTAAACGTGCTTTTCGTGTTAGACTGCACTGTGGTAAACTGCCAACTGCAAGTCGTTAATGTTAGTATTCATGCGATTAGACCAGTGGTTCTCAACCTTTTTTGGTCCGTTCCCCCCTTCACCATATTTTTAGGACGTCATTCCCCCCTCCCCCTCACAATATTTTTAGGACATCATTCCCCCCCCCCTCCCCCCATTACCATACTTTTAGAACATCATTCCCCCCCCCCCTTTCGTATTTCCTCCCTAAAAATTTTCCCCCTGCCCCTACACAGTGTATGTAATAATTGAAGCTAAATTTAATAGCACATACTAAAACAAGTCTAGACATCTACATAAAATGTGATTTGCGGGTCTACTTACGTTATAAAATGAATTTCAGAAGGGTGAGACGTACAGAGGCGTAAAGTATGAAGGGAAAACAAGATCAAGTAATCGGTTCTTGTATTAACGTGATCTTGAAATAATCTTCATTTCCCCCCCCCCCCCCCCCCCTTGGAAACCCCAAAATTCCCCCCTGGAATTCCCCACCGGATGAGAACCACTGGATTAGACTCTTTGCGACATATCTCTTGATGTTGAAATGTCATTTGGCGTGGTTTAAGTTTATACAACAACAGTGTATGCATAGTGAGAGCAACTGGAGGACACCCAGAACCCTTCACCATAAGATCTGGAGTACGACAAGGTTGTGTCCTGTGCCCTCTCTTGTTCATAACATATATAGACAACATATGTAAAGAAACCAGCCAAGCAGAGACGGCAAGAATACAGCATGACAAGAACACAGAAGAAGAAGCATCTGCATATCTAACCATTAGAGAACTCCTGTTTGCGGACGACCAAGCACTAATAGCAAAATCAGAAGCTGAATTACAAGACCACATGAATAGTCTAAACGAAATGTGTAGGGAACATAACATGACAATTAGCACAAGTGAAACAGAGGTATAGACTATACCTAAAGAAGACACAACAACAACGATTCACCTAAACGAACATCCCTTGAAACAAGTAAAGAGTTTCAAGTACCTAGGAAGTATAATATCATCAAATGGCAGATCAGAAGACAAGATCGAAAATAGATACAATAAGGCAAACTAACTCATTGGACAAATGGCACCAATACTAAAGAACAAACATGTATCAATAACTATTAAGAAAGCACTTTACAACTCAATCTTTCTACCAACTCTATGCTAACAATGCCAAACCTGAACAATGACAGAAAAAGAGACAAGAAAAATGACAACAACAGAAATGAGATTTCTGAGAAGAATACTCAACGTTAGAAGAAGAGATAAGATCAGAAATGAAGAAATCGGGACTAAAGTCGGGGATATATCAACACTAGATTTTATTAGAAAGCAGCAAGTCAAATGGTTTTGCCATGCAAGTAGGTTACCAGTCAACAGCATACCACAACAAGCAATGATGTACAGACCAGATGGAAACAGAGGAAGAGGCCGACCACGTAAACGTTGGACGGAGGGAATTGCAGAGTCCATGGGAATATCGATATATGAAGCCCATAATCGGGCACTCTCACGATGTTTATACTTCACCTCAACACCGCAAGGTACAAGAGGAACATGATGAGACAGGTGTGGATTGTGTGTGCTTGTTCAAGCATGAGTAGGTTGGTAAATCACCTGAGCCTCCTGCGTGGTAGTTGATCGGACGCCTTAAGGTTAGGTCAAGTTTTAGTCAGATATGACCGAACTACCGTATTACTATCTGCTTTCTGTTAGCGCCGATCAAACCCTATTATCTCAACGGCTTTGAGCAGACGAGTGCATTTGGGAGGGTCCAAGCTGTATCCTGGTGCAAGGAAATGCAGCCTAAGACTAAATGTCATGGCAGGGCAGTTCTTGCCAGCCGGCAACTGGTGTCGGATGGAAGCTCCAACGGGCGGACACTTAGAGCACTGTATTGCCGATCCATCAGCTTCTGCAGCCTGTCTTGTTCCAGACGTATTGGTGTTACCTTTCCTCTGGGGTAAACTAAGTTTGCTCGTTTCCCGCCGAAAAATCCAACACAGGCTCTCTATCATGATTAAAATTGATTATCCTTCCATTACGCTGCAGTCAACCCCAAGTTGATGTTCTATTCAATTTTACGCTCAACAGTCTGCCTTTGCTTCCTGAACTAGGAATCACCGTTTTAGTAGTTGAACCCTACAGCCCGTCGTATGCGCACTGGAAGTTTCTTCTTCTGCGTGGAGTGTGTTTTCAGATGTCATTACGTTGTGCCTGTTTAATTTGCGCCTTTAGACTGATATATACGACTTCTCCCAGGTACTGGAAGTTTGAAACCGAGCGCTCTTGTTGTTTCCGCCACGTCGACGCCTTCCTTCATTATTACTCGACGTGTAAAAAAACAATTATAAAATACCAATGTGATTGTTGAGAGATCAAAACATAATGAACCTGATAACCAACGAGGTCCTCTTTCTTCACCAGATCTGCGGATGAATATCTGCGTAAATATGCGCAGCTTATCGAGAAATCTGGACCCGCATGTGGGCCTTAATTTCATCGCACGAATATTAGTAGCTCAGGATGTCATTGACCCATAGGTAAGCAGCTGGCGACACGGAAATGGAGAATATTTCTGATGTACTTGGTTGCATGCCGGTCTCTCTGGCTGTGGGGTTACAACACTTTCTCTCTGTAATCCCGTTTATCACGCAGAGTCTCGCAGCGGAGCGAGAACTGAGGTGGTTCGACCCCCGCTCGTGACTTGCGGATACTGAGCCGGCCGCTCAGAAAGCAATGGCAAACTACTGAGCGTAATCTTGCCAAGAGATCAACAGACAGCTGAAAGATGCTGCTGTTGACAGCTAAGTCCTGTAAAAGGATACGCAAAACATTTATTTACTTGGTTGGATATGCATTCATATAATATCTAACAGGTACAAACAATAGTAAGAAGGAAACAAAACATTGGAATGAGTTGAGTCAAGAATCAACATCACTGCTCTTATCTTTACAACATTCATTTGACAATGGGACGCAGAGGTGTTTCCAAGGCACCAGGGCCGGGTTATATACTGGCCAAGACCTATTGACGCGTCCTCGTCGAGCGTCCTGGGCAACAGGTCCCTTCGGGGTCCTGGCTAAAGTCAGTAGGATCACCGATTCCTCCGAAGTCGGAGAGTGTCTGCCTGTACGGCGAGGAACCACCAGTCTGCACACCAATAAGCCAGACATGGGACAACGGATACTCACGCAAAACTCAGGTCCTGTATGACATCACACTGATGTTGGACAACAGGATGCCTTCATCCGACATACAGGACTTCGCGTTGGAGCTCAAGCCAACGAACACAAGCAAGCAAGCATTTGACAATGTTTATTTCCTAAGTGAATGTAACATGCACATTTGATGCACGAAAGATGAATGATTGGAAGGGTCGAATGTAAGACGGGCCTGTGTGCCCAGTTTGTGACCCTTTGAAAATAAAGTTCGTTCGTTTGTTCGTTCCCTCCGACCTTTCCTCTGAGTTCTGATTGTCGGACAGATCATGTGGTCACTCCCTGCAGCACCATTCTCTCCAGACCGTGATGGTCTGTCTGCTTTTATGCACTATGACACGATACCATAGGTCCCCGACCACGTCTGACTTATCATGCTTCAATACCCCACCAGGCGGTGCAGACACAGCCAATCTGTCAGCATGCTCATGTGTCACCACTAAAACATGTCCTGAAATAAATCATATATAGTAGATACAAGGGACTTGAAATGATAACCTTAAATGTGTATGTGTGTGTGTGTGTGTGTGCGCGTGCGCGTGCGTGCGTGTGTGTGTGTATGTGTGTGAATATACAGGGTGTCCCCCGCTAAACGTCGCTTCGGTTTACGTCGTTTCGCTATAACGTCGCTGTAACAATGGGACATAACTTCACTTTACGTCACTGCTTTCCGCTATAACCTCGTCACCTTTGTTGCTATGCTGCGTTAACGTCGCTATTTTACATTTTGTGCAGTACGTTTTCCCCGGATTTTATCGTGTCATCACCCATAATAATGAGTTAAAAGCGCCCAGTAAGTGCTGATAGTGTGTCTGGTTGTAAGAGAACAAGGAAAATTGTTACTCTTGAGGTGAAATTAGATGTGTTACGTCGTTTTGAGGCTGGCGATATATCGGTGTAAAGTCCATGGCTTACCTCCATCCACGGTAAAGACAATTCGTGCAGGTGCTGACAAAATCAAAGCCTTCAGTGCTTCCAAGATCACTCGTAATAGAAGTTCTTTTATAGAACATGGAAGCACTACTGGTCGTCTGGATTGAAGACCAGAACCACGGAATATACCTGTGAAAAAGATGGTTATGCAAGAGAAAGCAAAGTCTCTCTATGAAGATTTAGCTAAGAAAGCGGGTGAGGGAAATTAATTCTATGGGAAATAGTGTTTCGCTATACGCTGTTTCACTTAAAGTCGCGTTTTCCAAGAACGTAACCCCGACGTTAACCTGGACCTCCCTGTATTCTGGGGATAAAAATTAATCTCATCTCATCATGTTCCTCTTGTACCTTGCGGTGTCGAGGTGAAGTATAAACTTCGTGAGAGTGCCCGGTTACGGGCTTCGTATATCGACATTCCCATGGATTCTGTTATTCCCTCCGTCCAACGTTTACGTGGTCGGCCTCTTCCTCTGTTTCCATCTGGTCTGTACATCATTGCTTGTTGTGGCATGCTGTTGACTGGTAGCCTACTTGCATGGCCAAACCATTTGACTTGCTGCTTTCTAATAAAATCTAGTGCTGCTATAACCCCCACTTTAGTCCTGATTTCTTCATTTCTGATCTTATTGCTTCTTGATACGTTGAGTATTCTTCTCAGAAACCTCATTTCTGTTGTTGTGATTTTTCTTTTCTCTTTTTCTGTCATTGTCCAGGTTTGGCATTGGTAGCACAGTGTTGGTAGGAAGATTGTGTTGTAAAGTGCTTTCTTAGTAGTTATTGATACATGTTTGTTCTTTAGTATTGGTGCCATTTGTCCAATGAGTTGATTTGCCTTATTGCACCTATTTTCGATCTCGTCTTCTGATCTGCCATTTGATGATATTATACTTCCTAGGTACTTGAAGCTCTTTACTTGTTTCAAGGGATGTTCGTTTAGGTGAATTGTTGCTGTTTGTTCTTCTTTAGTTATAGTCATTACCTCTGTTTTGCTTGTGCTAATTTTCATGTTATGTTCCCTACACATTTCGTTTAGACTATTCATATGGTCTTGTAATTCAGCTTCTGATTTTGCTATTAGTGCTTGGTCGTCCGCAAACAGGAGTTCTCTAATGGTTATATTTGCAGATGGTTCTTCTTCTGTGTTCTCGTCATGCGGTATTCTTGCTGTCTCTGCGTGGCTGGTTTCTTTACATATGTTGTCTATATATGTTATGAACAAGAGAGGGGACAGGACACAACCTTGTCGTACTCCAGATCTTATGGTGAAGGGTTCTGAGTGTTCTCCAGTTGCTCTCACTATGCATTCACTGTTGTTGTATAAACTTCTACATAGGTTTGTTAGATGTGTACTCACTCCATATTGTTTAAGGATTTCCCACAGCTTGTTTCTATCTACCCTATCAAATGCCTTTTCTTGGTCGACAAAGGCTAAGTAGAGTGTTTCATTGAATTCAATTGATTTTTCTATAAGTTGTCTAAGAGCAAAAATGGCGTCTGTGCATCCTTTGTTTTTCCTAAATCCAAGCTGCGTTTCGCTTAGCTGGGGTTCTAAAGTAGTTCGTAATCTTTTTTCAAGAATTTTGCAAAATATTTTCCCAGTATGACTCAACAGTGAAATGCCTCTGTATTGTGTGCAATCTCTTTTGCTGCCTTTGTTTTTCCAAATTGGGATAAAAATTAATAAAGAACAAAATACAAATTGCCGGACTGTTGTGTTGGCATTCTGGCAGTTTCCTTACGTGCCTGTACGTGCTGTTGGTTTGTCGGGGCTCCTGTATGTTCCACTTTTCACGCGGTACAGTGAGGAACATTTTGTGTGATATTCAGTGGTGCAGGAACTGAACATTATAGCGTAAAGTTAACACCACGACTAAAGACTAACTAAGAATTTTAACAATATCAATAACTATATGGTTAAGTATTTCAACTAGATTATAATTCATGTATTCGCTTCATATAATATGTAATCCCGCGGTATGCACTTAACAAGATGCAGCTAAATATACCAGGCAATAAATCCTGCAATCTATTGTTTGTGACTTCTGTGTTTAAAACTATGTATAATAATTAAGTTTAAACGAATTGCAAATGTAAACCAACGGTGCCGCTGCCTCAAACTTTCAGAAGCGCTGCTCGAATGCATATAAATGTCCTCATTATGCTAATGTATTGGAAACATGCAGTATAGTAAACAAGCGAACCTAACAACAATGTGATCCCACAAGAATAAAATACACAGAGCTAAAAACTAAGCTTTAATTATTTATAGAAGGAATATCATCATGACCGAGCAATGACATGTATGAATACTGGATCGGTGATTCAGTTTTCTATGCAGCCTCCTCCTCTCGTAGGCATCCTCCTCCTCCTCCCCATCTTCCCCCTCCTCCTTCTTCTTCTTATAGTCTATGCCGTGTGGCGTTGGTGATTATGTCTGTTTACTGCCTGCTGCTGCTGCTACTACTACTACTACGTCTACAACAACAACCACTACTACTACTGCTACTACAACTATTACAACAACAACAACAACCACAACCACCACAACCACCACCACCACCACCACTACTACTACTACTACTACTACTACTACTACTACTACTACTACTACTACTACTACTACTACTACTACTACTACTACTACTACTAATACTACTACTACCACCACCACCACCACCACCACCACTACTACTACTACTACTACTACTACTACTACTACTACTACTACTACTACTACTACTACTACTACTACTACTACTACTACTACCACCACCACCACCACCACCACCACCACTACTACTACTACTACTACTACTACTACTACTACTACTACTACTACTACTACTACTACTACTACTACTACTACTACTACTACTACTATCTCCTTCTTCTTACCACCCGTGCGCAGGCTGTTGGTTGCTGTTCCTCTCTCTCTCCTCTCTCTCTCTCTCTCTCTCTCTCTCATACTCTTCCATTACCTCTCTGATCTCACTGGCTCACTCTCGATATCTATCTCTCTCTGTCTCTCTCTCACTCCCTCCCTTCTCTCTCATTCTCTCTCTCACTCCCTCCATTCTCTCTCATTCTCTCTCTCTCTCACTCCCTCCCTTCTCTCTCATTCTCTCTCTCACTCTCATTATCTATCTTTCACTCCCCCCACTCTCTCTCATTCTCTCCCTCACGCTCACTCTATCATCCTCTCCCACTATCTCTCTCTCTCTCTCTCACACTCTCATTATCTATCTTTCACTCCCCCCACTCTCTCTCTCTCTCATTCTCTCCCTCACGCTCACTCTATCATCCTCTCCCACTATCTCTCTCTCACTCCCTCCTTTCTCTCTCATTCTCTCTCTCACTCCCTCCCTTCTCTCTCATTCTCTCTCTCTCTCACTCTCATTATCTATCTTTCACTCCCCCCACTTTCTCTCATTCTCTCCCTCACGCTCACTCTATCATCCCTCCCATTATCTCTCTCTCTCTCTCTCTCTCTCTCTCTCATATTCTCCCTCTCTTTCTCATTTTCTCTCTCTCTCTCTCTCTCTCTCTCTCTCTCTCTCTCTCTCACACACACACACAATATAACCAAATGCGCATGGTAGGGCGTTTGTATACCATGCGGACACGCTAGCATACACACACCAATACACAAAATTAACACACACACACACTAGCTTGAACATACTAGTACACACACACAGGCACACACACATATGCAAACAAGCTCTAATAATGACATATACATATGCTAGCATATTCACACCAACACACACACACACACACACACACTAGTATTCACATACACTAGCACACACACACACACACATTAGCACACACATACCAGCACACACAAAAGCACACACAAAAGCACACATACCTCCTAGCACACATGCACTAGCTTGCACATACACTAGCACATACACACTAGCACGCCTGCACTAGCACACACACGCGCGCGCCACATGCATACGTCTGCAAAGTAGCAGACACAGTAGCACGCACACTAACATGCACACACACACACACACACACACACACACGTGCATACACACACATTAACTCAAAACACACTAACACACACTAGCCAGCACACTAACAGACCTACACTGGCATAAACACATAAGTACACACAGACATAAGCACACACTATTCTTCGTTGTCTTCTTTCGATCGCTTGAAATGTGTCAATAACTGCGATGTTGTCTCTTGCGTAAATTTAACTGTCTTGTTTAGTTCACTCAGTGGTCCATAGAGTTTTATCTCCCACTGTCCTTTCTCTAGGCCAGAAGGTTTGCCTGGATATAGCACTCACACTAAGACACACGCGCTAGCACTCACACACACACACACACACACACACACACACACACATTACTACACACCTACATTAACACACATTATAACACTCACATACACACATATACACCGACATGTGTGCACGCATACACACGTCACTACACACTTACATTAGCACACCTAGTAACACTCACATACACTAACACACACACGCTAGCTCATACATTACTGCACGCCTACATTAACACACATACTAACACACACACACACATACATACTGACACACACATGCTAGCAGACACACACACATTACTGCACGCCTACATTAACACACATACTAACACACACACACACACACACACACACATACTGACACACACATGCTAGCAGACACACACACATTACTGCACGCCTACATTAACACACATACTAACACACACACACACACACACACACACACATACTGACACACACATGCTAGCAGACACACACCTACATTAACAAACATTCTAACAAACAAACACACACACACACACAATCACACACACACTAGCACACACGTGCTAGCATACACTCATCACTACTAACCTACATTTTTGGTTTTTTTGCATATCCTATCTACAGGACATCGCAGTCAACATCAGCATTTTACCGCTGTTGTTGATGTCTTGGCAAGTTTTACGTTTAGTAGTTTGCCTTGTTTTCTGAACGGCCGGTTCACATACAAACACGTTAAAGCCCCAGTACGACATGGTCCGCTGCCAAATCGGTCGCCGCTGTGTTTCGAACGCGTGGTAAGCGGCTCACAAATCACGTTCGCAAGCATTTGGCCACGGAGTCCGGCTCACAACTACATTAACACATGCACACTATAGTATACACACACGCTAACACACACACACACATCACTACACACACACACATCACTACACACACACACATCACTACACACACACACATCACTACACACACACACACATCACTACACACACACACACATCACTACACACACACACACATCACTACACACACACACATCACTACACACACACACATCACTACACACACACACATCACTACACACACACACACATCACTACACACACACACACATCACTACACACACACACACATCACTACACACACACACATCACTACACACACACACACATCACTACACACACACACACATCACTACACACACACACACATCACTACACACACACACACATCACTACACACACACACATCACTACACACACACACACATCACTACACACACACACACACACACATCACTACACACACACACACACATCACTACACACCTACGTTAACACTCATTTTATACTAACACTCACACGAACACTAACACAAACAAGCTAGCACACACACACACACACATCACTACACACATACATTAACACACTGTAGCACGCACACTAACATGCACACACATACACACGCGCACACAAACACATTAACTCAAAACGCACTAACACACACTCACTTTGCAGTAGTAGTAGTAGTAACACTCAA
>OY992893.1:15903211-15918211 GCA_963921405.1 Cepaea hortensis | reverse complement strand
TGGACTATAATTTCAGGACGGTATGAAGAGAATCTCTCTTTGGAGATAATGGTTACGTCCATCGACTAGTTTGGTCAACGCTAAGAAGGAAAGCAATGGCAAACAACCATCTTTACTGATGCCTGGGAAAGTATGTTTCATCAATTAGATGGCGAAACCCGAACGCCGTTGCTTATCGACGCGGCACATGATGATGATGATCATATACACAGATGCCACAAGCAGATCTCACAAACCACACCAAGTAACCAACCCAGCACCCACGTCTGGACCACTCTGTCTTCCCCTTCTTCGTACTTCTTTTTCCATAAGAATGTGTGACACTTCGTTATGCAAAACAAAGATCCGTGAGTCCTACCGACTTCGGCATGTATTTGCAGGGTTGTCCATGGGACATAATTTACATTGCGTGGTAATTTATGCATGTCCCATCCCATCCCATGGAACTTTCCCATGGGATTCCCATGGGAAACATTCCTATGGCCAAGCTTGGCAGGCTTGTTCATGGGACATGTTTTTCTGTCCTATCCAAAGGTAATGTATGCCTGTCCCTTCTTCTTCTTCTTCTGCGTTCATCCGGATTTTTTTTTTCGGATGTGACTGCGTTGTGCCTGCTTACAGCAGAGCTGCGTTCTTGCGCCGTTAGGCCGACACATCCGACTTCTGCGAGCATTTGTTGACCGGGTTAACCTTCCCGGGGTTATGCCTTTCCCATCCCGTCCCGTCTCATCCCTACACTATTCAGAAAATCCCCCCTTTTTCCCATGAGATTCCCATGGCCAAGCCTGTGTATTAGCGTCAGGTTTACTTTGGAAGCAAATTTCATCTATATATTCGTATTGCCTAACAATTTTGCCAGGGTGGCGGCTTTACTACCTACCCTTTGCGATTTCCACCTGCCGTGGATTATTTAACGTGCACTAGTTCACACACAATCACCTGTTTTTTTCGCCATATCCGGGAAAGCTAGGCATCCGATATCTCTACCCAAGAGATCAGGAAGTAGTGGGGGGCGTTATTTCATTTGATGACGAATGATTGTTGGAAAAATCACGAACCCTATGCCTGGATCGAACCCAACACATTCTACGCCTGAGGCGGACACCGACACCCCTTAGCCACGGCTGGCCAGCCCACGTAGTAAACCTCACACTAATTACCTATTTAATTACTCTTAGGGGAATACAAAATATGTGGCCGTTAATTGGAAGGCAGCAGAAGACCAGTGTGACCGCGACCTGACATATTTCTGAATTCTGTAAAGGTACTCCCGACCCCCTGGCTTCTTCAGACGTGTAGGTTAGTGTGTCTTACCGCAGACAGGCAGGTATTTGATTGGGGGGGGGGGGGGGGGGTTTGATAACTACACAGACATTTAAATTGAGGGCAGACAAGGTAAATTTTATCAGGTAACAATTTGTTCGTTTGATGTAACCGAGCGATATTTTACAAGTGTCTGCGCGCGCGCCGTCTCAAATGCTGGACTGGGATGTTGGTGAAAATCGAGGTGAAATAAGTTTGGTGTAGAATGGAAATTTCATGTATGTGTGTACGCGCGTTATGTGTGTATGTGCTTGTGAGTTTGTGTGTATGCGCGTTATGTGTGTGTGTGTGTGTGTGAGTGTGTGTGTGTGTGTGTGTGTGTGTGTGTGTTTTAGTATCTCACAACCAGTTGTACCTTCCTGAAGACATGCTGGTACACATTTTCTGAGGCATCATGATCATCAGTTCCCTTGCCTTTCAGCGTGCATGGCTATGGTCCGCCATCTCAGAGGATTACCACAGTCCCGGATCAAGTCTGTCTTCGTGCCCTGACTATGCCAAATATGAACAAAATTTAGTGAAACTGTGGTAAAGCTGTGGAAATGTAAACAATATAAAATAAAACAAAGTAATGCTGCTTTACAGGACAGAATTACGAACGAACGAAAGAACTGAACGAACGAACCCTATCATCTAATTCTTACATAATATCAAGAGAGTACAAATTCATCATCATCATCATCGTCACCATCATCATCATCATCATCATCATCATCACCATCATCTTCTTCTTCCCCCTCTTCTTCTTATTTTTCTTTTTCTCATCTACCAATGAAGCACTGGCGCCCAACCAACTCACGTCAAACCTTGACATAGACGTGTCCATGATTGGCAAGGTTTAGCAGCTAAAGTGCTCCACGAAATGAGGTATCCAGTCTCTTGCCCACCCTCTTGTCCGCCTCTTACAATATGAACGGCTAGCTACAGTGCTACTATTCTACTGTGACCTTATAGTCCCCAATAGCACACTGGCTACAGTGATACTATATAACTATTACTTTATAGGCCCACGAAGCACACTAGTTATAGTGTTACTATTCTACTATTGCCGGTTTCCCTGGCGAAGGGGTTAAGGACGTTGTTCGTAATCCCGTATACTCTTGTACGAAACACAGCTGCTCGAGATTCGGCAGCGGATCGCGTCGTGTTGGTTACTTACGGAGGTATGTGAGCCGGTCCTTCAGAAAGCAATGGCAAACTACTGAACGTAAAAACTTGCCAAGACATCAACAGCAGCTGAAAAATGCTGACTGCATTCTCCTGTAAAGGATATGCGGAAGAACACAATACAAGTTAGCCCACTGGTTACAATGTTACTATTGTACTATTACCTTATAGACCCCCGGTAGCATACTAATGGGGGGGGGGGGGAATAATTTACTTGAACATATATGAGGGAGCAAACCCCATAATATCTTCGGTAATGACCAGCACCCCACCGCTCTACCACCAGAAACGCCTGAACTCTCGAGACCCACTCATAATTCTACACTGCCCGCATTAAAATTCCACCCCCTAATCAAAATACCACTAAATGCCACAAGGTGGACCCCGCTAACCTGACCTTTCCGTGGTGTTATTAAAGCCACATTAAGAATCAAACTACCCATGGAAGGAAAGCAGTTATGGACAATTTGCGATAAACACCCATACAATAGAAACGAAACAATTATTCTTCTTGACTTTCAGCTATGGTGATTTTCTTTGCTGTGAGGGCGACGAAAGAGAGTTATAGTTTTTATAACCAGGAGTTGTTACTCATAAACAATGCCCTTTAAACATTTGATTCAATCGGTGTAGACTTGTGGTTGGTCATATTTGTGATTTTATCTATTGTGTTGTTGTTCTTGAGAATTCTTGTTTTCACATCTGTGTGGGTTATTGTTGGGAGAAAACTAGTGGGGACAATGTGTAAGTAATAAATGGTACATTTGTTTTATTATTGAGAAAAAGACACACACGAAGAGAGAGAGAGAGAGAGAGAGAGAGAGAGAGAGAGAGAGAGAGAGAGAGAGAGAGAGAGAGAGAGACTGGGAGAAAGCCTCAAAGAAAGACAGTCAAATAGACAGATAGGAGGCCATGTGTATTCACTGATGATGAATAGATGAATAGATAGATGAATGAATGTATGGATAGATGTATGAAGGATGGATGGATGGATGAGTTGATGTTTAGATGAATGTAAGCGTAGATATGTTGATACATTGATAGATAGGTGGATAATTGGTGGATAGATTGAGTTGGATGGATTGATAGATGAATAGACGACTGGTGGATAGATGGGTGAGTGGATGGATAGATGGATGAACGGGAAGATTAATGGATGGATCGGCTGATGAATGTGTGGTTGGATAAAAGGTGGATGGAGAGATGGCTGAATAATGGGTGGGTATATTGGTGGATGGGTGGTTAGATTAATGGACGGATGGAAGGATGAATGGATGAATCGATACCTGGATAATTGAGTGAATAGATGAGTGAGTGAATGCGTAGGTTTGAAATGAAATAGTGCTGAGTTAGAGGCTGTATGGGTTATTGAGTGGGTGGATAGATGCATGGATAGAGGAATGGATAATGGGTGAATAGATGGTGTGGGTGGCTAGATAAATGGATGGATGGATAGATGAATGGATCGATGGCAACCTGGTTGAATGAGTGGATGAATGGGTTTGATGATCTGTTTGAACTAAAGTAGTGCTGAGTTAAAAGGTGCTTTGGTTATTCGGTGGATGGATTGAAGGATAAATGCTTAGCTAGATGAATGGATAATAAGTGGAAAGCTGTGTAGATAAATGGATAGTTATATAACTGTAGGGTTAGATAAATGGATGGGTGGATGAATATATGGATGGGTGGATAGATGGGTAGATGAATGGATAGTTAGATAACTGGATGGTAAATAAATGTATTGGTCGATGCATATATGGATGGGTGGTTGGATGAATAGAAAGTCGCTTACAAGTCGACAGGGTCGACATCATTGCACCGGGTTTTATCCCATATGGCTCGGTCTCCTTCCGCAGCAAGGAAAGCGTCGCAGAAAGCACGAACTCCGTAGCTTTTAGAGACGACCCACAGGAGTCTCCGAAACATTTAACTTCGTAAACCGAAGGGTGCGGAACTGAATCGAACCCACAACCTTCAGAGCACGAGTCAAATGGCTTGACCACTTCGCCACAGAGACTCCCGGATGAATAGATAAGTGGATGAATGGTTAGATGAATGGATGGATCAATACATGGATGAATAATAAAGAAGTGGATGAATGAATTGGTGGATGGGATTAAACTAAAGTTGTGCTGAGTTAGAAGCTAGGTGGAAGAAAACTATAAAAAGACGGATGTTTAGAAAAGACGAGTGGACAGAAGAATCACTCTAGCGCACACGCGCCCCCTGGGAGACAGCCAGAGACAGGAGGTGAGCATTGAAACCGTCATCTTTCCCTTGACCTTATCTGCTGTAATCTCTTCTACCTTCAGGAGTCTGCATCTGACAGGGGTGAGTTCAAACGGGTCAACCCTTGGGTCTCAAGTGAGGTCCTGCAGTCGCTGGCCAGCAACAGGGCCGAAATGCCACTTAAGAGCGTGGCTCTAACATCGCTCGTGTCAACAAAGATTGAAAACATTCAGCAGAGAAGCTCTACCGGGCAACAAGAGATCACCAGTCAAGAGCTCTGTGGGTCAGCAGGGGTTAAATCACATTTTAAGCTCTGACTTTGTCCAAGGCGCATCTTCATTTATCAAACAATGGCTGACGACAGGCGTCTTACAACCTTGGACATTACTTTTCCCCAGCGACTGAAGACGAGTTCAGGCGTGGGTCCGACCTGGTTGTGTCTTTCCTTGGATCCACTTCATTTCGCACATGTTCCTACGCGAGCTGGGGGGGGGGGGTGTGGTGTCTCCCCAGGAAGGTGTTGTGACAACAGGAAGAAACTAGAGGTGGGGTAGTTGGGGGGGGGGGGGGGGTTGACAGACAGACAGACAGACAGACAGACAGACAGACAGACAGACAGACAGACAGACAGACAGACAGACAGACAGACAGACAGACAGACAGACAGACAGACAGACAGACAGACAGACAGACAGACAGACAGACAGACAGACAGACAGACAGACAGACAGACAGACAGACAGACAGACAGACAGACAGACAGACAGACAGACAGACAGACAGACAGACAGACAGACAGACAGACAGACAGACAGACAGACAGACAGACAGACAGACAGACAGACAGACAGACAGACAGACAGACAGACAGACAGACAGACAGACAGACAGACAGACAGACAGACAGACAGACAGACAGACAGACAGACAGACAGACAGACAGACAGACAGACAGACAGACAGACAGACAGACAGACAGACAGACAGACAGACAGACAGACAGACAGACAGACAGACAGACAGACAGACAGACAGACAGACAGACAGACAGACAGACAGACAGACAGACAGACAGACAGACAGACAGACAGACAGACAGACAGACAGACAGACAGACAGACAGACAGACAGACAGACAGACAGACAGACAGACAGACAGACAGACAGACAGACAGACAGACAGACAGACAGACAGACAGACAGACAGACAGACAGACAGACAGACAGACAGACAGACAGACAGACAGACAGACAGACAGACAGACAGACAGACAGACAGACAGACAGACAGACAGACAGACAGACAGACAGACAGACAGACAGACAGACAGACAGACAGACAGACAGACAGACAGAATTAAACGAGCTAGCAAACAAACAATGTCGGAAAGAATCAACAAATGAACTCACACTTATTCTTCCTATTTTCAAACACCAGACACAGGATAAACGCTGAATCAACAGAATATAAATGTAAGTTCCTCAGCAAGAAAATAACTCATTACATTATACAATAATGCTGACAGTCATTAAATAGAGTGCATAATCAACATATCTATTTGTTGTAGAGGCGTGGACTAGAAGTTAGAAAGTAACTGTAATATCTAAGTAATGTGTGCGCAAAGAATAACAGAACGAGGATCTTAGCAAGACAACGTGACAGATATATAACTGGTAAAAGATAGGAGTAAATGGAGAATTGTGGATTCAGATCAAGACGAGATGAATAAAATAGTTTGGTTGGGGGTATGGTTAGTTGGCTGATTGATTGATTGGTTGGTTTGTTGGCTGATTAACTGGTTGGTTGGTTGGTTAGTTAGTTAGCTGGTTGGTTGGCTGGTTAGTTGGTTGGCTGGTTAGATGGTTGGCTGGAAGTTGGTTGCTTGCTTGCTAGCAGGCTGGTTGATTGGCTAGTTGACAGGCTGCTTGGTAGGTTGACTGGTTGATTAATTGGCTGGTTGATAGGCTTGCTGCTTGATTTTTTTTTACTTTTTGTTTTATTAGTTAACTGCAGGTTGATTGACTGTTTAGTTGCTTGCTTGCTTGATCCTTCGAATGGTTGCTTGTGAATCCTGTTGAAGAATGTCGATGTTAACTCTTAATTATTGTGAAGAACGAAAAGAAATGAATGTAACAAGAGAGCTTAACTAGCGTGAGGGCCATACGACATAGAACTTTTCAACATAAATCCTTATTCATAGAGCTTATCATCGGAGATAAGAAGGCATAAGCAGAGTATGAAAAAACTGTTGACCACAAAAATAATACCTCTAAATACAGATTTTATAAAAACATAATATACTCCCTTAGTCAATTTAAACACAGATGCTCAAATAAAATATTGCGCGGTTTTTGCCTGTCATATTTAGCTGCATCTAACAAGAAAAAAAATCCTCAAATATTGATAGGCGCTCATAGAAGCAACAGAAAGACGTAGACATTAGATGAAGAGTGTCGAGTTGGCCTAGCGTCCAAGAACACTTTGTTCCTCCAGCGGGGCTCTGTGGTCATTTGAAGGCGAGAAGTTCGAATCTAGGTTAGGTAACAATAGCTTTCAATTTTTATATAGCCTAGTGTGTCCTCTAACGTGTTATCTCAAGGATTCCACAACGATTCCAATTCGATTATATCATTACCCCTACCTCGTTCAACCTCAGAAGAGAAGTTATATTAAGGCCCATCCCTGGCTCAGATTCATAATCAATCCTATGACAGAGCCAGCCACAAACAGGATATTAATGTGAAGGTGGTTGTTGTCCACAGGGGGCAGTGGCAACCGCAACAATTAGTATTTCCGTGTGCTATCAAGAACACAGCCGATAGATGTTTATGGAGGAAAAGGATAGCCTACGCCCCTGGGCATGGCACATGATGCTAATGATGACACACAAAAGATGTGATATATAAATAAACTATAGAAAGATCGTGGTGAAATGTAATTAAGTATTGACTGAAACTAAGTGCTAGGCGGTTGAAAACCCCATTAATGGCTGAATTATGTTGCCGACCGGAGCGGATGTGACCCAGGCAAGGGCCATAATTAAAATGAGTAGATGATCCTTTTGTACGTCGTATAGTGCATGCGACATATGGTGCTTGACCCGTATCTTTAACTGACCAATGGTCACTGGGCGGGTGAAGTGGTCAGTATCACCCCGATCGCCTTTACTCTCCAAAACAGTTACTGGTACACATTTTAGGCTGAGTGAGAATCGAACCCATGACCACAGGGTCGGATGGCGAGTAGGCCATGGACATGGTTCTCAGAAACTGTTCTGGTAAGTGCGGAACAGAATAGACGAGCAGGAAATCAGTTCCGTGGCTTCATGGGAAAGTGATCAACTTGGCTTTTTTTTCTTGTCCACCTTATCCTTGTTTTCATCGTCTTTGTCGTTGCCATTATCAATATAATAAGTTTCTTGTTACTTCTCATCCCACTCTTCTCCGTTATCATTAGCATTTTCATCATCATAATCATTATCATCATCATCGTGACCATGACCATCATCATGACCATCATAATCATAATAATCATCATCATTATGGTCACCATCGCCATCATCGTCATGGTCACCAACGCCATCATCATCGTCATTGTCACCACCATCATCATCATCGTCACATCACCACCACTATCATCATCATCATCATGGTCACCATCATCACCATCATCATCATCATCCTCGTCACTATCGCCATCATCATGAACTTTGTAGATCCAGCGACAACCTCCGGGAGCATCCGATAAAACTGCATTCGTGAACCTAACGACCTAGGCACGAATCGAACCCACAACCTTCGGAGCACGACGCAGGTCAGTAACTACTACGCCACAGAGCCTCGCGGCCTAGAGCTTAACCCCAGACACGCCCTAATTCAAACCCAATCAAAGACGCCTTCAACACTTCAAGCCTTTCAAAGCCTCCAGCCTCACGCCTACAGGTTCTCCTCACCTTCCCTTGTGTTGCAACCTCCATTTCTATTGACACCTCCAGGTACCCCTGACACCTCCTTCCCCCCGGCTTTCCGTGCCGTCCTGTCGTCAAACGGGCATTTAATTTAATGTGGTTACAAAGTCACATCTGGGCCATCATTAAGATGGCGTCCCTGGACATTTATGCGGGCAATGAAAAGAACAAATAATAACCACACGTCGTGGAAATTATCAGTGTCCGTTGATCTGCATACACATTCGGGGTCAAGGGTCGTATTTTCAACCCAATTAATAGTGTGGGTCTATTGTTGAATAAGCTGGTGCCGCTGTACTTGAACATGGTGATTGTAATTATACGTGTGTGTGTTCTTTGTTTGTCTGTTTCTCTCTCACTCGGTTTACTTCTCTGTCTGCTCAGCTAGTTAATTATCTCTGCACCAGTGTTCTGTCGATCCGTCTGTCCGTCCGTCTGTATGTCTGTCTGTCCGCTCGCTGTAAATCCGTCTGTCTGTCTATCCGTCTGTATGTCTGTCCGCTCTCAGTCTGTCAGGTCCGTTCGTCTATCTATCTAATCCTATCAAATTCTGTCATTCCAGTATAATTCACATTCCACTACATATTACATCTATTGACAGCTTATGAAAACAAATGACAACGAACCAGAGACCTCCCAACCCTGCACATACAGCCGCACGTTATTTGAACACCACCTCAATACGGACAATATACGGACAATATGCCCCCTTTAAACATAATAATAACATTAATCCCAGACAACGAAGCTTACGGCATAGCTGCAGTAGCTAATTCCAATTGTCATGTCATAAAGTAGTATTGATAGTATTGTGGATAAAATTGATAATTGTTTGTGTACATCTCCAATGAGTTTGTAATGGATATAAAATTATTGTTATTGTCCAATATTAACTTGATAACTGATGCATGAATGAAATAATGTATCCATGGATAGAATATAGATAACATGGGGCGACTGTTTAACTGGCCTGCGTGACCAATTCTCAACCCGCAGAAAGTAAAATTCGTTCGCTAGTTCGTTTGTTCTCAGGGAAGAAAGAATTAAAACAGGATCGTAAATTTATTTGGCTTCCACGGCAGAAGACACGAACCGTGTTCTGGAGTGTACAAGCGCGTGACAACATCTTCCGGCCAGACGCGCAGTTCAAAGGTTACCTGCCCTTTGCTATCATAGCGAAATAGCAAATGTCTCTACATGGCAATGCGTGACCATCTCCTGTCTCTGGTCAGTGACTGATGCATTAAAATCGCCATGCCATGACACGGCCCACGCCTGGCAGGACCTTAAGTCAAGCTGTGATGAGGATGCCTGTGGTTTCACACCGCAGTTTAGGGGCACATTCAAAACCATCAGGGATCTACCACAGCAGAATGGGGGTATTATAAATAGAAATGTCACGCACAAAGTCCTAATGGTACTTCATAATTAAAATGAAACTCATTCCCTGGTGCGTGGCCAAGCTTGGCAGATGTTTGCACCTTTCACATGTTTCTTTACTATAACTCTGTGATCTTTGGTTCAAAGATGAGCACTTAAGATAATTGATTACCTGTGTGAGTTTTGCAAGGTTGTTTAAAGGTTGATTTCATTGTCTTGTTCAACGGGTGCATTTTATGGATTCGTGCTGCAGGCAGAAGCCCAGTTCTTAGTCATTCAGTTGACTATAGTACTGCAAGAGACAAGCACTGTCTGTAGACATGTATCTGAAGGCGTGTATCTGTAGACATGCATCTATAGACATGCATCTGTAGACATATATCTGTAGACATGTATCTGTAGACAGGTATCTGTAGACAGGTATATGTACATATAAAGACTGTATCTACAATCAATAAAGAGTCCTTTTATTCTCTCTAGGCTCATGCGTCATATGGTGCTACACCCACATATGTACAGACCAACAGGCACTCTGTGGGACACATGTTCAGTCTCACGCCGGCCGCCTGTACTTCCTACAATATTTCCTAGTACACATGGTAGGCTGGGTCGAATTACGGACCTGGTGAATTTTAAAAACTCGAAAGGCTACGACTTTACAATATTTGAGAACCGCTGCGCTAACATACCTAGTAAACGGTCATGTGAACCCTGTATATTACAGCCCACGTGAACGTCTTGAAACGTCTTACTATCTCACACAACACGCGGAGATTAACTCTTTCAAACTTTGAACTTTGTGAAGTGACAGACTCACAACTCCATTGATAACATCGGGGAAACAGCCTAGGTTAATATCGCATTAAGATATCGTAATCCCTGACCAAACGCGATGATCACTGAATTCAGTGTAACAACATTCTCAACACGTAACAGGAGGCTGACATCTTTCTCGACTTCCCACGATTTCGATAACATGGTCTGGGCTCATTCAAACACTGGTAACATTCTAAGTTTCATATCTTCATTTTCAAACACGCTTTGGCGTCAAACTGAATCTGTGTGGAGATAACCGGAGCAGACCATCCTTGTTGATATCTTCATAGAGTATGTCCATTGGTGGATTAGATCTAAAAATATTGGTTTCCAGGACTAATGGTCATTAGGATGTTTAACATCCTTTTCTTCTTTTGTCCTCAATCTCCCTGTGAGGGGTGGGCCTCAACTAACTCACTCCAAGTCCTATCTAAACTAATTAAGTGTCATGGGATAATTAATCGTCTTAAGCGAGTTTCTGATATCCCCCATGGGTTTATCATCATCATCATCATTAAGTGACATGCCAGCTGGCGTAGGCGTTCATGGCACTCCACAGATCTCGGTCTTTAGTTTTCTGGATCCACTCTGCTGATGATATTCCTTCATGCCACCTTCTCAATCCATCCAACATTATTTCTCTTGGTATGCCTCTACCTCTCTTCCCCTCGATCTTTCCAATTATCACGATGTTCTCCAATGCCTCTCTTTTCATTACACGATCAAAGAAAGCGTTTTGTCTCTTATTGTTGTATATAATGTTCTAGTTAATGTTACTAGATGTTACTAGTGTTACTAGATTTTACAGATTGAAGATTATTAGAATGAGTTCCCAGATGAATTAATATACTGCACACAACACTTCCTGTTCTTTGCATATTGATCAAGCTACTTTCCTTTCATAATTTGATGGTTTTTGTAAGAAAAACAATTTAAAAAAATTAAAAGCACAGAAAGTGATTATGTGCTTGTAACATTAGTTTATGAATTAACACAAGCTGCTATCAGACTTCATGCAGTTGAATCTAGAATGAAAACAGTTAACTCTTGCACATTATTTTAGTCTCATAAGATAAATAAATAATATAATATAATATATAAATAATAAAAATAAACCATCATAAGATAAATGTTGCAGTCAGGTCTTAGTCAGATATGACTGAGCTACCGTATAACAGTAGACGGTACTACCTGGTTTCTGTTAGCGCCGAACGTTGGGCGGCGCTTACCAAACCCGACACCCCACATTGTGCCAACGGCTTCGGGCGGAAGAGCGCAATTGGGAGGGTACAAGCCTTACCCTGGTGCGAGGAAATGCAAGCTAAAGACAAAATTGTCATGGCAGGGCAGACCAGGCCCTAAGCCTTGGTTGGCGACTGGTCTAGGATCGAAGCTCCGACAGGCGGACAGTTAGAGCATTGCTTTGCTGATCCGGCAGCTTCTGCAGCTTGTCTTGTTCCAGATGTAGGGGTGTTACCTTTCCTCTGGAGTGAACTAGGCAGGCCGAGAGAGGGATCATGCTGCATGGGCAACACATGATCTCTATATTTTAGCCCAGGCTTTGTGCTATGGAGAGAAAAGAAGAGAACAGGCATGAAGGGTATAATCAAGTTTGATGGTGCAACTTCTGAAGAATTTGAAATCAAGAGTGGAGTTAAGCAAGGTTGTGTACTAGCTCCCACCCTCTTTGGAATATACTTTTCACTTCTACTGAAATATGCATTTCGTGATCAGGATGGTGGTATATACATTCACTCACGCTCAGATGGCGGCCTCTACAATGCTCAGAGATTGAAGGCTAAGACCAAAATTAGGAGGGTACTGATCAGAGAGTTGCTTTTTGCAGATGATGCTGCAGTTACGACCCACTCTGAGGAAGAATTGCAATGTCTACTATCTGCATTCTCCAATGCTTGTTCTGAATTTGGTTTAACAATTAGCAAAAAGAAGACACAGATTATGTCACAAGGTGCACATGGGGTACCATCAATCTTTATTGACGACGCCGAACTAGAGATAGTAGACCATTTTACATATCTAGGATCGGTGGTAAATAGCAAATTATCCCTAGATCAGGAAATCAACATCCGGATTGGTAAGGCAGCAACAACAATGAACAGGTTAAGAAAAAGAGTCTGGGAGAACAGGAAGCTTACTGCCAAAACAAAAGTCCTTGTCTATCAAGCCTGTGTCCTTAGTACTCTTCTCTATGGCAGTGAAACCTGGACAACTTACTCACACCAAGAGAACAATTTAAACAGCTTTCATATGCGGTGTCTGCGAAGAATTCTTGGTATTAAGTGGCAAGACAAAATCACAAATACTGAAGTATTGGAAAGATCAGGTTGTGTGACAGTTTATTCCATGCTCAGTCTTCGTAGACTTAGATGGATAGGACATCTTAGGCGGATGGATGATGGTAGAATACCAAAGGATATCTTTTTTGGTGAATTACAGATGGGTAAGAGATCTCAGGGTCGGCCTCTACTACGATACAAAGATGTGTGTAAGCGGGACATGATTGATACAGGCATTGATAATGCACATTGGGAGCAAGTCGCTGCTGAACGTGTTGCATGGAGGGCAAATATCAGAAATGGAATAAAGTCAAAGGAGAAAATTATTGCAGAAAAGTCACACACCAAGCGTTTGAGACGTAAGATGGTGCATGATGGTGGAAATGACCACGTGTTCACATGCACCCACTGTGAACGGACATTTACAGCGCAAATTGGCCTTATCAGTCACACTCGCTACCGCCATAGTTAAAAGTTATTATGCCTTTTTAAAGCACAAACTATCGTCTGTCAAGACGGCAAGGTGCCAATGTAAATGTTCTAGTTTCATTACCCTCTTTCGGGCAATCGTTGTTAGTTACGTTGGCAGTCCAGGTAATTCGCAATATTCTCCTCAGAAAATACATCTATGTTGCTTCCAAGTTCTTTCTAATTCACGGGCTCATATATCGCCAAAATGTGGTCATTCTAATGTAATGCAAAATGTCTGCTACCATATTAACAAGTCATTGTAAGTCATAACTGTGACACGTTGCTACTTTCTATTTTCCGTGATCCATTTTAGTTTGGTTCACACCGTTTTGTTTGGCACTGAATCTGTGAAGCTATCCCATGTAGCTGTGTTCATGTTCTTCCCAAACTATAATTTCTGTGTCTACTTCTCTTCTCCGTGAGTTTTTGGGTCTTCCTGTATTTCTTTGTCCCGTGGATTCCCTACTAAGGTTTTTCTAGTTATACTACTCTCGGGTTCTCTCTCTGTGTGTCCTAACCAGCTACAGAGTCTTATCTTCTCCTCTTGGTTCAATGGTATTTGTCTAGTTCTCTCCATTAGCTCCACATTGGTGATTTTGTCGCAAATGGAAAACTCCTGAACGTAACAATTTCCCATTACATCACAAACAGCCAGTAAATACCGAGGTTGATTGCAGCGTCCTGTAAAACAAGACATGCAACTGGCTTAATTATGAGCATGCGTTCAAGAATCTGTGTTAATCTAGCGATTGTTTGTGGAGCGTTACACTGTTGATCTTTTCCCGTTAATTTGCCTATTGTTTGTGGAGTGTTACACAGTTGATATTTTTGTGTTAATGTGTCAATTGTTTGTGAAGCGTTACACTGTCGTTCAACTCGCACCATCCCACTCGTCCCATCACATATCCACAACCTGGTGACTATCTTATCCTTCCCGTCTTCCGCTCATTTCCCATCAGAAGTCCTCAATCAAATCAAGTCATGCCATCCTATCTCTTGCTATCCCCTGCAGTCCCTTCCGTGTTCTCCTTATTCATTTCATCTCATCTTGATCCTCTGTTATGTTAAGGTATAAACAACAGGAGTGTGCCCGTTATGGGGCACCCTCCGTGTTCTCCTTATTGATCTCATCTCATCATCTCATCTCATCTTGTTCCTCTTGTACCTTGCTGTGTTAAGTTAAAGTATAAACAACAGGAGAGTGCCCGTTTTGGGACCTCGTGTATCGAGATTCCCATGGACTCTGCTATTCCATATGTCCATCTTTTAATTGGTCGGCTCTTCTTCTGCTTCCATTCGGTCTGTATATCATTACTTGTTGGGGTATACTGTTAGTTGGTAACCAAGTT
>OY992893.1:15778211-15898211 GCA_963921405.1 Cepaea hortensis | reverse complement strand
CTTGTTGACAACTGGCAAGATTGGGAGGGAAAATAACAAAAAGAAGGCAGAGAAAAAAATATCTAGATTGCTAGGCGACATGGCACAATCGAGACAAAAACACAGAGCTGATCCACGAGTCTGGTGTTCGATGGCGAAACATGACCGCCCACGCTTATCGGCTGGACACATAATAATGATAATGTTTTCCATCTAGCAAATAGCCACTTTCATCACGGCTGTTTAGCTCAATCCACCCTAATCTCTCCCCGCACAGACCACAAACAACACCAAATGCGGCTACCACAACAGTGGCAAGCACAACCAGGATAGTGTAGCGACACGTTATCATAATTCAAGACTTAAGTTTACTCTCAGCAATGCTAGGTAGATAAACTTAAGACTACTTCTACTTCTATGTAAGGTGGGATTTAAACTTAAGCGTCATGTGATACAAAGTGGCATATTCAAAATCCACTCGTCAAGAAACGAGGACAGTAAAATAATGTAGGGCAGCCGTCGGCAACCTGCCTAGTGTGGCCCACGGAACGATTTTCAATGGCGGGCTCAATGGATTGAAATACAGTATACGATCAATGATAATCCTTGGTCGGCAACTGGTCTAGGATCGAACTTCCGACAAACAGACAGAGCATTGCTATGCTGATGCGGCAGCTTCTGCAGCCAACCTGCTCGCCGGCTCATTTCCCCACCCACCAACATATCTTGGGGCCAACTAGTGCTACCTGTCTTTAATTTTGTAACTTGAAAATACATGTATTCGCCCTTCTCTGTGAGTCAGTTACAGTCACGTCACACACATGACTACATTTTGTATAATGTAGTTAAGAGCAGTTTGATACATCTCATTATCCAATGTACGCATGGTTGATCGCTTACTAATGTCCCCCCCCCTCCCCCACCCTCTTCCATTCACTCGCTTTGAACTCAAGCTTTCCCTATTACCAGTGGTGAGCCCACTCCGTGTTCAGAGGTACTTGTAATTTACGTCCCCAAATCAAGGACGAAAAGTCAATATTTTAGTCCAGCTGACCGGTGAAGGGGTTTGAACCCACTACGTCGGAATCAGCACACCGGATGTTTACGAACTTAACGTTCTTATCCATTCAGCCGTACTGACCTCGTTACTTATAAAGTGATTTAATTATAGTCCCTAGGGCTGTGTCCTTGTACAGTTGGCTGATTCTAGTTTCCGTTAATGTATATTGACGGGAGGGTTGAAAAACATACTTTACAAATTGCGACCTTCAATGCAAAAATATCTAGGGGCAACACAGAAGCGAGACTCGTTTGGATTCGCAAATAAAGACAAAGTGTATTTGCTGTAATTGCTTAAATTGACCCAGGGTTATTGCGAGACATCTTCACCGTCGCCAGTCTTAATGTTTTCGTTTACTAATTCTTTTATCTCCAAATGGTGGAAGTCACCGTCGTTACTCCGCCTGCCTCGTCATCTGAATGTTGTGGGTTCGATTCCGGGCCACGCCGTTCGTTTCACGAACTCAATTTTCTCGGAGATTTCGGGGGGGGGGGGGGGGGGGGGGGGGGTCGTTGAAGCTTGAGAGTTCGTGATTTGTGCGACGCTTTCGGCAGATGGCCTCTCTGAGGAAAGAGACCGGGCCATATGGGATAAACCCGGTGCAATGAAGTCGATTCTCTTGCCTTTTTAAAAAAAAACAGTTTTTCCTCCAAATGGAGCACGTTTCTCAAACAACTCATGCCAAGCCATACAGCCCTCTGACCAGCCTTGTCCATGTCCTCTTCACATAATTCAACTCTATCTCCAATTCCCTTTTCCGTGTCTTTTAGGGGCTCCTTCTATTTCTTTGTTCGCTGTGGGAGGCAGACAACATATTTTTAGTTATACTACTACTACTAGCAGTGTTCTAAATGTGCGCTCTATGCAGTTAGTTAGTTGCATATCCTTTACAGGACGTAGCAGTCAACCCCAGCATTTTTTTTTTGGCTGTTCGTGATTCCTGGGCAAGTTTACGTTCAGTAGTTTGACATGCCTTTGTGAACGACCGGCTCTCATAGCATTTCATTAAAAAAAACAACGCAAGGCGGTGTGCTGCCAAATCGCCGGCAGCTGTGTTTCGAACGCGGTATGCGGGATTATGAACTACGCCTGTAACACCTTCGCCACGGAGAAGGTCCTATACAGTACCATTGTCTTTTTCTCGCCTCTTGATTCCCGGGAATGTGTTTATTTACCATTTAAAATCAATCTAAAATAGAAAGCATCATGTGGATCTTTTTCCAGTTGGATACTGGTGCGTTGGGAAACGAGGAGATGGACAAACTGGCTGGATGTGCAATGCTGGGTGGTGTATTGGTGCGTGGTAAGGCAGTGTGACCAGGAAGGGCCCTTTGGAATCATGTGTATAGTGGGACGAAGAGATACGCCATCACTGCCAGGAAAGAACCGTGCGACTGGAAGTGAGAAGATTATCTGGCCGATACTCAACACTTCGAGGAAAGGCATTACCAGCACATAACCAGACTGCTACTGGTACCGATAGTATTGCTCGCTAATTGTTGAAGGTAGAACGGAGCAAGTGTAGGAACGTTCCGAGTGTTGTGATCTGGATTCTTAACTCAATCCAACTAAACTAAACACTGTTTAACACCACACCTCCTTATAGTCAATTTACGACCTCGAAAAGATTAAACAATTATTCAAAACCGCCCAGCCGTGGTCTACGAACCCCGGGAACTGTGGTTCTGATAGTGAAAGTGTGACGAATAAACCAGTCCCACAACACCGTTAGTTGAAGAAACGTCGCAGTAACGCGGGACCCTGCAGTCATTCCTGCCTCACATAGCCTGGAAATTTATGTTGCAACACGCACTTAAGTGTCTTTTTTCCCAGGAGGAGTGGGGACAGCGTGTCTATCAAGAGGTATTTTTCGGTAGCACACCTTGAAGTTTTCTGATAAACACATTTGTTTCTTATCGTAAACCAAACATGGTATCTTGGTTTGGCGGGTTGAGAACGTGTGTGGTTAGTTGTCTTCAATGTAAAATCTAATGGGTACATTAGTTTAGGTATTGTATTGTAAGAATGTTTCCTGCAGTTTATCTTTGTCAATCAAGATGAGGAAAAGAGTTCGTAACTGATTCAGTGTCAAACAAAAAGTAAATCTGGACCAAACACAATCAAATTTCTTTCTTTCTTTTCTATGAACTCAAGCCACGAAACAAAACAAATACCACAATGACCCTGGGATAGCGATTTATCGTCCTTCTGTCCAAATTTGAGGTTACGTTTGCGATATATGTTCCATCGTTGATAAATCAGTTAAGAACGAACGAACGAACAAACGAACAAACTTTATTTTCAAAGGCTTAAGAATTGGGCACGCAGATCCGTCTAGCATTGTGCCGTTCTATCACTCTCTTTCATACATTATTTCATTCACACATCATTCAATGCTAACTGAGAACAACAACAATATAAAAGATATGCATTATAAAGGCATGGGGAAAATGCAAAGATCAATACTACACGAGTCAGTAATATTAATGAATGTGTGGCACTTGTTATTAGCTATGTGGAACATTCTGGTCTACCAAAAGAGAACAGGTTGTTATACCAGGGTATTATTATTATTATTATTATTATTATTATTATTATTATTATTATTATTATTATTATTAAGAGCTTTATTGAGCCAATCCGTACGTACGGAAGTTAATCATGGACAATTAGGAGGTTAGTAAAGAATTATGTGGAGGCTGAGGAGATGTGGTTGTATAGAATAATAAAGAAAACGCCATTGACAGATACAAAAAGCAATGAAGATATCTTGAAAGAAGTCAACCCACAAAGAGAACTAGGTACTCGCATAAGAAGACGCCAGTCTACGTTCTTTGAGCATGTCATGAGAAGAGCAAAGCAAAAAGAGGCAGACCGAACCACATAGGGTAAACCCCGGTGCAATGAAGCTGATGCATACAGGCATAACCGGATGTAGTCGTATCATGATTTCACGCAGTAAACACGGGCCGGCATGGAGTAGACCTCATTTAGTGTTACTCTCAATGGTGTGAGGTATGTGTTTTGAGGTATGTGGTATGAGGTATGTGATATGTGGTTTGTGGTATGCGGTGTGAGGTATGTGATATGGGGTATGTGGTGTGAAGTATGAGGTATGCGGTATGGGGTCTGTAAGGTATTAAGTATGCGGTATGAGATATGTAGTGTGAAGTATGAGGTATGAGATATGTAGTGTGAAGTATGAGGTATGTGATGTGTGTGGTGTGAGGTATGTGGTGTGAGGTGTGTGGTGTGAAGTATGTGGTGTGAGGTTTGAGGTGTATGGTAAGAGGTTTGTGTTATGAGGTCTGTGATGTGAGGTACGTGGTGTGAGGTGTGTGGTGTGAGGTATGTGGTAGAAGGTATGCAGTGTGTGGTGTGAGGTATGAAGTATGAGGTATGTGGTGTGTTGTATGAGGTATATGGTGTTAGGTGTGTGGTATTTGGTGTGAGGTATGAGGTGTGTTGTAAGAAGTTTGTGGTATGAGGTATGTGGTGTGTGGTGTGAGGTATGTAGTGTGTGGTGTGGGGTATTTGGTATGTGGTAGGAGGTATTGAGGCATGTGGTTTGAGGTGTGGTGTGAGGTATGTGGTATGTGGTATAAGGTATGTGATGTGATGTGTGAGGTATGACGTTGTCAACACACTCCTTCTCAATGTCCTGAAGTAGGGGTGCAAGGGCGGCTCTTAGGGGTAACAAGATCGAGGCATCAGTGTTGGCGAAATGTAACTGCATTTCAGGGTATAAGATATCTCATCATCATCATCCTCATGTGAGATAATTGATCATACTGACCAATAAAAAGATATGTCATTTGCAACGAGTAAAAGACTGTTGAGGTGCTACATAGAACCTGTTTTGTATGGATGTGAAGAGTGGACAATGAGCAAACAGGCTGAAAAATATCTAATGGCTGTGGAAATGTGGTTTCTGAGGAAAATGCAAAGAATACCATGGACAGACAGAAAAAACAATGACCAAGTCCTACAAGAAACAAATGAAAATCGTAAACTGATTAGAGAAATTAAACGTAGACAGTCAAAATTTTTTGGTCACGTTATGAGAAGAAATAAATTGGAGAACTTGGTGACAACTGGCAAGATCGAGGGAATGAGAACAAAGGGGAAGGCAGAGCAGTAAATACCTGGATGGCTTGGCCACGTAGCTTGGTCGAGACAAATCAAATCAACTTTATTTTAAAAGGGTCACAAATTGGGCACGCAGGCCCATCTTACATTCGGTCCTTCCAATCACTCATCTTTCGTTCATCAATGGTGCATTATACATTTACATAGGAAGAAAAAAAACATTGTCAAATGAATGTTGTAAACATAAACAATGCAAATTACCATGTTATGAGGCACATCTCCCACCCATCCACACATCACCACACACACACACACACACACACACACACACACACACACACACACACACACACACACACACACCAGGGACACATAATACCCCACCAACCGACCAATCCCCCTCCCACAATCCCCCACCCACACACACACTGCCCTCACCCGTTCCTCCAACCCACACACACTCACCACCCACACAAACATCCCCCACCAACCCACACATCCCGCACCCACCCACATACACATCCTAACCCACACACCCAACCGCCACTCACACATTCTGTACCCACCAGACAAGAACACTGAGCTGATCCACGACTCTCGTGATCGAGTGAGATGACAAAGCATGACCGCCTACGCTTATCGGCATGGCACATGATGAATGAAACGTTGACTTCTCGTTCAGAAAGCAGTGGCAATCTACTGAACTTTAAATCGTCTAGAAATCCAATCTGGCATTGATCTCTGCGTCCTGTAAAGCACATGAAACATTTTTGTAAAGAAGTATTTATTGCTCGGAAGTACACAAGAAGTTGAGATTTGAATTTATGCACAACCTATGGTTGCCAGATACGTGGGCACCAAAAGGAGATCATAATAAGACAAAAAAAGAGGACAAAGGAGGACATATTAAATGTTTTATTTGAATCGTTCCAGATTAAACCCACAATCAGTACAATTTTATTACAATAGCTGCCAGTAAGTGTATCTTACTCTTAGTGAATCGACCAAGATACAATCATATTACAAAATAAATATAAATTCATTGGAGACCTTTTTTCAAAATGCTAGAAAACCATTATTTAAACAGCCGAATGTACAATTATTACCTTATAATCTTTATTAATTACTCATAAGATTCTCATCTTTATTAATTACTAAAAAAAAAAACCCCATAAAATATAAGAGAAGCCAGACATTTAAGGTTTTTAGCTTTGCCTGCCTGACGGAGATTATTAGGCTAAAAAGGAGGACATGTCCTCTTTTTGCCGGAAGTTTGGCAACCTTATGCACACCCCACACAGGATAAGAAATGATGACATAAAGCTATGTCAGAGATAAACAATACCTGAAGATAAACCTACAATAGAGTCTACTGCGAGGACACTAAATCTAGGATCTTCACCTATATTTGGGCCAGGAGTTTATGAGGTGAGGTGACAAGTGGACAAGATTTACGTCTTCTAAATGCCGCACTGGTATTCCGGAGCCCATCATGTGGGTTTGGTGTGTGCTCTGGCCACCTAGAAACCACGAAGGTGGTCTTTATGGCTGTTGTTGAGACGGAGGGTTTAGGTGATGAACCTTTCCTTTTTGATCACTCGCTTTGAACTCAAACGTAGTCCATACACTTGCTACTACTTCTGGTGCACTGGACTGATTTTTACGTGTGAATTAGCTTTCCCTATTAACAGTTTCCTTCGCTTTCAGCTGACCCCACTCCGACTTTAGAGGTACTTGTAATTTGCGTTTCCAAGTCAATGACGAAAAGTCAACATTTTAGACTTGAAATCTATTGAGATCTTCACTTGTAGCTTTAATGTTGACGGTGCGATTTTAAGGGAATCTGGCTGGCTCAGTAGGTAGCGCATTCGCTTAGGGTGGCTCTAGTATTCGAGACTCTTCAAGGTCATATTAGTCCAGTCAGATCTGGAGTATGTGCGGGCTTTGTGAAGGCAGCTTCGATGTCCTGGACATAGTGGTCCAGAGGTCAGCCGCAGATGGCTTAGACATACCAGTGTCCTAATATCTGCCATGGATATATAAATATCCTTATAGTTCCTAAAATTAAAGAAATATCCCAGTACTTTCCAAGGAGACGCCCTAATTCTTTATAAAGACATGAAAGTGCCGGAATACCTTTCAGGACCACAAAAGTGTCCTAAAACTTCCTAGACCAAAGAAATATCTTTACATTTCCCAGACCATCGAAATGTCCTTAAACTTCCTTTTTATTTTTGTTTTCCATATCCTATTTACAGGACGTCAGTTTCCCTGGCGAAGGAGCTAACAACTTTCTCCGTAATCCCGTTTACAGTATCCACTTGAAGAATACAGATGTGCGAGATTCGGCAGCGGACTGCGTCGCGTTGGTTACTTACGGGGTATGTGATCCGGTCGCTCAGAAAGCAATGGAAAACTACTGAGAGTAATATTGCCAAGAACATCAACAAATGCTGAAAAATGCGGGTGTTGCCTGCAACGTCCTGTAAGGGATATGCAACTTAATTACACGGCACCCGTGTCAACACCAGCACTGCTGTTGTTGATGTCTTGGCAAGTTTACGTTCAGTAGTTTGCCATTGCTTTCTGAACGAGCGGCTCCCATACCATCACGTTAAACCCCAGCGCGACACGGTCTGCTGCCAAATCGGTCGCAGCTGTGTTTCGAACGCAGGTAGGCGGAATCACGAACCACGTCCGTAACGTCTTTGCCACGATGTTTAGCAAATATAAATGGCCCTAAACTCCCTAAAGACACGGACAAGACTGCTGCACCTTCTATGTCAGACAATTAATTGGACCATTAGTGCGTCTAGCTGATGGGGGTTCAAAGCTCACGTATGTCTACGAAGAGGCCATTGCTTCATTATAATTGTATCCAGGTTCCATTCCTGAGTCGGTGATGCTTTCAGTTTCTCTGTTGTTTATGACCATAGGTACTCGCTTCTTTCTCATTCTCTATGTGTGAATTAGTGGCGTAACCAGGGTGTGAAGTGAGTTGAGGGAGTACAAAGTGATGAAAGTGGATATATTGAGGACATGGGAAGGATTCGTACGCAAGTTATGATATGGGGAGGGTTCACGTCCAATTTCCCAGCTCTTCCCCTCCCTCCTCTCTGTGGTTGCAGTGGCACCAACAGATAGCAACAGATAGCAATAGATAACAATGTTTGTGCTGAGCTTTCTCCGAGAGGCTATAAATCGGGGTCTTTGGATGTGCAATCCTTATTAGTCCTTTAGGGAAGAGAGGAGGTGGAGAGCGTGACAAAAAAGAGAGAGAGAGAAAGAGAGAGTAAGAAACAAAGTGAGAAAGAGAGTTAGATGCGCGTGCGTGAACGTGAGAGAAGCAACAGAGTGGGAGAGAGAGAGAGTAAGAGAAAGGGAGAGTAAAAAACACAGAGTGAAACGACGTGAGAGAAGAAACAGAGAGATGGTGAGAGAGAATAAACACAGACAGACAGACGGATGGACGAACTGAGAAAGATAGAGAGAGAGAGAGAGAGAGAGAGAGAGAGAGAGAGAGAGAGAGAGAGAGAGAGAGAGAGAGAGAGAGAGAGAGCGAGAGAGAGAAGACTGGTCGACTTGTAAGTCAACGAAACATAAAACCGTCACTCGTGTAGTCAGCAAACACCGAGACCAGATCAGCAAATATGTGAAAACATATCACTTATCATTTTAAGAGGCTTCCCCCCCCCCGCCCCCTGCATATATATATGTCAGGTCCCAACCATTATCGCCGACATTACGACTGGCGTATGCTCCAGCCCCGTCATCTCTTAGCAACTCTCAACAGACTGTCAAATACTTCGGTATTAGGTAGACATTTCAAAGCGTACGTCCTACCTTAGTGTTTATATGGCTGGCAGGGTGGTTTGTTGAGAACGAACGAACGAACGAACAAACGAACGAACGAACGAACGAACAAACGAACGAACGAACTTTATTTTCAAAGGGTGACAAATTGGGCCCGCAGGCCCGTCTTACATTCGGCCCTTCTAGTCACTTATCTTTCGTACATCAATTATATATTGAGCAGGTAATATTAACATCGGGGGGGGGGGGGGGGGAACATTGTCAAATGAACGTTGTGAACATAAACAATATTTATTACCATGTTATGAGACAAGCCGGTAGGCAGACACACGTACACACGCACATAAACACATACATGCATACCTGCATACATACACACACTTACATCATTTACACAAACCCTCATAGTTATGGGCCAACTCAATAACACACAAACATATACACTCCCTCACATAGACATATAGACAGTAATAATCACAAACTCACTAACAAAAGTTTACTTATACATTCATACATACTCGCTTTGACCATCTCTCTCTCTCTCTCTCTCTCTCTCTCTCTCTCTCTCTCTCTCTCTCTCTCTCTCTCTCTCTCTCTCTCTCTCTCTCTCTCTTCTCTCTTTTCTCACCCCCCCCCCTCTCTCTCACTCTAATAATAATAATAATAATAATAATAATAATAATAATAATAATAATAATAATAATAATAATAATAAAACCCTAATATAATAGCCAGTCCACGTTTCGTAGGACATTATGTTCCCCACAGCTAATAATAATTCCCACATAATATAAGTGAGTCATGTAGTATTGATTTGTGCATATTTTCTATGCTTTATAATGCACATCTATTATGTTGGTATTTTGTTGTTGTTCTTAGCACCAAGTGATGTATGGATGGAATAATGTATGAAAGAAAGTGATAGAAGGGCAGGATGTTAGACGGGCCTGCGTAACCAATTCTTAACCTTTGAAAATAAAGTGTGTTCTTTCGTTCGTTCGTTCGCTTTCTGTCTGTCTGTCTGTCTGTCTGTCTGTCTGTCTGTCTGTCTGTCTGTCTCTCTCTCTCTCTCTCTCTCTCTCTCTCTCTCTCTCTCATGCCCATATATCCTCAATACATACAGCGAGGCACACACATACACGCCTTCCCTTAAACACATTACGTCCTAGAAATTGATGATAACGTTCTAGAGTTGATAACGATATAGAAGTTGATGATAACGATCTAGAAGCTGATGATAACGTTCTAGAAGTTGATGATAACGTTCTAGAAATTGGTGATAACGTTCTAGAAATTGATGATAACGTTCTAGAAATTGATGATAACGATATAGAAGTTGATGATAACATTCTAGAAGTTGATGATATAGCGTTCTAGAAGTTGATGATATAGCGTTCTAGAAATTGATGATAACGTTCTAGAAATTGATGATAACGTTCTAGAAGTTGATGAACAATATAAAATGACACAAAGTAGTGCAGCTTTACATAACAGAGTTAAGACACATACAGAACGTTGCGGCGATTAGCCTTGGCAAACAAACACATTCACAAACACAACATACATTCAAGGAGAACTCCCGTGACTACATTAGAAGGTGATGACAGGACGAGAGGAACAAGTGCATGGAAAAATAGAAGCAATGAAGAGAAAATGAGAATTGAAAAAAATGTTAATTGAAAAGAATGTTAGTTGAAGAAAATGTTAATAGAAAAAAAAATGTTAATAGAGAAAAAAACCTGCATACTCACCTCACGTACGGATCTGTAAGTAACTGAGAAAATCTCGGGTGTAGTTATATCCGGTGCTGGGTGTTAAGGTTCAGTGAGCACATAGAAAGAAGGGGGCGGGGTACGAGGCGTGTAAAATTGAAGGTGGTAGTAACCAAGACCCCATAGTGTTATTATAGAGGCGAGTCTTAAGGTCTGGGTGGACTGATGTGCGTGGACACGCGTACACACATAGACACACTTCAACAGACCCAATGCTAGTGTATGTGGACATATGCAAAGTATATGCAAGAAGAGAGAGAGAGAGAGAGAGAGAGAGAGAGAGAGAGAGAGAGAGACAGAGAGAGACAGAGAGAGGAAAAGTGCCTGCGACATACCACATGGGGCATACTGTACCCTATGAAATATTCAGTATGGTTGATTGTCATACAACACACTTCAGGAGCCACTCGCCCAGTGCTCGAGTTGTTGGGGCTGTGTAAGATCCAACCACTGGCACTACACGTGAAGAAGGTATGCACAGAGAAGCCAGATGTAAGGGGAGAGAGAGAGAGAGAGGGGGGAGAGGGAGAGAGAGGGAGAGAGAGAGTGAGAGAGAGAGCGAAGGGGAGGGAGAGAGAGAGGGAGAGAGAGAGGGAGAGAGAGGGAGATAGAGAGAGGGAGGGAGAGAGAGGGAGGGAGAGAGAGAGAGAGGGAGAGAGAGGGAGAGATAGAGAGAAGGGGAGAGAGAGGGGGGGAGGGAGAGGAAGAGAGAGAGAGGGAGAGAGAGGGAGAGAGAGGGAGAGAGAGAGGGAGAGAGAGAGGGGGGAGAGAGAGAGGGAGAGGGGAGAGAGCGAGAGAGAGAGAGAGCGCGCGCGAGAGAGGGGGAGGGCGAGAGAGAGAGGTAGAGAGAGAGGGAGAGAGAGCGAGAGGGAGTGAGAGAGGGCGAGAGAGAGAGGGAGAGAGAGCGAGAGAGGGAGAGCGAGAGAGGGGGAGAGAGAGCGAGAGAGGGAGAGAGCGAGGGAGAGAGCGAGAGAGAGGGGGAGAGAGCGAGAGAGAGAGGGAGAGAGTGAAAGAGAGAGAGAGGGCGAGAGCAAGAGAGAGGGAGAGAGAGAGAGAGAGAGAGAGGAAAAGTGCCTGTGATATACCACATGAGGCATGCGGAGCACGTCAGTCTACACGTACGACGTTTCCCTCGTACTGTACTCTATGAAATAGTCAGTATGGTTGATTGTTACACAGCAAACTTCAGGAGCCACTCGCCCAGTATTCGAGTTGTTGGGGCTGTGTGAGATCCAACCACTGGTAATACACGTGGAGTAGGTAGGCACAGAGATAACGTTCTAGAAGTTGACGATAACGTTCTAGAAGTTGATGATAACGTTCTAGAAATTGATGATAACGATATAGAAATTGATCTCTTCTTCGTTCATCCGGAGTTTCTTTTTTTTCGGACGTGACTGAGTTGTGCCTGTTTACAACAGAGCTGAGTTCTTGCGCCGTTAGGCCGACACATCCGACTTCTGCGGGCGGCATTTGTTGACTGGGTTAACCTTCCCGGGGCTAGAAATTGACGATAACGTTCTAGAAATTTATGATAACGTTCTAGAAAAGTGAGTTAACTCTTCAGAACGGTGTTTTGGTCGGCACCTGTGACTTGGGAGATAATGAATCTGCTTTCACCTTTTCCCGACAGACCGCGAAGAGAGTTCGAGATCAGCCGTAGGCCATTTGGGCGTGGATCGCTTTGCGTTGATTTCAATTGGTATGAGCGGCAGGCGTTCAGACAGGAAAGGCAATCTACCAAGCACATCTTAGCTGAGGGGCTAAGACAAAAGAAGAAGAAAAAGAAAAAAAAAAGACCAAACGCCTATGTAATTTGAGTTGAGTTGAGCTGAGCTGAGTTGAGTTGAGTTGAGTTGAGTTGAGTTGAGTTGAGCTGGGTTCAGCTGAGCTGAGTTGAGCTGAGCTGGGTTGAGTTGAGTTGAGCTGAGCAGAGCTGAGCTGAGCTGAGTTGAGTTGAGTTGCTTTAAGACGTTTCAAATGATCATTTTATTTTATTGTAATTATGTGTCGTTATCATCAATTTGCTCAGTCTTCGTAGACTTAGATGGATAGGACACGTTAGGAGGATGGATGATGATAGAATACCAAAGGACATCTTTTTTGGTGAATTACAGATGGGTAAGAGATCTCAGGGTCGGCCTCTACTACGATACAAAGATGTGTGTAAGCGGGACATGATTGATACAGGCATTGATAATGGCACATTGGGAACATGTTGCCGCCGAACGTGTTGCATGGAGGGCAACTATCAGAAATAGAATAAAGACAAAGGAGAAAATGATTGCAGATAGAGCACACACAGAGCGTGAGAGACGTAAGATGGTGCATGATGGTGGAAATGACCATGTTTTCACATGCATCCACTGTGGACAAACAATTACAGCAAGAATTGGCCTTAGCCACACTCGCCACCGCCATGGATCGTAGTTATTAAGCCTTGTTGAAGTACAATGTACCAAACTATCGTCTGTCAAGACGGAAAGATGACAATGAATTATGTGTCAAATAACAACTTGCAAATGCCTGGCAACTTTATGAGGTGTCAGTATAATAACCCCCCCCCCCCCCCCCACCCTAACCCCGAACGCACTTTCAATTGTTTGTCAATAAAATCGCTCTGCATGATGAGGCAGACGTGGTCGAGCCCCTTTGGAGTCATGTGTATAGTGCAGAACAGATCATGGTTAGGCGAGAATGGTGCCACAATGAGTGACCAGAGGGTCTGAACGATACTCAGAACTCCGAGGCAAGGCCATGCGGACACATAATTAGGCTGCTATTGGTACAATTAGTACTGGGACTCTTCGCTGGCTATTGCAAATGAGGACGGAGCTTGTATAGGACTGCTCCGGGTACTGTGATATAAGTTCTTGTCTCAACTCAACTCAACAACTTAACACCTCAACTCAACGACTTAACTCAACTCAACAACTTAACTCAGCTCATTAACTTAATTCAGTAACTCAACTTAATAACTCAACAACTCAACTTAACTCAGCTGAACAACTCAACTCAGCAACTCACTCAACTCAACAAATCAACTCAACTCAACAAATCAACTCAACAACTCAACTCAGCAACTCGCTCAACTCAACCCAACTGAACAACCCAACAACTCAACTCAGCAACTCACTCAGCTTCAACTCAACTCAACTCAACAACTCAATTTAACAACTCAACTCAGCAACTCACTCAGCTTCAATTCAACTCAACTCAATAACTCAATTCAACAACTTAACTCAGCAACTCACTAAGCTCAACAACTCAGCTCAATAAAACAGCAATACAAAACGGGACCAGGCCACAGTGGAACAGCGGGAATATGATAAGCTAGTTGAACCAAACAGAAATACCTGGCATACCTTGGGGACCTTTCTGTCTAGACGGGTTAACTGCCGACCAGATTTCAAACCTTGGGGCAGGTGAAGTCCTGATGAGTCCCCTGGGAGCCACGGTAATTAATCACCTGTGATTTATTTTGGTGGCCTCGCCGAGAGGGAAATGAAGGATGCCCGAGAACGCTCCAGAGACGGTCGGGATTTATGGCTGCAGACGTACCTGGCTATCTGTCCATTGTCTTTTTGTCAGAGTGGACGATGTCCATCCTGGCACTGACCGGCTGGAGAACTCACTGAGAAAAGTAGAGACAGAAGTGAACAACGCAGAAAGGACATGGACAGAGCTGAATATATTCTTCTCCTTCTTCTTCTTCTTCTTCTTCTTCTTCTTCTTCTTCTTCTTCTTCTTCTTCTTCTTCTTCTTCTTCTTCTTCTTCTTCTTCTTTTCTTCTTCTTCTTCGTCTTCTTCTTCTGCGTTCATCCGGATTTCTATTTTTCGGACGTGACTGCGTTGTGCCTGTTTACAGCAGAGCTGCGTTCTTGCGCCGTTAGGCCGACACATCCGACTTCTGCGGTCATTTTTTGACCGAGTTAACCTTCCCGGGAGCTGAATATGACAGTTAAAGATAGGAGTTGGCTGAGTGTCTATACCACAAAGGGAAATAGAGATAAAAGAAGAAATTTGCCATTGCTTTCTAAACGGCCGACGCCTTACACCATCAAACACCACGCAAACAGTTCTGCTTCCAAATCGCTCTCAGCTGATTTCTAACCATCGACTAGGTATGACGGGAAATTATGACACACATTCACCGTCCCTAAGCCTCAGCGCCGGCAATGGCAAACTACTGAAAGTAAAATTGTCTGGCAAATGGTGGGATTGTTTGCAGCGTCATGGAAAAGGACACACAACTACACAAGAAAGATTCCATGCACAATCACGAGCTCTGTCTACGGTGGTATGTTCTCTTTCCTCACAACTGTGCCAGTGCTTCGTGTGTAGGTCTACATTATATTTACGGTAAATTATTTCTCAGTGTCTGGGGCAACTGAAATGTGAAGAAACCCTGGTAAACTGTCACAGAGAGTGCACAGAGATACTCCAGAAGGAAAGCTCGTGGTATTTTCTGCAGCACACTTAAGACCAGCTTGAAAATGCATATATGCTAGGCTGGCTATATGAAAGAAAGAAAGAAAGAAAGAAAGAAAGAAAGAAAGAAAGAAAAGAAAGAAAGAAAGAATTGATCAATTAATGAATCAGTGAATGATTGAAGAAGTGAATCAGTGAAAAGGGAAAAAAAAACATGAATGAACAAATGAGTGAATATACAAGGCCAGAAGCTGGAGGAATGTCGCATTCTGGCACAGAATATTCAATCTGTGCTTCAATTTGAAAAACACAACCGTGTTCTCTACATCCGGGTTCAAAATACAACAGTCTCGGGGTGAATTGTTCATTAATATAATTTTGCAACTAACAAGATGCTAGAAACACTTCCGGGTCAACAACTGATGCGGCAGGATGAGGTAGCCTCGTTTAGCACCATTGGCTACAACAGGGTGTCTGCGTGGCGAAGAGGTTACACCACCACCCTCGCGTTTCGAAGGTCGTGGATTCAATTCCACGCTAGATAGTTCGGTTCAGGAGTGAAATTTTCTCTGAGACTCCTGGGGTCGTCCCTGGAGCAACAGAGTTCGTGCTTGGTGCGACACTATCGGCAGACCGACCTACGGAAAGAGACCGAACAAAATGGGATAAAACCCGGTGCCATGAAGTCAACCCTCTTGCCTTTAAACCCTTTTGGCTACAACAAATGGAGTCATCAGCATCATCATCATCATCATCTAGTGACTTGTCGGGTGCAAAGCATTTTCCTCTAGAACAGTCTTTCAAAATGTATCTCTATCATAAGTCAGATGTCCCGCCTGTGGTGTTGCCATGTTTTGTCATGTCTTTAAAGAATCTCAAGGCGGACAGAGGAAACTAAGTCACTGCAGTGCAGTGATCCGGAGTTCGATCCCGGGTCCAGTCAGGGATATGCACTTCTGACGAGCTCAAACGAGAGCGAAACTCGAGTCTAGTGCTTCCAATCTGACGTGGACAAGGACCAAGGTTCCTACCGGAATACGATCAGCGTTGCCAGTAGATGGTTGTGCTCAATCTTCAAACCTCAAATCCCGAAAGAACAATACCTCTGTTTCTCTGACATTCTGAATACGACCTTTGTTTTCACTTTCTATTGCAATTACATCTATCATTTCTTGTAAATGCATTTCATTTTCAGCGATCAAAAACATCGTCAGCGTGGGTTAATTGTAATAACTCGCACAAACACGAGTCACAGTAACAGAATCACCATAAATTTCTATGCAGCATTCTAAGTCTCCTACCCGGGAAGACAATATTGTTCCAGTTCGCTTCTTCCGCTAAATACTTTTGTCTAGCTTGCTCCACTTTCCTCCCCTACCTCCCCTTGTCCTCTTTGCCTCCAGACGCCCTCATTCCCACCATTTTAACCTATTTACCTTCTAGAAACACGGGCATCAACCACCCACCCGGAGTCACAAAAGGTACTTGCAAATGTCTCGGTAGTTTATGACTTAAGGCACTGGAAGGTAAGCCGGTAAATAAAATACTACCACCGGAAGGGTGGTGTGGATGGTTGGGATATTTCCGATTCTAAGCACGTTCATTGGTGTTCCCGCATCTCTCTCATGAATAAATGTGGCTGAAAATGTGCTAGATAAGACGATTAGATTTCGTGCAGACTTGGTTATTTGTTTGGCCTTTCTATGAACCAGTCGCATTTGTAATTTATTTCTGATATACCTGTATATCTGCCTGGCTACCTACATATCTACGTACCTGTCTACCTACCTACCTGCCTACCTGCCTGTCTGCCTGCCTGCTTGCCTACGTAGTGATTTTCGGTCTTCCTCTATTTCGTTTGCTTTGTAAATTCCAAACAAAGGCCTTTCTAATTATATTATTTTCTATGTGTGTACATGCATCCATTGTAGACGAACATTTACCGCACGAACTGGTCTGATCAGTCAATACATTACCGCCGTGGGTTGTAGTTATTATACCATTTATTTGAAGCACAATTAACAAACTATTGGCTGTCAAGACGACAAAGTGCCAGTTGTCTAGTATTCTCAGCGTGTATCATATGCTGCGCTAGTATCTTTTCCTCAGCTCTTGGTTCACTTGTATTTATTTAGTTCTCTTTATAAGCTCCAATGGGTGATACAATCGATCATTCATGTGCAGTCTCCACAATGAAGGTTGGCTGCAATGAATCTCCACAACTGTCTGTCACTAGGCCTGACTACATTCTGTCAGACTGCTGTTCGTCCATCTCTCGATGTTTTCTTCCCACTTGTATTGTTGTCTACCACTTGCTCGCTTGCCTTCAATCTTACCCTCCAGTATGGTTTTTATAAGAGTCTTATGTATGTTAACGTGTCCGAAACATTTCACTTACCTCTTTTTTTATTTCTTTCATCAACTCTTTTCATTCCCAGTTTTTCTAGAACCTCTGCATTTGATTGTTTTTGTTTCCATGAAATACGATATATTCTTCTGCATATCCACATCTCCCCACTGGTGATTCTGTCATGTCATTTTAGTCTTTATATTATGTAAAAAGTTACTTGCATATCATTTACAGGACGTTGCAGTCAATCTCAACATTATTTGCGATTTCTTGGCATGTTTTACGTTCAATAGTTTGTTATTTGTTAAAATATTTTCAGAAATGTAGAAGATGTAAATGGAATCAGCACTGGAGGACGAAACATCAATAACATTAGATATGCAGATGATACAGTATTGGTTGCAGACAATGCACAGGATTTGGAACAATTAGTAGATGCGGTTGTTGTACACAGTGAGCAACTGGGGTTAGAATTAAAATGTAAAAAGACACAGGTTATGGTAGTCACTAGGAAGAACGAAATACCACGAATGGGACTATTCTTCAAGAAGTGAATCGGTACAATTATCTCGGAACAGTCATAACATCTGAAGGGAGATGCATTGAAGAGATTAGAACAAGAATCGCCATGGCGAAAGTAGCCTTTAGCAAGATGAAAAACATTCTGACCAATACAAAGATGTAAACTGAAATGAGAAAAGGAGTGTTGAGAGGAGCCTGTTCTTTTGTATGGATGTGAAACTTGGACAATGAGCGGTCAAGCTGAAAAACATCTGATGGCTGCAGAAATGTGGTTTCTGAGGAAAATGCAAAGAATACCATGGACAGACAGAAAAACCAATGACCAAGTACTACAGGAGACAAATGACAATCGTAAATTGATCAGAGAAATTAGACGTAGACAGTCCAAATTTTTTGGACATGTTATGAGAAGAAATGGACTGGAGAACTTGGTGACAAATGGCAAGATCGAAGGGAACAGACCAAGAGGAAGACCGAGAGTAAAATACCTGGATGGCTTGGCCACATGGCATGGACGAGACAAGAACACTGAGCTGATCCACGACTTTGGTGATCGAGTGAAATGGCGAGTCATGACCGCCCACACTTTTCGGCATGGCACATGATTGATTGACTGAGTTTGTTATTGCTTTCTGAACGACCGGTGCTCATACCATTATATGAAAACCAATGCAATACGGTCTGCTGCCAAATCGCCAGCAGCTATGTTTCGAACTCGGTATGCGGGATTACGAACTGCGTCCGTAACCGCTTCGCCACGGAGCTTATCATCATGTACAGACAATAAAGTGATGAACACTTGTAATTTATTAGCAGCCGGTTGACCGGCTTTCTGTGTACCAGGTCCAGACATTGGTGCCGGTTTACCGTTAGAACTGAATGACCTACATTCGGTGCTCGCTTTAACTTCTTCAGACTTCCCCAAAGCTTCTAGTGTTATGCAGGTTACTGTGTGCGTATCTGACTATTTACCGGTCTCTGTGGCGAAGGGCTTGCGAACGCGGTTTGAGCCCGTATACCCGGGTTCGAAACACGGCAGTGCTGGTTTTTTTTCGAAAAAGTTATAGGAGCCGGTCGTTCAGAAAGCAATGGCAAACTACTGAACGTAAAATTTGCCCTGGAATCACGAACAGCGAAAATGCTGGGGTTGACTGCTACGTCCTGTGAAGGACATGCAATGTAATACATCTGACCATTTACGTGAGAGGCTTCAAATGAAATCCCTAGATGTTTGTGTGTTTCTCTCTCTCTCTCTCTCTCTCTCTCTCTCTCTCTCTCTCTCTCTCTCTCTCTCTCTCTCTCTCTCTCTCTCTCTCTCTCTCTCTGTGAATATATTCTGGGGGGGGGGGGGAGGTTTAGAAAAGAACAAATGTATAATTTTTCGATTTAGTAACTAACCACTGCGTTCAATGAAAGTCCTCCAGCGCCGATAAAGTGCTTGGATTCCTGTAGAAATAAAATTCTCTGGGCTCACTACTCAGTGTGCCTGACCCGGTAGTGAACAGTCTGCCACAGAAGTCACACCGCTGTGAAACTTTCTACTCCACTCATACTATTGCTACAATGACAGGCATTCATCGCCATCCTGCACCTTCATTCGCCGATGAATTTGTAGAGGTTTCACTACTTCACTGATCAAAAACACCGATAAGAGAACGCCGCTCCTCTTTGGTGCATATCAAAAATGGGGCGGCCATCTTGAAACTGTCCTTATGACGTCACGTGATCGTCTGCACTTTGATGTTACATGCTTGACTCTCTTGCTATCCTTAGCACCAATATTGATGAATTACAAGGCATATAAATAAGCAGGAATAGGTCGGTGTTGTGTTTGTGGTTACACTTCAACAGGTAGGGTTCTAACTGACAGTTCATGTGAATAATTGAATTACTGGGTTCAGGGAACGTGTGGGCGTGACCATGATCATTGAATGGATTCCCGGTTCGTTTAACCTGGGTTAGGATTGTACACGGGATTGAGACTCGGAGGACATTCTTGAGGTTTATTGCCGGTGTCCTAGAGTTAAACTGGGACTCAGAAGATGTGGATTGTACAGAAGACTAGAGGACATTCTAAAGGTTTAGTGGTATAAGTGCCAGAGTCCCAAAGTGAAGCTCTAGCCGTGTGATAGTTGACAGATAAGTTAAACTCTGAACGTGTTGTATGATCGTTGCTATTGCGGTCTCTGAGAAAGTCAGGAGGCTGATTGTATTCACTCTGACGCCACACATTCCCCTAGAATGTTAGAGAAAATGGCACTGCTTGTAGCAAGAAGCTATGCCAACAAGGATCTATGCTTATATACTATTACAATCATGACTATGTTCATATATTGTTACCATAATGACCATGTCCATATAATGTTACAATCATGACTATGTTCATATATTGTTACCATAATGACCATGTCCATATAATGTTACAATCATGACTATGTCCATATAATGTTACAATCATGACTATGTCCATATAATATTACAATCATGACTATGTCCATATAATGTTACAATCATGACTATGTCCATATAATGTTACAATCATGACTATGTCCATATAATGTTACAATCATGACCATGTCCATATAATGTTACAATCATGACTATGTTCATATACTGTTACAAACATGATTTTGTCCTTATAATGTTACAATCATGACTATGTTCATATACTGTTACAAACATGATTATGTCCATATAATGTTACAATCATGACTATGTTCATATACTGTTACAATCATGACTATGTTCATATAATGTTACAATCATGACTATGTCCATATAATGTTACAATCATGACTATGTTCATATACTGTTACAATCATGACTATGTTCATATAATGTTACAATCATGACTATGTCCATATAATGTTACAATCATGATTATGTCCATATAATGTTACAATCATGACTATGTTCATATAATGTTACAAACATGACTATGTTCATATAATGTTACAAACATGACCATGTCCATATAATGTTACAATCGTGACTATGTTCATATAATGTTACAATCATGACTATGTTCATATAACGTTACAAACATGACCATGTCCATATAATGTTACAATCATGACTATGTTCATATACTGTTACAAACATGATTATGTCCATATAATGTTACAATCATGACTATGTCCATATAATGTTACAATCATGATTATGTCCATATAATGTTACAATCATGACTATGTTCATATACTGTTACAAACATGGTTATGTCCATATAATGTTACAGTCCTGACTATATTCATATACTGTTACAATCATGATAACGAGGGTTTCAAAGGTCAGAGAATCGACTTCCCAGCGCCCGATTTTATCCCATATGGCTCGGTCTCTTCCCGCAGAGCGGCCTGCAGAAAGTGTTCCACAAACCACAGCTTCCTTAGCTCAGCAACGAGCCTCAAACTCCAGAACCAAACGACGGAGTCCGAAAAGGAACCCATTACATTTGGAGCGCTAGGTAGGCGGCTAATATATAATGATTATCACAATTATGCTTATATATTATTATCATCATAATTACGAATCCACGTCCCCGGGAGAAGACAATAAGTGTTCAGTCTGTCCCAGCAGAAGTCGAAGACTGTGACTGCTGAGTGTCCCTAGTGCGAACTGTTTAGCTACACTTCGAAGCTTGAAGACCAATTCCATAATCGATTGCCCACTCCAGCAGTGATCTGTGATCTTCGCGGCGCAATGATGATGGTGGTTAACATTGAAACGAATGGCGGATTAATCTTGAGAGCAATGGACAGGTAATATCTAGAAGGAAGTCAAAGGAAAGACATATAGGCAAATCGAAAGGTTCCACCAAAGTCTGTACCGATGATCAAACAAGACAAACATACTTAGCTAGAATATTGAAATATCACAATAACCAATAAGTAATCCAGGCGTCTGAATTAAAACACATAGAAATTTAAAAAAAAAAAAAAAAAAAAAAAACGGGAGTTCGGGAAACGAAACTAAACAGGAAGGAAAGAGGTATGCTACTTTGTACCACTTGCCCTAGCAATTAGAATCTTTGAGGGCGTAACAGCTTTCATACGTGGCTGCACGGAGAAACGAAACAAGACTGGACAGAAGGAGATATGCTATTTTGTAGCACTTGCCCTAATACTTGGATTCCTTACGAGCGGGGCTGTTTTCCTACGTTGTGCATGAATTGTAATTATATTGCTGTGTTCACTATTGATACAGCGTGAGTTATTTCCATATTCTTTTGCTCTTCCCTGACTATGGTCATGTCAACAGTTGTTAATAAGTATGTTAGTTAGTTAGTCGACAGATCATCCTCATTGCACATCGAAACATTCAGTCCATAAGTGCTCGGATCCCCTCCTCAGTAAATATCGCAGCGTGTATCGCAGTGGTTCTCAACCAGGGGGGGGGGGGGGGAATTTTAGGGTTTCCATGGGAGGAATTAAGATTATTTCAAGATCGCGTTAATACAAGAACCGATTACTTGATGTTGTTTCTCCCTTCATACTTTACGGTTCTGTACGTCTCACCCTTCTGAAATTCATTTTATAAAGTAAGTAGACCCACAAATCACGTTTTATGTGGACGTCTAGACTTGTTTTAGTATGAGCTATTAAATTTAGCTTCCATTATTACGTATACTGTGTAGAGGGGGGGGGGGATTTTAGGTAGGAAATATGAAGGGGGGAGGGGTGACGTTCTGAAAATATGGTGAAGGGGGCACGGGCCAAAAAAGGTTGAGGACCACTGGTGTAGCGGCTAACGACACCAGTTCTGTGTTGGTTTATTAATCTTCTTTGGCTTCCCGCGTAGTGTTCTTGTTTGGCCACACCTCTTTTAATTTGCTGGTCTCATATCCTGATCATGTTTATAGATTCACAGTCATCACTTGGTTCTCGCAAACGACTTACTTCTCGTAGAGCATTCAGAATATCAGCCTCGTTCAAGGCTCGTCCGCCTTCAACAGTAGCTTTACCTGCAAGCTTGTCAGGCTGCTCATTTCCTTGTACACCTGCATGCCCATTTTTTTTTTGGCGGGGGGGGGGGGGCCGCACGAATATTAAAGCTAATCTTTGCCAGCCGAGATCGCTTCAGAGACAGCAGCCACTCTCTTCGGATCCACTCCATCTCTATCTTCTTGAGCATATACATTGAGTCACTAAGGAAACATGCCCTAGTGAATGTTAATAAGTACGTAGTAGACGTTAGACTTAATTCTCGTGCGAATAAACGTTCCGTGCGCTGACAGGTAGTGAGGTCGTTCCGTGCAGCAATCAGCTGAGCCTCAACGTTGACTTCCAGTTCAGAAAGCAATGGCGAACCACTGAGCGTAACATTGCCTAGTAAGTCAAGCTGGGGTTGGGGTTGGTGGCAACGTCCTGCAAAGAACATGCAACACTGATATTCAAAACAATCTTTTCCCGTGATGAATTTGAATAACGAAGACACAAACAATAGATTGCACGATTAATTGCCTGGCATATTTCGCTGCATCTCGTCAGGTACATACTGCAGAAATCACACAACTTACGTGAATAAATTAGATAAATCCTTCAAACTGAAATATACACATGTTCGCACAGTAATGTCGATTGTCTACCACGGTAATTTTAAACTGACTAACATGTCTTTCTGCTTACACAAGGACGGCTTACGAAGGTTGATTAGAATAGCTTCAGCAAACTTTAACAATCGACTACTTTGTGTGTTGAACAACACACGGAAGGCACTGTCTCTTTCAACCACGTGACCACTCTCGAACACGTGTCTCCCGACCGATGAAGCCAGACTTTTCCGGTGTGTCGGCCTGCCTAGGCTACCATCTTCTGTGTGTAGTATCTTGTCCAACCAATTCGGGATATGTTCCGAAACCCTGCAATGTAACTGTCGCTCAGTGCTGCCTATGTAGATGGCCTCGCATCTGCATGTAAATTGGTAAATACAATTTGATTTGGCGTACAAAGCTACAGGTTCTTTTACTGCTGGGACTGGGATTGGTGTGTTTCTGTACCTGATGACTAGAGCTGCAGCACAGAATGTTCGCTCGACTGCTGTGGTTAGCCGGTCCCGCAGACGTTGCATTACGTCATCTCCTCGGAAGGTTAGCTGGATGAATACTTTGAGTTTAGGGACTGTAGTTACTTCTGATTTCGGTTTGGGCTGTTGGCAGTGGCGCTTTATAAATCCTGTGGAGTACCCATTCAGGTTTAAGGCATTCTTCAGAGTTTTAAATTCCTCTGTCAGTGTGTCCTGGGTGCATATCTTCCTAGCACGGTCAAACAGGGTCCGTACTAAGCCCCGTTTGTACTGGACAGGTGTGAAGCTCTGAAAATTTAAGTATTGGCTAGTCCATGTTTCTTTGCGGTACACCGATCTTTGAATTGTGCCATCTGCTCTACGTCTCATTAGGATATCTAGAAACGGCAACGCTTCGTTGTGTTCGTGTTCCATAGATAAAGAGATTTTTATATGTGTCTCTTTATGGTGTCTAGACAGACTCCATGGCGACGTGGTCAAGCCGCCTGACTCGGGCTCCATAGGTTGTGGGTTCGATTCCGGGCCGCGTCCTTCGGTTCACGAGTGCGTTTTTTTCGGAGATTCCTAGGGGTCGTCGCTTGAGCTACGGAGTTCATTCTTTGTGCGACGCTTTCGGCAGTTCTCTGCGGAAAGAGACTGAGCCATATGGGATAAAAACCCGGTGCATTAAAGTCGACCCTGTTGACTTTTAAGCTACTTTTTTTTTAAAGATTCCATCCAAGTTAGTGGGTTCTATTTGCCCCTGGGTAGGTTTTCATTTCTCACAATTTTGCCAGGGAGGCGACCTTAAGGTCTATACTTTCCAAATTCCAACTAACGTGGAATTTTTTCCATGCAAAACTTGCACTGTTGTTTCACCCTTATCTGAGAAAGATAGGTGTCCGATCTTACTACCCAGGAGATATCAACGGTGTTTTATTTTGTTATTTGTGTTAATTACTATCTCTGTGCTGAGAATTAACTCAAGACCGTCTGAGATCCATCCGGATATCGACATCTCTCAGGATAGGCTCCACCTATTTTATTCTGCAACTGGAACAACGCGAAAGAATCATTGTGGTAAGAGTTACCGACCTTAAGCTGTGACCTTCGATAAGTAAGCGTTAACGCGTTGCTCAATGTTGCTGTTAAGTGTTAGCGCAACTAGGTGGGCGTGGAAGGTCAGGGGAATCTACATTATTTCACAAGAATGATTCTATGAATTTGCCGCATTAATAAAGCAGTCATGGAATGATTCGTTAATACAGATATACGAGGAATTAAAAATACAATGAGCTGATACAACCACAGATAACAAATTATTTTTTTTTTTTTAAAGTCGCTTAAAAGTCGACAGGGTCGACTTCATTGCACCGGGTTTTATCCCATATGGCTCGGTCTCTTTCCGCAGCACAGAAAGCGTCACACAAAGCACGAACTCCGTAGCTTTTAGCGACGACCCACAGGAGTCTCCGAAACATTTAACTCGTAAACCGAAGTACGCGGCCCGGAATCGAACCCACAACCTTCGGAGCACGAGTCAAACGGCTTGACCACTTTGCCACAGAGACTCCCACCAAATAAAGCCACTTAGCTAGGGTCCTGCAGTCGTCTGGCAACCATAATTTAGAAATTATAAAGTCACTTAGCTAGGGCCCTGGGGTATCTGAATCCTAGGGCATACTAATCAAACTGAATCCTAGGCCACGTAAATCAAAACTGAGTTCCGCGAGCTCAGTAGATCGACTGACAGGATGTGACATAGTAAGTAATGTGTAATCCAATTAGGAAATAAGAGTGGAGAAGGTAAATGATTACCAGGAAGACATGAGTGGGATGGGCATTTAAATACCTCAACTAAGGGATTTTTAAATTGTCTTTTGTGTGTGTTGAGGCAAGCCTTTTAATTACAATTTCAATTCTGTTACTTGTGATCATGTTCTTGTAATGCTGATGATTTCCACTTTCCATTTTTGTTGATTTATTCATTGTAGTTTTACAGCTTTACTCCAGTTCAACCCGTTCAACGCCTCAGAACAGGACACAATAGATTACGCAACCACATGTATGCAAAATTAAAGATTAGTGAATTAGCCGTGTGCACATCTGGATTGGCGTCGCAGACCGCAGATAACATACTCAAAGACTGCCCAAAAGACAACATATCTCGGCAAACCTTCTGGCCTAGAGAGACAACAGTGAAAGATAAACTCTATATAACGCTGAGTGAACTTAAAAAAGACAGTTAAATTCATACAAGAGACAACATTGCAGTTATAGACATATTTCAAGCGAACGAAAGAAGAAGAACCCATTACATTTTGTATGGGACTAACGGGAGCGACACAGGACCAACGCCTGAGGAATGGAACCATGAGAATGATCCACGACTAGCTTAAGAATTCAAATATTTGACGATTAAGGTACGAAAAGGCTGCACATTTTGTATAAACCTTAACATCAATAACCCATATTCAATTCTATTATTCTTAAAATGTTGCATGTGGGGCTGGTCTGGTTCGCTAGATCAGTTCCGCGTCTAGCGTTCGTTGTCTCGGATGGCTGTGTGAGGTGCACCAAAATGGGATCTTCCCAGCCAACGTGATTTAGCGAGGCAGGCGTTTCAAGAATGTAACCGCATCGTGCAGCCAGGGTCGTGGTTTGAGAGGGCAAAAGAGCAAAATTTGTACGACCGTTCGACAAAGTCTCGATAAGCGCCCACTCTCTCTCGATGAGTAGTGGGCCTGCAGTCAGTAAGCTGGTATAGCTTTTATTTTCGGTCAGTCCTGCCGGCGTAGCTTGAAAGCTCGTCGGTAGGCGTCCAGTGGTTTTGCATGTATCACCTTGTACCGGGAGGGCGCGCTTTAGCGATGCTACTCTTGGCTTGCGTGTGCGTGAATAGTCCGTCTGTCCGATAGATATCTGGTTGATCCTGCCAGTAGTCATATGCTTGTCTCAAAGATTAAGCCATGCATGTCTAAGTTCACACTGTCTCACGGTGAAACCGCGAATGGCTCATTAAATCAGTCGAGGTTCCTTAGATGACACGATCCTACTTGGATAACTGTGGCAATTCTAGAGCTAATACATGCTTACCAAGCTCCGACCCCTCCCCCGATGTGTCTCCACCTTGCCGTGGTGGGGGAGCTTGCGTGTCCCATCGACCCTATGTGCTTGCCGATGGGTGAAAAACTACATATCGGACAGCATATGGTATAGGGACCAGACTAAGAGAGACACAACCTGCTGCTCTGCAGGCGAGACTGAGGATAGCAGTCCAAAATTTAAATCAGGCGCACGAAGGCAGAAGTTCTTGGTCCGGACAAAACATTAAAGGCTCCCTGTCGAGGGCTGTGGCTGAACGCCTCTAAGCCACAAACCCTCGGACCTGAGAGCCGGGCCGATAGCCACCTCTCGAAAAACAAAGGCGTGATACTGAGCAAGCTACATGCTCAGGTCTGATAGACGTTCGAAGGCTCTCAGCTGGGGGATATGAGAGATTCCCGGATGAGAGGCCAGGCCGTTTCTCGTTCACCGCTGCACGAAGGTAAGGTGCTGATCCGGCAGCACAAGTAGCCTACCTCGTGAGAGAGTACAAAAAGTCAAAAAGTGCCCCAGTCGAAGAAAGTGGCTGCGAAAACTGTATCTAACTCATAGAGAGTGTAGACAAAAGTGAAAGAACGTCTCAATGCCGCAAAATGGAACGCACGGCGAGCGAACCTATTGCGTGGTCCGAAGTCAAAAGCGTGGGTGTCGCTTGCAGTCTGACCGTCCCTGGTGTGTGCTTGAGCGATCAGTGGCAAACGAGTTGCCCAACACATGGAAGTGAGGAACTAAAGCAGCCATGAGCAGGACGTGGCAACTCCTCGGGTGAGCCCAGTCACAGAGCAATATGTGCCGGCTCTGCAATTATGGAAGCCTCCTTGGATAGCGAGGGAATGCTCATGGTCTGCCCCTGCCTTCCCTTGAGGGCCGACCACGATGTCGTTCATCGTTCTATCTTGACCAGCTGAGATGTTAGCGACATCACAACAGTCCAACGTGCCTCGAAACCAGGGGATGGCTAACCTCATTAAAAAATGCCCGCTGGAAGTCGGAAGTGTCGTCCTACGGGTGGCAAACTAAAAATTGACACTACGCAATTACGTCCGAGTGAAATGTCTCGTCCGAATGTCTCTCGTGCTAGGAACAGCTCTGACTACCTAGTTTCCGAATGCCGCTCTTGTTCGGAACAGCTCTGACTGGGTAGTTTTCCGAATGTCTGTTGAGCCTGGAAAAGCTCTGATGGGCGCAACGACAAGCACATGTCCGAAAACTCGCTGAGTGGATGCCGTCTGCAAACCTGTCTGGTTTGTGCGGGAATGACCGGGGGAAATGAAATGACCAATATATTGAAGTGAGGATTTAAAGCAGCCATGAGCAGGACGTGACGATCTCCCTCGGTGAGCCCAGATCCAGGGCGTTATGTGTCGGCCCTGCAACTATGGAAGCAACCTTGGATGGCAGAAAATGCTATGGACTGTCCCTGCCTTCCTTTGAGGGATGACCGTTGTCTTCGACCTTTCCACCTTGGCCAGCATGGTTGTAGATGGCGCCACAAAAGTGAGAGTCTCCCAGGAATGCTACCTGGTCAAAAATGCACGCTTAAGTCGATGTGTTGGCCTACGGGTTTCGGCCCAAGGGCGCATAACAGACACACCGCAATCACATCTGAAAAAACACTCCGGATGAACGAAAAGGAAAGGAAGGAAAATGTTGCATGAACCTTGCAGTACGTTACGATCACCCTCAGTTTTATTGTCTTGACAATGGTACGTTCATTAGTTTGTAATTTCTTTCTGAACGTGGACTCAACGTTGAAGTGTAGGAAATGAAGACATTCCACCTCGCCATAAGCACACTGGGAATTTAAGAGTTAGCGCTCTTTCCTGTCCACCACGTCGACTCTTCTATTTTAATCTACACCTTTCACAATATATTTTCACAACTCCGAAGATGACTCCTACCCACATACTGATTGGTCACCCAGTTGCCTGAGTTACTCGCGTGATTAATCGTCTGCCAGAATTGACTTCTTCTGGAGCAGACGTCAAGGCCGGAACCAGCTGATGCCAGAGTCTGTAGGCTAGCAACATGACAAGAAAAACAACAAGATGGAGGTCTTTATAGAACTATTGATTCCCCTGTCTGTCTGAAGGACGGTTTAAATGATCGCCTCTTTGGCGATTACTGGCCTAATCCCCTCTTAAAGACATTTCTGGAGTTGTGGCTGTCTGTTACTATGACAATCACTTAGCCAGTCTGATTCCATGGTCGCATTACCAGCTGGGACTGGGTGGCTAAGTGTGGTTATTGTATGTCAGGGGTCTGTGAGTGATTTTTAACTGTTGATGACTGAATACGTTCTTGTGTGTATCCGTGCTTCTTTTGTTCTTTATATAGCTCATATTGTTGTTGTTATTCCTCTTCATTCTCCGCGTCTACTTCTTCTTTATCTGCTTGGTACAGGCAGTTAGACAAATTTATAGATGTAGAAAAACAGTGAGAGAGAGAGAGAGAGAGAGAGAGAGAGAGAGAGAGAGAGAGAGAGAGAGAGAGGGGGGGGGAGAGGACGAAAGAGAGTGAGAGAGAGAGTCACAGGGGAGGAACAGAGAGACAGAAAGACAGCTATACGCCTATAAGGATGGATCGGTGGAGAGCTATGCATAGAAGATGAATCAGTTGATGCACTTTTCCATTTTCATTGCTCAGAAATGGGTAATTGACTGACTACAAGTCCAGTCACTTCTGTTTCGATCATTTCGCATTGAATGATTACATATTTATGTCCTCCAACTTGTCCTACGTGGTCATCTAGTTTTAATTCTTCTTGAACGCGTATGAGTAGCACCTTGCCGTCTTGACAAACGGTAGTTTGGAAAATGGAGTGATACCTCTCCATAACACAAAGCCTGGGCTAAATTTAGAGACCACGTATTGCCCACGCAGCATGATCACTCTCTCGCTTGCCTAGTTTACTCCAGGGAAAAGATATCACCAATACGTCTGGAACACGACAAGCTGCAGAAGCTGCCGGATCAGCAAAACAATACTCTTAACTGTCAACCTGTCGGAGTTTCCATCCTAGACCAGTTGCCGTCCAAGGCTTAGGGCCTGGTCTGCCCTGCCATGACATTTAGTCTTTAGATTGCATTTCCTCACACCAGGATAAGGCTTTTACCCTCCCAAATGCACACCTCCTCCCGAAGCCGTTGGCACAATGTTGTGTGTCAGGATTGGTGAGCGCCACACAACATTCGGCGCTTATAGAAAGTAGGTAGTACCGTCTACTGTCATACGGTGACTCAGTTATATCTGACTAAGACCTGACAATGAGTTAATGATTGCATAAGCACCTATGAAAGTACACATCTGTTGTTTTCGTTTCTATATTTCTAATCAGTTTTGGTTGTGTTGTTGGGAAGATAACTACGCCTGTGTGTTTGTTTATTCATCCGTCAAGCTTCTTAGTCGTATTTAGTGCTTTGTTTCTTTCTTTAAGTGTCCGACCTTGCGTTAAAGTCCTCCCCTCCAGGCTTTCCTCTTCTCTGGCGTAAGAAAGACATCAAGTAGCGGCTTCACAAACAGTAGGAGTGCTGAGCACACAAACCGTGACCCATTTTCCCTACCTGTGGCCCGGATGTGGGAGTGGCAAGCATACACTTGAAAAGATTGCATGGAGTTATACCGGGACGACCTGTTGATAATATTTAGGGCCTCCGACTTTGTCGGGCCCTAGCAGTTGTTGGAAGAAACTATTTGAGAATAGCAGTAGTCCTGTACAGACAGGAGTTAGAACGTCAAACCAGGAAGGTGAACCCGATAAACAAACGCCCGCAGATGTTAAAGGTCTCCACTGAAAGGTGAAAATATCGCATCTCTACTGTAAAGCACAAAGCAATTACTTCTAAAACAAGCACTATCGGATGAACGACGTGGAAGATGAAGAAGGAGGAGGAGGAAGCGGAGGAAGAAGAGGTGGAAGAAGAAGAAGTGAAGAAGACTACGATAAGGTAGGGTGGAAGAGGAGAAGGAGGAGAAGAAGTAGAAGAAGAAAGAGGGGGACGAAGAAGATGAGATCGAGGAAGAGTGGAAGGAAAAGAGGCAGAAGAACAAGAACAAGAAGAAGACAACGATGAGGATATGCCCTAACCGCTAACCCATGCCCTATCTAATGACTCAACAAGAGAGCATATATAACGACTTATATGCGTGTGTTCAGTGCTTCCGTCCTGCTGACTCTTTCACTAACTATACACTATATATCATTTATAAAGTTGTCTTTTATGGTGTTTATTTAAACTAGACGTGCCCAATTATCACATTATTTACACGTTCCCATTCTCGTAGTTTCTCTCCTTTTTCATTTCTTGTACCCAAATCATACTTTCCCACTACATTGTTTTCTTTTTCCTACTTTTGCATTACATTCCCCTAGTATTATGTGTATTTATTGTGATCTAATTTGATATAACGCCATTTCTAATTCATCATAAAAGTGTTGTATTTCTTCATCACTACCGATTGTTGTTGGTGTATATCCTTGTGTATTATGTGTATCTGTTTGATTTTCTTTGATTTTGACCACACTAACTCTATCTGAAATACACTAATAATTGACTTTAAAAAAAAAAAAATCTAATAGTAGCCCTGCTCCGTTTTTGTGCATATCCCCTCCAGAATAAATTATTGTGTCTGTCAGTTATAATTTTATCCGAACCTATCTACCTCATCCACTTATGCCTAAGATATTCATTTTCATATGTTCAGTTTCTCTTATAACATTGCTTAATTTCCATAACTCATTTTTTTGTCCTAACACTTCATGTTCCTATTTTAAATGACAAACTACTGAAATTACATAGAATATCAACCTGGGGTTAATTGCAACGTCCTGCAAAGACATTGCAACATTAAAATAATATATTACCTAATCAGGTTGACTCCATTTTGTTGGCGTTTTACAATCAAAGCTATAAATAAACGTATAAATCAGAACCGTCTTTGTGGCACAATTTGCCATCACGGCCGACTGACTACGCATAATACGATGACGTCATCAGTCTGCCATCCAGTAGAAATGTTGAGAACTACGTAAGAGCTACATTCTTGGCTCCAAGGTCAACACTCGGAAGAGGCTTGTCTGCATCGTTTTCCCGCTAAAAAGTGCGGCTCAGCCTGTGGGGCGGAGGGTATACAGTGTGTGTACCTGCCTGGTGTTCCGGAGCACTTCAGATGAAGTGAAGCGAACGTAAATGGGTTGGTATAGTTTGGTTGGTTGGTGGATCGTTTTGGAAGACTGAATTTCCGATACACATAAAGACATTCATAAGTATTGATTGTCGCTTTAAGAAGTAGAAAGAAGTAAACATTATAGGACACATTACACTTCATCATCACCATAGGAAGTCAGCATGGATAAGACCGCTCGCTCTTAAACTTCCGGTGTACTGATGCAGAGGTAGCGGGTTCAACCCCTACATTAGTCAGCTGGACTAAAATGTTGACTTTTCGTCCTTGACTTGGAGCCGTAAATTGTAAGCACCTCAGAAGTCGGGAGTGGATTCACTTGATGGCGAGTGACACTAGTGGTAATCATCATCATCATCATCATCATCATCATCAAGTGGCCTGTCGGCTGGCGTAGGCGTTCATGGCTCTTCACAGATCTCGGTCTTTGGTGTTCTGGATCAACTCTGCTGATGGTATCCCTCCATGCCACCGTCTCAATCCAGCACTATTTCTCTTGGTCGGCCTCTGCCTCTCTTCCCCTCGATTTTTCCTGGTGGTAAAATAGGGAAAGCTAATTCACACGCAACAATTAGTCCAGTGTACTAAAAGTAGTAGAACGTGTATGGACTACGCTTGATTTCAAAGCGAGCGCACAAGAAACTATCGTTATAACCATCATCATCATAACCATCATAACCATCATCATCATAACCAATATCGTCATCATCATAACCATCATCATCATTCAGTAAGTTGCCAACTGGCTTGAGCAATCAAGCTTATCCACATTTTGCGATCTCAGACGGCATGTATTAATTCATGCACCGACACCAACAAGTCCCATGACACAAGACTGAAGAATGTACTCTCACTGTCATCCTCAGTCGTCTCTTTCCACAAGTTTTTCCACTTGTCACAACATATTCCAGTTTTTGTCTGCTCATACTGTGGCCAAAAACTAAAGACTGTCTCTTCTTGAAGTTTGTGATACGTTATCTCTGTGTCCTAGACTCCATATGAATAAAATTTGGTGGAACTACTGAAAAGCTGTGGAAATGCAAATATAAAATAACACAAAGTAATGCAGCTTTAAAAAAAAAATTTGTTTGCATATCCTTTACAGGACATTGCTATCAACATCAGCATCTTTCAGCTGTTTGTTGATTTCTTGGCAAAATTACGCTCGAATAGAATTACGAAACATACATGACGTTGCCGTGACTAGCCTTCATCAGCAAACAAATATATACACAAAACACAACATATACTCAAGGAGAAGTCCCTCCGGTGATTACATTAAGGCATAAAGGTGGGACAAGAAGAATAAAGAAAAACATAAGAAGAATATAATAAGAAATATAAGATAGCTGGTAACGACTTAGATTAACGTATTACATTACTATTACACATTAATATATTTACTTAATCTAAGTCTTTACCAGCTATCTTTTCTATTTTTCTTTATTCTTCTCGTCCCGTCCTTATGCCTTAATGTAATCACCGGGGGATCTTCTCCGTGACTATATGTTGTGTTTTGTGTATGTATTTGTTTGCTGACGAAGGCTAGTCGCACCAACGTTCTGTATGTTTTGTAATATCTGTTCTGTAAAGCTGCAATACTTTGTGTTGTTTTTTATTGTTTGACTATTTCCAAAATGTATTTACTCATTTTGGCTGGTCAATGAATTTTCAGCATTCTTCTATAAAACCATATCCCTAAATATGTCGGGGATATCTTTGCTTGCTTACTAATTGTCCAGCATTCACCGCCATAAGCTGGATCTGGTTTTCAATACCATGTAAACATTCATTTTGTAACTTCCAATTGTTTTGTTTTGGATGTTTGTTTTGTTTTGTTCTCTCGCATCGAACAGAAGAGTAGTCCATACACGAGCTAGTGTGCTGGCTGTCGGCTTGCCGATTCTCTTGTCTATTCCATTGTTCACATTGGGCAGTGAGGAGCATTTTGTGTGATATTCAATGGCACTGCAACGGAGCAATATGGGGACGACCCGTTGCCGTGAAGTTGGAACCACGACTAACTAACTAACTAACACGAACTAGTGCTCTGGACTACTGTTTGCGTGTGGGTTAGTTTTTCCTTTTAGCATCGCCCCTCGCCATTGGGTGAATCCACTCCGACTTCTGAGGTACTTGTAATTCTGAGGATTATATTTGATGTCCGCTTTGTTATTTTGCTGTTGTTGTGGATTTTGATAATTTCGCACTCGCATTTCTTTGCTCTCTGTAAAGTTAGTCCTAAAGAGAACTGGTTATATTTTCCCCCCTTTATTCGCCGGGCACAGTTGCATGTTATGAGAAGAAATGGATTGGAGAATTTGGTGACAACTGGTAAGATCGAGGGAAACAGACCAAGGGGAAAACCTAGAAGCAAGTACCTGGATGGCTTGGCCTTGTGGCATGGTCGAGACAGAAACACGGAGCTGATCCACGACTCTGGTGATCGAGTGAGATGGCAGAACATGACCGCCCACGCTTACCGGCATGGCACATGATGGATGGATGGACAGTTGCGTCATTTGGGGCTCACGCTGACTATCATTTTCTTTCGTAAAGCTTCTAAGTCAATTCTGTTTTTTATTAAAGGAAAAACAATGCTACATGTGGGTACAACACATTGAGAGATGGACTTGAAATAAGTGGGTAGGAGTGAAACGCGAACTCGCACGACAGAGGGTCTTGCTCTTGGAGACTGATTCAAGCAGACCTTTCATGCGAAGATGATACGTGATGACCATACTCCTTTACCACAAACCTAAACAACTTATCAGACTCCACCCGCAGACAGCAAGCGTGAGTTTTAAATGATATGCTACTGTCATGAATCACGCCAACGTTAGTATCTGCAAGTACAAATCTCTTCATCCGTTAATGTTAGAGTGTCACCGTCGCTCAATATTTCATGGCATGCTTCAGTACAATTATTACCAATTACAAGTGATAATTATCAGTAATTATGCAGTAATGTTACAACCTTGTAGTGAGGTCTGCATTTTTATATTAATGTATTAGTATTTACTTGGCCGTTTCCACATTAATTATAGTTTTATTAAAGGCCATTAGGGAAACTTTTAAGCTAAGCTTGAAATGCGGTCTGTAATTGTATTAACGTTTCTCCCTAGCACCCCTTGCTATTTCCTACGCATGCGCAATGATGCTTATCTGCCTCAATGTGATTTCCGCAGCTATTGAGAAGGGATTGATAGTGAGACACAGGGTGAACTACTTCCTCTTCTTCTTCATACACATTCAGATGTCAACCTGAATATACAGGGTTTATTTTTAATGACTGTGCAGTGCTTGAAATTATTGCCGGTCCAAGTTTTGTATTTACCTATTATGTTGCATGAACTTTACAGAGGGTGAATACAAAACTTGGACAGGCATTATTTTCAAACACTGCAGTCATATTTGAAGAAGGTAGCAGTCAGCTGGAGCTTCTTGGCAAAATAGAAAAGGGTTTAAAAGGGCAACAGGGTCCACTTCATTGCACCAGGTTTTATCCTTTAAGTATCGGTCTCTTAACGCAGGACGGCCAGCCGAAAGCGTTGCACAAAGCACGAACTCCGTAGCTCCAGTGACCACCACCCGGAGTCTCAGAAAATAATTGCACTTGTCAACCGAGTGGCGGAGCCCGGAATCGAACCCACAACCTTAAGAGCTCGAGGCAGCCAGCTTAACCACTTCGCCACGACATCCTAATGTACCTCTCTGCAGAATTTCGCGCTCGGATACAGCGCTGACTTCTGGACTTGGAGAGGGGAAATACAACTCTGCACACCATTTCTCGCGGAGATGATACTTTGATAGTTTAATGTAGTTTAGTTTAGTGTAGTCAATGGATCAACATCATGGCACACGGGTGTAACCCACAAGTGCTCTGTTCTACTCCTAACTCAAGCTTGAGTCTGGAGAATCTCAGCTCAGTGCACGAACTCCGTAGGACCGGCGAGTATCCTGAAATACTGTGAGTAGATTTTTAACTCGAAAGTTTGCCCGGTCAGAGCCGTTAGGCTACTCTTTTTTCGATTTCCAATTGCCAAGGGATTTTTTACGTGCGCAACAATACACACGGGCGTCCGATCTCACTACTCAGAGGCCAGGGGAAATTGTGTTACTAGAAGTCCACGTGAAAATATCTCGGGACCTCCAGTACTCGAGGCGGACACCATATGGTTCCGTCGCCCTGCTACTGAGTGAGAGCGTGACGCGACACTGTGAGCTGTGAGTTTCGTGTGAAATTCTTTTGAATCTGCCCGAGGTTTTTTGGAACGTGACTACATGTTCGGAGCGATGGCAGCTGGCTATGTCCCAGAGTTGACCGGTTTTTGCCTTATGCAGAAATGCGTGGTTGCTGGGCTTCTGGTTGACTGCCACTGCCATCGACGATGAACTGTATTTTCGTGGACTGTCTGGGTGAACATCTAGAAAACATCCAGATGGGAAAATGACTGCCGATTCCATCAGAGATAAACTTGATGTTTCGTGTGGGGCTATTGTGTTGACATTCTGGCGGCGGCATTATGCACAGTGTATCTGTGCGGGCTGTTTGTCGAGACTCCTGTCTTTTCCACTTTTCACATTGGGCAGTGGGGAGCGTTTTATGTGATATTCACTGGCACAGGAACGGAGCATAATGGGGACGACCCGTTGCTGTGAAGTTGGAACCGTGACTAACTAACTAACTAACTAACCATACCTCGAGACTACTCAGCCCCCTAAATAACTCAGCCCCCTGATACTTTGATACTGCACAGGAAGAAACATCTCCATACCAATCTCCGTTCGATGGACGCCAGTCCTTTTCAGGCTCTAGCTGAGAGGTGTGCGAATACATTGGTCTTAATAATTAAAACCGACAGTCTTTCAAAGGATTCACATCCAAGCAACCATTCAACCAATCAAACAAAAACACAATCAATCAACCAATCATCCAACTAATTAACCATCCATCCAACCAATACAACCAACCAATCATCCAACTAATTAACCATCCATCCAACCAATACAACCAACCAACCATCCATCCCAAAAAAATCAACCAAAGGTGCAGCCAACTAACCAATCATCCAACCAGAAATCCAACCAACCAACCATCAAACTAATCAACCAGAAATGCAACCAACCAACCAATCATCCAACCGATCAACCAACCAACCAGCAAACCAAACAACCAACCTGTCATCCACCCAATCAACCAAAAGTGCAACCACCCAACCATACTATCAATGAATGAATCACTGAAACACGAGAAGTAGGTTGTGAGCTTTACCAAAGCACGACTACAAAAAACAAAATGGACGTTGCGGCCAAAGCCTTCGTCAGCACAGAACAAACAAACAAAAGTAGACTACCAAATACACGAAAGTATAGATTTCACTTATCTGTGTCCAAGCTTGAACGGCTATCCAAGAATGGAATTATTCTTGTTAACCATACTATCAACCAATCTCCACCTAATCAACCTACCAACCAATGAACCAACCAACCATCTCTAGCAATCATTGACTGGTTGGTATGTGATATCATATTGCAATAATCTAGTACCCTTTGATGTCCACAGGATCACCACCACCTGCCACAGATACTACCTTTATTTAATGCTCGAGCCTAGCCTCATAGATCACGCAAAGATGGTCACTGCGCAGTCATCGCTTCGGTCCCAGCATGGGTGCACTAGCCCCACAGATGTTACAAACAATCTTACTGTGCATAGGTCTTTATAATTCAGAAACGTATCCAGCAGTTGCTGGATTATTCAGCGGAATTTTCGCTAATTCTAGGGAATTTTAAAGATCGTAACATGCTCTCGGATCAAAAGACATCAAAGAAGGTTATGCATTCGGACAACTGCAACAATCTTCGGAAGATCCAAGTAGTGTTTCGTACTAGAACGCTTCAGGATATGAAGAGTTCATTGTACTTCTAAGGCGAGCCCTTTCAATTGGATTAACGATCCCTTCATGGCGGTTAAGTTTGAGAAATGTTGAGCATTGCTACAAATTGGTTGAGGCGAGGTGGACATTACTACTAATTGTGAAAAAAATGATTCCTTCCTACAACAATTCGTCGTCGACAGAAGCTCAACATTCTATCGATGTGCCATCTTGGGGTCTCTTATCCAACAAACAAACTGAGATATTTACCATTGTGAACTTAGATTGTCTTAGCAGTATCATTGGTCTGTTTGGAGTTGTAGCCAACATCATCAACATAGCAGTCTTTGTAAAACTGGGTTTTACAAATACTGTAAACATTAGTTTCTTGGGAATATCCATTTCGGATCTGTGCTGCCTCCTGGCCATGGAGTGGGTTTGTGTGTGTCTAAATCCTAGAGTTGAACATGCAGGAGTTCCTTGGGTACCTACGGAGCTTATGTATCTTACAGGGGCGTGGCCGCACATTGTGTGCGGGCGTATAACAAGCTATATAACTGTTTATGTGACTGCAGAGAGGTGCTTGTGTATGGTGGTGCCCCTCAAGGTAAAACTGATTGTCACACCAATGAGAACCGCCATTGTGGTCTGTCTCATCTATCTCCTGAACATCCTTTGTCTTGTCCCGGAGTACATGACCTCATATATAGACTGGAGGTTCTTCCCAGAAACCAACAAGACGCTTCTGTCCATGTATTACACCGCGGAAAGACCTCAAGTTGTCGGCCTGGTCTTCTTTCTGAGCTTCTTTGCTGGCGTGCTTTCCTTCGTCGCGTTGATTGTGTTTACGACGTTTCTTGTGGTCAAACTTAAGCGAGCATCACAATGGCGCATGAAGGCAACATCCGGCCAGGACCTAGATGGTTCAATGTCTGACCGCGACAAGAGAACAGTGAAGATGATTGTTTTAATTGCTACAGTCCTTATCGTCTGTTACACGCCTGGAACCATGCTCACAATGACTACAGTCCTAGAGCCGGATTTCATTGTCGGTCGGCGATACTCCAATTTAGCCACGGGGATGTGGACAATCGCTTATGTGTTTCAAACCATCAACTCCAGCATCAACATTCTACTGTACTATACTATGAGCTCAAAGTTCAGAGAGCAGTTCAACGCATTATTCAATCGAGTCATAAAACTGACGCAAGTGTAATGGAAAGACACCCCAAAGAGGGACTGCATCTAGATCAATAAGCTGGAATAAATATCATTGTTGAGAAAAGAAATTGTTGAGATGCGTCATAAAACATATTTACACGATACATAACAACAAGATCATCATAATCTTGAACCAGAGGAAGGCAGAGAAGTAAATCTATAGGTGGTTTGGCCATATGGTATAACCGAGACAAATACACAGAGCTGATCCACGACTCTTTTCCCGAGAAACCACATTTCCACTGCCATTAGATTTTCTCAGCTTGTCTGCTCATTGTCTAATTTTCATATCTATACAAAAGTACAGGTTATAAGTAGCACGTCAAACACTCTTTGTCCCGTTGCAATTGGTATATTTTTATTGGTCAGTATGTTTTCCATCTTGCAAAAGATTTATCTTCTTCATGGCGATTCTTGTTCAAATCTCTTCATGGCACCTTCCATCGGATGCTATGACTTTTCCGAGATAGCTGACTTTGACTTGCATCAGTATATAGACAAGATGCATGTTCTCAAAACAAATTTACTTTCATCTGTTTACAAACAATGTATTCCCTGAGTTGATTTGAACACAGAAGCCACAAACAAATTACTGCACCATTACTTTCCTGGCATATTTCGCTGCATGTCTTCAGGTGCATACTGCAATACTAAATACGTACATAGTCACTGATATTGTTCGAATGTGGAGTTTGTTATCTCGTGGTAGTCTGACATTTAGTATTTCAGCCAAAGAATTATTCGTTTATTCATATCATATGATATATAAGAATTCAGCATGTCCGGTTGAATAAGAGCGTTCGCTCTTAAACTTTCGAAAGCGGGGAACGAGGATTTTTTGGCGCTCGCTCGCTTTTGAACTCAAGCGTAGTTCATACACACTACATCGAGCAGTGATGGACTCAATCTTGAGTGTGGATTAGTATTCCCTATTAACAGTGTCCCTGACCATGAGGCGAACGCACTCCGGCTTCAGAGGTACTTGTAATTTACGTACCCCAGTGAAGGACGATAGGTCAACATTTTAGCCCAACTGTCCGGTGTAGGGGTTGAACCCCCTTACCTCGGCATCAGCACACCGGATGTTTAAGAACACGCGTTCTTATACATTCGGCCATGCTGACCTACACTTGTGATGTTATCTTCCCACTTGTATCCAATATCCATCTTTGAGATGGTCTATTACCCACCCGAACTCACAATTATGGTTAAAGTTAGTTGTATGTCCTTTACAGTACGTCGCAATCTTCTTCTTCTTCGTTCATCCGGAGTTTTTTTTTCGGACGTGATTGCGTTGTGCCTGTCCACAGCAGAGCTGCGTTCTTGCGCCGTTAGGCCGACACATCCGACTTCTGCGGGCATTTGTTGACCGGGTTAACCTTCCCGGGGGTTTCTTAGGACGTTTGGCTCTCACTGTTGTGGTGTTATCCCCCATCCCAGCTGGCCCATATAGAACAGCCAAAGACATCCTGGTCAGCCCTCAAGGGAAGGCAGGGGCAGACCATGGGCATTCCCCGCCATCCAAGGAGGCTTCCATACTTGCAGAGCCAACACACAGCGCTCTGGTACTGGGCTCACCCAAGGAATCGTCACGTCCTGCACATGGCTGCTTAGCCTCACTTCCGTATATTGGGCCTTCCATTCACCATAGGCTGTTCTTCCGGAAACCAGAAGTATGCAGTCTGCAGATGACATCCACACAGTGAGCTTTCGATTCGGACTTTCCACATAATGGATTTGCTATCCAAGCAATATTCCATTTCGTGCCACTAGGACACTTTTCCCACCTTTTATGAAGCCCACACAGTGTGCTTTCGATTCGGACTTTCCACATAATGGATTTGCTATCCAAGCAATATTCCATTTCGTGCCACTGGGACACTTTTTCCACCTTTTATGAAGCCCACACAGTGAGCTTTTGGTTCGGACTTTCCACGTAATGGATTTGCTATCCAAGCAATATTCCATTTCATGCCTCTGGGGCGCTTTTGTAACCGACATACCTGTGGTATGAAGTGCGGCAGTCTAAATACTTCTTCATGCACCTTTAAATGTCAACCTGAATGTAGTTAAAGTAAGCTGCAGTCAACTTGAGCTTGTTGATATCTCCATAGAGCTTGTCCTCAAATGAAGCATGTGTGGGCCAAAATATCTTTCTCTGTTCTGCATATATTGGACACTCCTGCAGCAAATGTTTAGCTGTCATTTTACCAGTTCCACAATTGCATTCATCGGTATCTCCTATCTTTAGTTTATTGAACAAGTGGTATTTCAGCCTGTTATGTCCTGTGCGGAGTCTGAAGATTGCTACTTGTTCTCTTCGGTCGAGTTTGTAATATGCATCATCCTTCTGGTGACCTGGATGCTCTGATTCCCATTTGGTTCTATAAGTGCTTTTTATCAACCTCTTTGCCTCGTTATAGGTTATGTCTATGTCAGGCTGTGGTAGTCGTCCGCCCTCTTTTGCCAGTCTGTCAGCCTCTTCATTTCCAGGTATACTGCAATGTGATGGTATCCACTGTATTACAACTTTTTTGGATTTCTGGCATAGACCATGGAGTGCTGCTCTTAGGTCAGCTATTTCTGTGCTGTAATTGCTCTTCAGTATGTACGTCGCAATCAACCTGATAATTTTTTTAACAATTTACCATCTACCAGCCACTTTTTTTTTAAGATCAGCAGTTTGCCATTGCATTCTAAACCACTAAAGCTCTATCATTCATTGGCACCTTGCCGTCTTGACAGACGATAGTTTATAAGGGATAGAGTTATTGTCTCTCCATAGCACAAAGCCTGGGCTAAAATATAGAGATCATGTGTTGCCCATGCAGCATGATCTCTCTCTCTCTCTCTCGGCCTGCCTAGTTCACTCCAGAGAAAAGGTAACACCTCTACATCTGGAACAAGACAAGCTGCAGAAGCTGCCGGATCAGCAAAGCAATGTTCTAATTGTCCGCCTGTCGGAGCTTCGATCCTAGACCAGCCGCCAACCAAGGCTTAGGGCCTGGTCTGCCCTGCCATGACACTTTGTCTTTAGGTTGCATTTCCTCGCACCAGGGTATTCTGAACCACTAATGCTCATACCATCTAAATCAACGCAAGGCGGTATCTTTCTAATCGTTTGCGGCTGATGTCGAACCTTGGACTCGGTGCGTCGGGGAACTGTCAAACGCCTTCCCTACCCCTAAGCTACAGAGCCGTCCATAACTATGGTACTTATCCTGTATGTTTACAGCACTACGGGTCTCAGACATTCCTGAGCTTTCAATGTTTCATCGTCTAGTGTCTCTTGTAATCTCGACTTCTTTCATGTTTTATATCAGTGCCTCTCAATACCTGTGGATTTTCTTTCCATAATATGTTAATGATGACAAGGCTTTCCAGACAATTGGTATTGTCCATACCGAACCTCCAAACATCATTTTAAAAAAAAATCATTTCACATCAGCAGTAAACCTGTTTACTTTCATGTCACTGCAAATAATACACCCCCGCCCCCCTCATACCCATTCCCTGGACATCCGATGTCGCTTGACCACAAGTGGACAAAAGAAACCAATTCTATGTTGGAATCCGTGTTTTATTATTGCTCGTCCGTTTATTGCTTCTGTTGGTCAGTGTTCCTCGTTGACCAGTGAATCCTGGCACTTTGATCTTCTATTTATCATCTGTTGAAACGATCTTGCTTGTTGCGACGTTCGGCTCCTGCATTATTCTACAATTCAAAACCGTTATTCTCTTTCTTGTTTTTCTCATTATACATAGCGCGGCGGCTAAATGGCTTTCATACCCCTGGTTTGAATCTTTTTACAGGGAAGTAATCCTTTCAACGACGTATGTTCAGTACCTGGGGGTCATTTTCATTATACATTTTAGTCACTGAGCTGTAACCGATCAAGACAGTTGAGCCCCGGCGTCTTAAAGATTCTTTCGACTACCTTCTTTAAGCCGCAGCTAGTGGTGGAAAGTGGATATTTTAGAAGGTAGGGGGACATAATCGCCGCCTTAAGTACCAGGTTAGTGGTTGCCTTGTAGGTAGGGGGAGGTAATCGCTAACCAGGACCACCGACGCACTGACCTCGACCACGACGTCTTCAACTCAACGGGGTCCGGCGTGGGAAGGCCACAGGAACCACCATGAAAACACCAGCCATCATATCTACTAAGAGGCGGGCGGGGCAGTTGCAGCGGTGAACATGAATGAAGAATGAAAGAAAAGGTTCAGGGGTGATAACCTAGTTTCAAGTGCGTTCCTGGCATAGCCGACTGATGCCTGTTTTCTTGTAAAGGCCACCTCAAGGCTGTGGCCGTGAGAACCCCAGTGGGGTCCAGCATGTCCTAGCTGGAGTCCTGATATCCCTGTTCATTTATAGGCAGATAAACTGGCTATAAACCAGAATTAAGTTATAATATGTGGAGCATATGTGGAACGTCTGGCCAGCTGCATAAAACCCCTGGCCTCCATTCTGGAGACCTGGGTTCGAATAAGAGTGCTAGTTCTTAAACTTCCGGAGTGCTGATGCCGAGGTAGCGGTTCACCCCCTACACCGGCCTGCTGGACTAAAATGTTGACTTCTCGTCCTTGATTTGGGGACGTAAATTACAAGTATCTCAGAAGTCGGAGAGAGTTCACCTGATAGCGAGGAACTCTGGTAATAGGGAAAACTAATCCACACGTAACAATCTGTCCAATGCACTAGAAGTAGTAGCACATTTATGGAGTATATTGAGCTCAAAGTCAGGGCTGCTCTTGTCGCGGCGACTGCACAAGCCTGGGGCCTTTCATTCCCAAGGCTCAAGACAACCCCTACATCACAAGATTCTATACACAGTGATTCCAGTTGGACAGTTATATACAGCACATCTAGGCAAACCTTCCGGTACAGAGAAGTAGAGGAAGATAAACTCTATGGACCACTGAGTGAACTAAAAGTAAAAACTTAAACAAGAGGCAACATTGCAGATCTAATCTCATTTAATCTCATCATGTTCCTCTTGTACCTTGTGGTGTCGAGGTGAAGTATAAACAGTGGGAGAGTGTCCGCTTATGGGCTTCATGTAACATAGACTCTGTTATTCCCTGCGTCCATCATTTACGTGGTCGGCCTCGTCCTCTGTTTCCCTCAGGTCTGTACATCATTGCTTGTTGTGGTATACTGTTAGTTGGTAACCTACTTGCATGGCCAAACCATTTGACTTGCTGCCTTTTAATAAAATCTCGTGCAGCTATAACCCCCACTTTAGTCCTGATTTCTTCATTTCTGATCTTATCTCTTCTTGATACATTGAGTATTCTTCTCAGGAATACCTCTTAGTTTTTCTACGAGCAGTAACATTGCAGATATAGACAATAAATGTCAAATTAGCTAAAGAAGAAAACAAAACAAGAAGAGGAAGAAAAAAAGAAGAAGAGGAAAAAAAAGTGTAGTATAATTCGATATTTTATATAATATGTGAATAACAAAGGCACAAACAATAGGTTTACACAACTTATTGCCTGGTGTATTTCGCTGCAACTTGTCAGGTACATACTGCAGAAATCACACAACATAAACTAAAACTTAAACTAACATTTTGTATACTGGTGTAAGATAAGATATACTGGTGTAAGGGATTTGCAAATCTAACGGCATCTTCAGCATTCAAACAGGGAAAACAAGTTTATAGCTGTTTGTGCTTTTATTTCCCCACAACCCGCCCCGTGTGGTACTGGGATGAATAAACAGACAATACGCAGACTTTACTGCGTGACCAGGGCGAAAAGTGGCCGGGGAAAGGGCATGGAAAGATTAGGTATGGACTCCAGGCGAGGCACGCAGGGGTCACAAAAGGGACACTGTCAATGCCGGGAGATTCAAACCTGGCGGATTTAGTATTAGAAGGGGAGAGAACAAGGTCGAGTGTATGGCTAGTTCGTTGTTGGACATTGTGGGATGTCCGGCGATTGGAGGAGGCTGGGTGGTTCAAATGTTTGAATTTTTCAAATATTCGGACAGTTAGTCTAGAATATGCTGGTCTCTCTGGTCTAGAGGTTACACGACTTTCTCCGTAATCTCGTATACTCTCGTAGCGTTGCGTGAGAATTGGTAGCCGATCTCTCCGAGTCGATAACTTACGGGGTATTGAGCCGGTCGCTCAGAAAGCAATGGCAAACTACTAAGCGTAATCTTGCCAAGAAATCAACAATCAGCTGAAAGATGCTGATGTTGACAGCGATGTCCTGTAAAGGATATGCGAAAAAAGTATAGAATATGAATTCAAGAGAGAGAGAGAGAGAGAGAGAGAGAGAGAGAGAGAGAGAGAGAGAGAGACAGACAGACAGACAGACAGACAGACAGACAGACAGACAGAGACAGAGACAGAGACACAGAGAGAGTAACAAGGAAGAGAGCGCGAGCGAGAGAGGAGAGAGAGGAAGAAAGGGGGAGAGAGAGAGAGAAGAGAGAGAGAGAGAGAGAGATGAAGAGACGGAGAAAGACAGGGAAAGAACGTACGAACGGACTTTATTTTCAAAGGGTAACAAATTGGGCACGCAGGCCCATCTTACATTCGGCTATTCCAATCACTCATCTTTCGTTTATCAGTTGTTCATGTTACATTCACATATTAAGAAACATTGTCCAATGAATGTTGTAAACATACAAAATGCATATTTCAATGTTATGAGACACACACCCCAACCATCCATCCCACATCCACCCACACATCCCCCACCATAACACACACACACCCAGGCACACATACATGCCCTACCCATCCCCACATCCCACACCTACACAATCCCCCACATATACACATCCCCCCAAACACACTCACATCTCCCACCCACCACACATCCCCCACCAACACACACACACCCAGGCACACATACATGCACTCGCCCACCCATTACCCACCCACATATCCTCCACCACACACGCACAGACCCCCCCCCACCCCCAACCACCCAATCAAACACACATCCCCCAACCGAACATCCCCACCTACACACACATAACCTCGCCAACCCACACATCACGCACCTACCAACACATCCCCCAACACACAATCTACCACACTCACCCACACATCCCACGTCCACACACATATATCCCCACCCTCAACCTACTCACACTCACCCACCCACACATCCTCCACTCACCCCCCCCCCCCCCCCAATCACATACCCCTTAACCACACATCCCTTAACCACACATCCCTTAACCACACATCCCAACCCACACACTTACACACACTCACATCTCCCCACCCATACACACATCCCTCAACACAAATCCCCACCCACCAACGAATCCCCCATCCACAAACACACACCATCACCCAAACACACCCCCACCACTAACACACACGCCAACCACCCACACACATCCCCACCCACACACATCGTCCACCCACACACACATCCTCATCCATACACTCATCTCCGACATATATTCACCCACTCACGTACTCATCCCTCAACCACTCACACTCACACATCCCCCACCCACCCATACATCTCCCATCTACCCATCCACACTCACACACACCATCCATCCAGCCAAACACACACCCCACCCTCCACATAATCCTTTACCCACCCGCACATTCCACATCCAAACACACCTACCCTTCCTACCCACACACACACATCCCTCACCCACACACATCTCCCCTCCCACTCAACACCCCACCCATATACACATCCCCCACTCTCACACATACATCTCCGACACGCATCCTACATACACACCCCCACCCATACATCCTTCACCCACACACACACATGCACCTCCCCACCCACGCACACATCCCCCACCTACAAACACACGCACCACCCACACACCCCCCACCTACAAACACACCACCCACACATACATCCTCTACCCACCCACAACTAACCCACCCACACACACCCACCCACACAGACATTTCCCCCTCCCACACACACACATCCCTACACCCATCCCCACACCCATCACACACCCATCCCCAACCCACACACATATCCAACACACCCATTGACCCACAAATCCCTCACCCACTCACCTACATACACATTCCCCACCCACACAATCCTCACCCACCAGCATCCTCCCACTTCCAACCATCACCCAAACATTCCTCACCCTCTCACACCCACCACCGACCACACATCCTTCACCCACCCACACATCACTCATCCACCCACACACATCCTCTCTACACATACATCCCCACACACACACACACACCCCAGACACACACACATTCCTCATACACACCCATACTCCCTCGCATACTCTGCATGCATGTACACATACACACAAACATATACGCATACATACACGAACATACACGCATATACACACACACACATGCATACATACAAACACACATGTACGCACACATAAGCACACATATACACGCATACACACAGGTACACACATATACACCCATACACACATACAGACACACACACACATCCATCCACACATATAAACATACACACATACACACATATATACACACATACGCACACCCATCCATCCACACACATACACGCTGCCTCACATAACCACTGAAACTAATGTGAATACTCCCACACTTTACACACGCACACACTGTCGACTATCGTGAGCATCCCCACAAGAACATTCAAATTTGGGGGATGGGAAAACATGGCAAATATGGGAAATGGTGATGAAAATATGTTATACATTGTGTAACGTAAAAAAAAACAATAGTGGAGAGAGAGAGAGAGAGAGAGAGAGAGAGAGAGAGAGCGAGAGAGAGAGAGAGAGAGAGAGAGAGAGAGAGAGAGAGAGAGAGAGAGAGAGAGAAGGACAGGGGGACAGAGAGGGAGAAATGGGGAGAGGTGTGAAAAATAGAGTGGGAAGAGAGAGAGAGAGAGAGAGAGAGAGAGAGAGAGAGAGAGAGAGAGAGAGAGAACGAGGGGACAGAACTGGGAGAGAGAGAGAGAGGGGACGAGAGAAAGAGGGAGGAAAAGAGAAAGAGAACGAATGCACTTTATTTTAAAAAACCCGTCTAACATTCCGCGCTCCTTATCTCTCAGCTCTCATACAGTATTACATTCGCATATCACTTATGAGACTAATCTTAGACATTAACAACAATGACAATAAATGAATGAAACGCACTGAAAATGTGCAATGATGAAGTATCACACATACACCTTCCACTGTCTACAGATTTGTCACACATACCCAAACCATTATCTACACAGAATCACACATCTTAACCATTGTCTACACAGAATCACACATTCTAACCATTGTATACACAGATTCCCACATACCCCAACCACTATATACACCATTGTCACACATACCCCAACCATTGTCTACACCAGGGGTGGCCAACCTTTTCAGCTGGCGGGCCAAATTTCAGAAATAATATATTCTGCCGGGCCACGCACCTAATGCTTTTTTTTTTTTTTTGGTTTAATTAAACTAAACAAGCAAGCGTGCTACAGCCTCGATCACATCATCGCTTCCCACTCCGCGGGCCGCAACATGACGTCCGGCGGGCCGCATGCGGCGCGCGGGCCTCGTGTTGGTCACCCCTGGTCTACACCATTGTTACACACACCCCAACCATTGTCTACGCCATTGTTACACATTGCTACGTCTAGAAAAGGACATCTCACACATACCCCAACCATTCTCTACACCATTGTCACACATACCCCAACCACTTTCTACACCATTGTCACACATACCCCAACCACTTTCTTCACCTTTGTCACACATACCCCAACCATTCTCTACACCATTGTCACACATACCCCAACCATTCTCTACACCATTGTCCCATATACCCCAACCACTTTCTTCACCTTTGTCACACATACCCAAATCACTATCTACACCATTGTCACACATACCCCAACCACTATCTACACCATTGTCACACATACCCAAACCACTATCTACACCATTGTCACACATACCCCAACCATTCTTTACACCATTGTCACACACACCCCAACCATTCTCTACACCAGGGGTGGGCAAACTACGGCCCGCGGGCCGCATGCGGCCCGCTGAGTGATTTTATGCGGCCCGCAAGGGCATTTAAAAATAAAAAATTTTAATTCGTTTTTAAGTTATGTTGTTGAATTTTACAGAATTGTATGTACCGTAATGATGAGTGTCAATAACAAAAGTAAGATTGAAGATGAATGCCGTGTTTTTAATGATGAATGGACAACTAAGTACTGTTTTATAAAAGTTGGTAACAAATATGTTTGCTTGTTGTGTCGTGAGTCAGTGGCTGTCTTCAAGGAGTACAATTTAAAAAGACATTATCCGGGAAGGTTAACCCGGTCAACAAATGCCCGCAGAAGTAGGATGTGTCGGCCTAACGGCGCAAGAACGCAGCTCTGCTGTAAACAGGCATAACGCAATCACGTCCGGAAAAAAAAACTCCGGATGAACGAAGAAGAAGAAGAAGAAAAGACATTATTAAACAAAACATTCCGATTTCGGATACAATTTAACGACCGAAGAGAAGGAAAGGAAATGCCTTGAGTTAGTGAAAAATTTGGAGAAACAGCAAACTGTTTTCACTAAACAGTCTTCAATTCAATATGCTGCAACAGAAGATAGTCTTGTGCTCTCACACAGAATTTTAAAACAGAACAAGCCATTTTCTGATGGCGAGTTCATCAAGGAATGTTTGCTAGATGCAGTAAACATTATGTGTCCAGAACAAAAACACAGATTTGACAACATTACTTTATCAAGGAGAACTGTGGTCAGACGTGTTGACAAGATAAGCGACAATTTGATGCATAAACTTCAAGATGCAAGTAAAGAATTTTTGTGGTACTCTCTTGCATTGGATGAGAGTACCGATGTAATTGCTACTGCCCAAGATACTGAGTGTTGAGTCACTAAAAGACGCAACCACAGGCCATGATATATTCAATGCTGTTATTAACTGTATTGAAAGAACTGGGTTGGTTTGGAACAAGATGGCAAGTGTTATAACTGACGGAGCTCGTGCTCGAGCTGGAAAAAATGTATGTCTGGTAAAGTTGATAAGTGATAAGATTAAAGCAGAATATCCAGACCAACATTATTACCACTTCACTATGTGATTCATCAAGAAAGTATGTGTAAAACTGTTTTGAATATCAAGCATGTTATTGACCCAGTTGTCAGTGTCATCAACCTCATCAGATCAAGAGGACTTAATCACAGACAGTTCAAGTCATTACTTGACGATTTGGAAACTGAACATTCCGATGTCCTGAACCACACCAATGTTCGATGGCTGAGTCTCTGCAAGGTGTTGAGGCGAGTGTGGGAACTCAGAGAAAAAAATAGTGATGTTCCTAGAGATGAAGGGCATTGCATGTGACTTTAATACTAACATTGTCAATAAAAAGTGGCAGTTAGACTTTATGTTTGCCATTGAAATTATGGAAAAGTTAAATGAACTGAATGTCAAACTTCAGGGCAATGGTTTGTTTGCACATGAATTGTATGTATATGTAAAATCATTTCAGGCAAAACTCTCACTGTTCTCCAGACAAGCAAGTGAAAAAAGATTTTGTCACTTCCCTTTGCTGAAACAAGAAACCATTTCTGTTGAAATGACTGAAAAATACAAAACCCAATAAGATGCATTGATTGAAGAATTTGGATGGAGATTCCAAGATTTAAATAAATTAGAGCCACAGTTCAATATTCTCAGTTCACCTTTTAGTGCAGAAGCTGATACAGCCACAGAGAAAACATACAGTTGGAAGCAGATCATGACCTGAAAGAGAACTTCAAGACAGATGGTTTGTTGGATTTCTATGGATCTTTATCACAAGAATCATTTCACAACTTTAAAAACTTTGCAGCTAAAACTTTGATTATTTGGATCAACATACATTTGCGAACAAGCATTCTCTTGCTTGAAGATCAACAAATCTAAGAGTAAGTCTTTATTGTCGGACTGCAACTTGCATGCTGTCATGCGAATTTCAACAAGTAAACTTGCTCCAGATTTCAAGATTATTGTCAAAAAGTGCAAGCAGTTACATACATCTCATTAGAAATCAACAACTGTAGTGACAGTGTAGTCGCTGTGTGTCTAAATTAAAGCCATTGATAGATAATAAAGAATATTTGTTATAATAACAAGTTGTTTAATCGTGTTAACAAATAAGTAAAAGTTTGTGTCCATATTGTCAAATATAATGTACAAGTGTATAAGTAAAATAAAATTAGTAATTTAAAAAAAAAAATAATTAGTTATTTTTACTGCTTAATTACTTATTTTGATAGGTTGCTGTAAACAAAATGGATATATATATATATATATATATATATATATATATATATATATATATATATATATATATATATATATTTATATATATATATATATACACACACACATTGGCACCTTGCCGTCTTGACAGACGATAGTTTGTGCTTTAAAAAGGCATAATAACTTTTAACTATGGCGGTAGCGAGTGTGACTGATAAGGCCAATTTGCGCTGTAAATGTCCGTTCACAGTGGGTGCATCTGAACACGTGGTCATTTCCACCATCATGCACCATCTTACGTCTCAAACGCTTGGTGTGTGACTTTTCTGCAATAATTTTCTCCTTTGACTTTATTCCATTTCTGATATTTGCCCTCCATGCAACACGTTCAGCGGCGACTTGCTCCCAATGTGCATTATCAATGCCTGTATCAATCATGTCCCGCTTACACACATCTTTGTATCGTAGTAGAGGCCGACCCTGAGATCTCTTACCCATCTGTAATTCACCAAAAAGATATCCTTTGGTATTCTACCATCATCCATCCTCCTAAGATGTCCTATCCATCTAGGTCTACGAAGACTGAGCATGGAATAAACTGTCACACAACCTGATCTTTCCAATACTTCAGTATTTGTGATTTTGTCTTGCCACTTAATACCAAGAATTCTTCGCAGACACCGCATATGAAAGCTGTTTAAATTGTTCTCTTGGTGTGAGTAAGTTGTCCAGGTTTCACTGCCATAGAGAAGAGTACTAAGGACACAGGCTTGATAGACAAGGACTTTTGTTTTGGCAGTAAGCTTCCTGTTCTCCCAGACTCTTTTTCTTAACCTGTTCATTGTTGTTGCTGTCTTACCAATCCGGATGTTGATTTCCTGATCTAGGGATAATTTGCTATTTACCACTGATCCTAGATATGTAAAATGGTCTACTATCTCTAGTTCGGCGTCGTCAATAAAGATTGATGGTACCCCATGTGCACCTTGTGACATAATCTGTGTCTTCTTTTTGCTAATTGTTAAACCAAATTCAGAACAAGCATTGGAGAATGCAGATAGTAGACATTGCAATTCTTCCTCAGAGTGGGTCGTAACTGCAGCATCATCTGCAAAAAGCAACTCTCTGATCAGTACCCTCCTAATTTTGGTCTTAGCCTTCAATCTCTGAGCATTGTAGAGGCCGCCATCTGAGCGTGAATGAATGTATATACCACCATCCTGATCACGAAATGCATATTTCAGTAGAAGTGAAAAGTATATTCCAAAGAGGGTGGGAGCTAGTACACAACCTTGCTTAACTCCACTCTTGATTTCAAATTCTTCAGAAGTTGCACCATCAAACTTGATTATACCCTTCATGCCTGTGTGGAACGATTCCACAATGGACAGAAGAGTTGGTGGGCAGCCAATCTTCTTTAGTGCCTTGAACAGACCCTCACGGCTATATATATATATATATATATATATATATATATATATATATATATATATATATATATATATATATATATATATATATATATGCGGCCCGCCAATAGCTTTACATTTGTCAATGCGGCCCTCCACACGAAAAGTTTGCCCACCCCTGCTCTACACTACTGTAACACATACTCCAACCACTATCTACACCATTGTCACAATACCCCAACCATTGTCTACACCATTGTCACAATACCCCAACCATTGTCTACACCATTGTCACAATACCCCAACCATTGTCTACACCATTGTCACACAAACCCCAACCACTATCTAAACCATTGTCACAATACCTCAACCACTATCTACACCATTGTCACTTATACCCCAACCATTCTCTACACCATTGTCACACAAACCCCAACCATTGTCTACACCATTGTCACACAAACCCCAACCATTGTCTACACCATTGTCACACAAACCCCAAGCAATGTCTACACCATTGTCACACAAACCCCAACAATTGTCTACACCATTGTCACACAAACCCCAACCATTGTCTACACCATTGTCACACAAACCCCAAGCAATGTCTACACCATTGTCACACAAACCCAAAGCAATGTCTACACCATTGTCTCACAAACCCCAACCGTTGTCTACACCATTGTCACACAAACCCCAAGCAATGTTTACACCATTGTCACACAAACCCCAAGCAATGTCTACACAGAATCACACATATTGCAACCATTGCCTGCACAGAAGCAAACAGACATACACCCTAATCTACACACATTCACATACATGCTCCAGCCTTCTTGGTCAGAGAAATAAGCCAGAGAAACAGCCAGATGGAGAATGACGTTGGGTGAAGAATGACTTGCGCGATGACTTGGATTAAAGTGAGGAAGAACTGCGCAATTCGTCGACCTCACTCTCGCCTGAGTCCATCTGAGTCCAGTGGCAAGACAAGTCGAGACGACTGGAGACGAATACAGGTGCAGTGGATGACCAGGGCGCTCTACGTGCCTTGCCGTGCTCATTACGTTCCACAAAGCTTTGCAGGTAAACGCCGTCTTGCCCGTTGAATGTGGAATGATTTCTTCCACGCAGTCTGCCGAATCCTGTCTTCACATGCTGGGTACAAACACACAGAAACAGCCAGAGAAACGCTTGTGAAACAGGCCAGAGAAACAGGCAAGAGAAACAGATCAGAGAAATTGGACAGAGAAACAGGCCAGAGAAACAGATCAGAGAAACAGATCAGAGAAACAGATCAGAGAAACAGATCAGAGAAACAGATTAGAGAAACAGATCAGAGAAACAGGCCAGAGAAACAGGCCAGAGAAACAGATCAGAGAAACAGATCAGAGAAACAGACCAGAGAAACAAATCAGAGAAACAGATCAGAGAAACAGCCAGAGAAACAGACCAGAGAAACAGATCAGAGAAACAGATCACAGAGAAACAGACCAGAGAAACAGATCAGAGAAACAGACCAGAGAAACAGATCAGAGAAACAGGCCAGAGAAACAGATCAGAGAAACAAATCAGAGAAACAGATCAGAGAAACAAATCAGAGAAACAGATCAGAGAAACAGACCAGAGAAACAGATCAGAGAAACAGCCAGAGAAACAGACCAGAGAAACAGATCAGAGAAACAGATCAGAGAAACAGATCAGAGAAACAAATCAGAGAAACAGATCAGAGAAACAAATCAGAGAAACAGATCAGAGAAACAGACCAGAGAAACAGATCAGAGAAACAGCCAGAGAAACAGATCAGAGAAACAGATCAGAGAAACAGACCAGAGAAACAGGCCAGAGAAACATGCCAGAGAAACAAGCCAGAAAAACAGGCCAGAGAAACAAGCCAGAGAAACAGGCCAGAGAAACAACGCTTTCAGGGTTTTAAAAGAAATCTGACGTCTGTAACGCTCGAGATGTATACACTCGAGTTTTGAATGAGCATTGCAAGATAGAAGCCTCGCGGGTGTGAGGGAGTTCGTGCAATCAACTGAAACTCTGCTAGTGTGAGCAAGGACAGCAGAACACTAACAGAGAGTTTCAGTGGTGAGAAGGTGGTCAGTGATGTATACAATCAGTCAGCCAATCATAAGTCAAACTAATGTATTCCTTTAGGGAATTTAAACTCAGAAATCATCAACAATATATTGCACGGTTATTTGTCTGGCAAATGTCGATGCATCTCTCCAGATGCATACTGTAGAGTTACATATCATATGAAGCCAATAAATGAATTATACAATGGCTAAATTACTTTAAACACATAGCTCACTGATATTGTTAAAATCTGGAGCATGTTGTTCCCAAGGTAATGTCAGATTCAAAATGAAGTCTTCTTATTTGCATAGAGCCGACTGGAACGGCCTAATTGATAATGCATGGATATAGTTGAGCAATCGATTGTTGTTCGTTGAACACAGTACCCGGAACGCCGTTTCTTTACTAAATTTCAACAAGTCAACCAATCAGTGACTTCCGCATTGAATACCCAATAATTAAATTTACTAATAGGTCTTGACATTGCTGAAGATACGATTGATGATCTTGTCTGCTGCATTTGTTTCAACTGTTTTAGATAAATATTTCTTTCACAGTCCCTTTGTGTTTCTGCACTGATCAAATAAGGCGTTGAACTGATATCTGAACTTTGAGCTCATGGTATAGTACAGTAGAATGTTGATGCTCGAGTTGATGGTTTGAAACACACAAGCGATTGTCCACATTCCCGTGGCTAAATTGGAGTAACGCCGACCGACAATGAAATCTGGTTCTAGGACTGTAGTCATTGTGAGCATGGTTCCAGGCGTGTAGCAGATGATAAGGATGGTGGCAATTAAAACAATCATCTTCACTGTTCTCTTGTCGCGGTCAGATATTGAACCATCTAGGTCCTGGCCGGATGTTGCCGTCATGCGCCATTGTGATGCTCGCTTGAGTCTGACCACAAGAAACGTCGTAAATACAATCACCGCGATGAATGAAAGCACACCAGTAAAGAAGCTCAGAAAGAAGACCAGGCCAAGAACTTTAGGTCTTTCCGCGGTGTAATACATGGACAGAAGCGTCCTGTTGGTTTCTGGGAAGAACCTCCAGTCTATATATGAGGTCATGTACTCAGGGACAAGACAAAGGATGTTCAGGAGATAGATGAGACAGACAACAATGGCGGTTCTCATTGGTGTGACGATCAGTTTTACCTTCAGGGGCAGCACCATGCACAAGCACCTCTCAGCGGTTACATAAACAGTTATATAGCTTGTTATACGCCCACACACGATGTGCGGCCACGCCCCTGTAAGATACATAAACTCTGAAGGTACCCAAGGAACTCCTGCATGTTCAAGACTAGGATTTAGACACACACAGACCCACTCCATGGCCAACAGGCAGCACAAATCCGAAATAGATATTCCCAAGAAACTAATGTTTATAGTATTTGTAAAACCCAGTTTTAGAAACACGGTTATGTTGATTATGTTGGCTACAATTCCAAACAAGCTAATGATGCTGCTAAGACAAGCGAAGTTGACAATGGTGAATATCTCAGTTTGTTTGTTGGATAAGAGACCCCAAGATGGTTTATCTATAGATCGTTCAGCTTCTGGTGATGACCGGGTGTTTGCCTCTAGTATCGTCATGAACATAGTTGAACAACGTGTATAATTCATGGTGTATTCCATCATTGTAAGTATTTACCAGTGGTTTCTGTTTGGGTATTTTCACAGGATGGCGGATATCAGAATAAATCACGATTATGTAGCTTTATGAGAAATATTGGACTCTGTGTGATGAAATGAAGTCGTAAATGTGTAACACGTGTTTTAATACCGTTTAATTGTTTCTGTGCACTTTAAAAAAATTATAAATTGGTCACATGGTAATGAGGTTTATTTGGAAGTATTCTTGCTGATAATGTATGTCAGCCTTATTGATTATAATTCAGTAATCCTGATTTAATTGTCGCTCATCTGAGAGAAATAGAGTGGTAGAACTATCAGTAGGACGAGAAGAAGAAGAAGAAGAAGAAGAAGAAGAAGAAGAAGAAGAAGAAGAAGAAGAAGAAGAAGAAGAAGAAGAAGAAGAAGAAGAAGAAGAAGAAGAACAACAACAACAACAACAACAACAACAACAACAAGAATAGCAGACTAAGGATAAAAATTTATAACAAGAACCAGAGCAAGAAGCCTTAAGTAAACACAACTTTAGTTTGATGATGACACATACAATTCCGTGTTGTTAAACTTCCGGTAACTTGGTCACCGCACTACGGTCCCACGAACCAGATCCCACACGTAGTCAAACTGTATGAAGTTCAAACAGACGCACAGTCATGGCTTGTGTGATGTTGGCGCCCACACATCAATTTAAAAATTGTTGCATTTCATTTGCAGGCTGTTGCAGTCAACCCCAGGTTGAATTTCTCGGGAACTGTACGTTCAGTAGTGTGGCACTGGTTTTTGAACGAGAAGTTAGCGTTTAAGTCTAACTTAATGCCGATGTAGGAATTGAACGGCCTCACTCGCCACCAACGCACAGTGAGTTTAAGAATGAACGTTATTATCATTCCGACATCGTCGACATTTTAGAAATAGTTGCGTTATATTACAAGGTATTCACTGGTTTCGTCGCCTCCTCGCTATCTTCCTTCCCAGAAAATTCCTACAGTGGAAAGTTATCTTCTTTACGATACTGTGCTGTCTGTCTGTCTGTCTGTCTGTCTGTCTGTCTGTCTGTCTGTCTGTCTGTCTGTCTGTCTGTCTGTCTGTCTGTCTGTCTGTCTGTCTGTCTGTCTGTCTGTCTGTCTGTCTGTCTGTCTGTCTGTCTGTCTGTCTGTCTGTCTGTCTGTCTGTCTGTCTGTCTGTCTGTCTGTCTGTCTGTCTGTCTGTCTGTCTGTCTGTCTGTCTGTCTGTCTGTCTGTCTGTCTGTCTGTCTGTCTGTCTGTCTGTCTGTCTGTCTGTCTGTCTGTCTGTCTGTCTGTCTGTCTGTCTGTCTGTCTGTCTGTCTGTCTGTCTGTCTGTCTGTCTGTCTGTCTGTCTGTCTGTCTGTCTGTCTGTCTGTCTGTCTGTCTGTCTGTCTGTCTGTCTGTCTGTCTGTCTGTCTGTCTGTCTGTCTGTCTGTCTGTCTGTCTGTCTGTCTGTCTGTCTGTCTGTCTGTCTGTCTGTCTGTCTGTCTGTCTGTCTGTCTGTCTGTCTGTCTGTCTGTCTGTCTGTCTGTCTGTCTGTCTGTCTGTCTGTCTGTCTGTCTGTCTGTCTGTCTGTCTGTCTGTCTGTCTGTCTGTCTGTCTGTCTGTCTGTCTGTCTGTCTGTCTGTCTGTCTGTCTGTCTGTCTGCCTGCCTGCCTGCCTGCCTGCCTGCCTGCCTGCCTGCCTGCCTGCCTGCCTGCCTGCCTGCCTGCCTGCCTGCCTGCCTGCCTGCCTGCCTGCCTGCCTGCCTGTCTGTCTGTCTGTCTGTCTGTCTGTCTGTCTGTCTGTCTGTCTGTCTGTCTGTCTGTCAACAACCAACTAGTGTTCTAACAAGAGAACCTAGCACCTACCAGCCATCCAACAACCAACCAATAACCAACCTACCAGCTACCAACCAGCCAATAAACTACCAAGCAATAACCAACCAACCATCGACCAACAACCGACCAATAAATCAACCAACTAAGTAACCAAACACCTAACCAGCCAACCAAAAGCCAACTAACCACCTACCCAGTGAACCAACCATCAGCAACCATCAACCAACTAATCAGTCAACGAAATAAGAAACAAAAGAGCCAACCAACCACCTATCCAACATCCAACCAAACACCTAACCAACAGCAACCAACAACCTAACCAGCGAACCAACCAACCAGCAACCAACAACCAACCAATTAATCAGTTAACGAACTAAGCAATAAACTATCCAACCAACCACCTAACCAACAGACAATCAACCACTTAACCAACAGCCAACCAACCACCTAACCAACAGCCAACCAACTACTCAACCAACAGCCAACCAACTACCTAACCAACGAACCAAACAACCAGCAAACAACAAGCAACCAATAAATCAGTCAACGAACTAAGCAAGAAATCAGCCAACCAACCTCTTAACCAACAGCCAACCAACCACCTAACCAACGATCCAACCAACCAGCAATAAACAACCAACCAATTAACCAGTCAAGGAACTAAGCAACAAATCAGCCAACCAAACACCTAACCAATCAACCAACAAAAGAGCCACACAAACAGCAGACAGTTCTTCCTCTTGAAACACCGAGGTCTTGCAACAAACAATCGCTATTTGTATTTAATACTTAAACAATTATAAATGACATGGTACAATTTCACGAAAAAAACTCTGACACCCGTGAATTCACAGTGTACCCTGACATTTCCTCAGTCATAAACTGACCTGACATTCGCTCAAATGCAGTACCATTATGTTATCCTCTTTGTCTGATAAGTTGTTGTATATTTGGTTCCAAGATGCTTGCTCGTTTTGTATGTAATTTGGAGTTCATGGCGATGTTTACATTTATAATTATACATCAATGCCATATGTTGATATTACAGTAATAACGAATGTAATATATACAGTGCTGACAATAGTTATTAGCTTTTAACTCCCGTGAGGGGAAATGATATTCATTAAGTTCGCTATGAATAAATCACAAATAGGTTATAGAGGATGGTAGGAATGGCTACATTTGGTATATAATTTACCTGATATTGTAGTAGAGATCTCCTATTTCCGACTTCTGTAAACACACAATTATTTTAACAGATCCGGTGCTAAACAAAAAATAGATTTGCACCAAACAAAAACTGAGAGCGGAAAATGAGAAGTAGGCGTGTGTCACAGTTATTATTTAAAAAGTGGATAATATGGTAGCAAATATGTTGAGTTATAACTCAAGTACAACATTATGGATCCGTGATATATAAACTCCTGGCAGATGCGGAAAGTCGCTTAAGGCACTTAATCATTGAACAAGTTTGCGACGTTCTGTATAACTGGCAGCCAACGAGACAACTCCATTTGGGTAAGGAGCTTAGATAGTTATTTCCATATCCTTTACAGGACGTCACAATCAAACCCAGCAATTTTTGGCTGTTTGTTATCTCTTGACAAGTTTACGTTCAGTAGTTTGCCATTGCTTTCTGAACGATCGGCACTCATACCATTGCATGGAAACTAACGAAAGGCGATCTGCTTCCAAATTGCCCGCATCTGTGTTTCAAACGTGGTATGCAGAATTGCGAATTGTGTTCGTAATCCTTTCGCCATAGGGCTTAGATAACTGGTGGGGTACTGGTACACGATAATTCATAAATAAACACAAATAGTATTGTTTGGCATTCATAGAAGGAGAATAAGAATGTAGAGATTAGAGGACGCACTAGACAACTTACAATTTGACAGCTATAGTTACCGACCGGGATTCGAACCCGTCACCTCCAAATGACGACAGCGCCTCGCTGCAGGAACGAGTGTACTTCATCACACGACCAAAAAGACACTCCATAGACATTAGACACCAAGGAGTGTCTAGTTGGTCATGCGTCGAAGTACACTCATTCCTGCAGCGAGGAGCTGTCGCCATTTGGAGGTGACAGGTTCGAATCCCGGTCGGTAACTATAGCTGTCAAATTGTAAGTTGTCTAGTGCGTCCTCTAGTCTCTTCTTCCTTCTTCTCCTTCTATGAGCGTCAAACAATACCATGCATGTTTATTTATGAACTGTCTTAGTGGCCTCCAAGGGTTCCCAAAATGATTTCGTGGTACGCGATAAGGTAGATGTGGCCAGAGCCCTGTGAGATCACGTGAATAGTGTGGGCGGGCACATACATCTTCATGGTCTGGAGAGAATGGTGCAGAAGGCTGTGACTGGGGGATCTGGCAGGCATCTAGTGGCAAGACAAACACATAATGGGTCTGCAGCTTGTACCGTTAGTATTGGAACTCTTCTCTGGTTGTTGAAGGTGGGGACATGGCGCGTATAGCAATGCACTGAGTGTTGTGATGTCGGTTCTTGACTCAACTGAATGCCACTCAACTCAACCCGACTCCACTCCACTCACCTCAGCTCAAAACAATGCAACTCCATTCCACTCTACTCTACTCAACATTACTCAAATCAACACGCAGATAACTGAGATCTAGTCATGACAGTGGAGCCGAAGTCAGTATAAAAGATATACAGGGGGTGTTTCAAGGTCATTGGTTGTACAGCTAGAGGTTACTTAGCAGACAGACTGTCGCTAGGACAGACAGACAGAGATAGCGACAGACAGACACAGCGACAGACAGACAGACAGACACAGCGACAGACAGACAGACACAGCGACAGACAGACAGACAGACAGACAGACAGACAGACGACTAAGCAGCCACTATCATTCCTATTTCAATTTCTTCTCCTCAACCCTCTGTTTTACTTTCACTTCTGTGCTACAACTTTATCGCTTTCTCAGGACTATCCTTCATTAACGAATAATAAATACAGTTCCATAAACTTGTGCGTGAGTGCGCGCGAGCGGGAGCGCACACAGACATTTCAACTTTACAATTTCCTCCTCAGCTTCCACTATGTACAGAAAGCATTCCGCCGTCCGCTGTTTTCAATTTATAAGAGGAAAATAAAAACATGCATTCCGCCCACAACGAAACTATTCGGGCAAGTGGCCTTATATCGTAAACATGACTTCCTGTGCGAACCCTTCCCTGGGTCTCTGGTGGCACCCACTCGCGGATGGAGTCTTCCTGAAATGTTAGACTTGTGAGAAAACTGTTGGGACCAGCTGATCGTGCATGAATGAAAAGTGGGTCGCTCGTAGAGTAGTAAGAATGCTCTTAAAAGCGACACACACACATTTGAAGACCCCTGGAGTGAGACGAATATTGTGTCAAAAAGGCAGGGAGAAAACTAACAGGAAACTTTGTAAACGTCGTGTCTATTACAGATGCACAGAAAACCCTTAATTTATAGATCATCGTTTTAAGGGGGTTTGTGATGTAGTCAACAACTAGAAATAATAAAAACAAGTTCCGGAGCAGGAATCTAATGTGGGTATGTGAAGTGTTGGGACCATCATATTGTGTAGGCCTTAGTGCATGGAGGAATAAGTGGTTAGCCTTTCCCTCCCGTGGAGAACGTCGAGAAATGACATTATTAACGTAAAGCTCGAACCACTACACCAAGGCACCCGCTAGATTGTAATAACATTTACTCTGTCAATACCGATCTACACTTGGTCTCTGAGTGGCTCTTCTTGTGAATCACAACCATTTGTGACATGTTCTTGCGAATCACAACCATTTGTGACGTGTTCTTGTGAATTACAACCATTTGTGACGTGTTCTTGTGAATTACAACCATTTGTCATGTGTTCTCGTCCTGTTTAAATTTGGTCGCCCCATACTGCGGCTCTATGGTGAAGGGGTTACGGGCGCAATACCTACTTCCACATATCGCGTTCGAATCACAGCTGCGGGAGATTTTTGGCAGCAGACCGCCTTGCGTTGATTTGCATACAATAGTATGAGTGCCGGTCGTTCAGAAAGCAATGGCAAATTACTGAACGTCAGCTAGCTAAGAAATAATAAACAGTCGAGAAATGCTGGAGTTGATTGCGACGTCCTGTAACAGATTGCAGTTAACTAACACCGCACACTACAGAAATCTTTGAAAGTATTCTTCTTGTGAATTGTCATCCTTTTTTGGCCTATGCTCTCCTTCACCATATTTTCAGAACCTCACTCCCCCCTTTCGTATTTCTTCCCTATAAATCTAAACCCCCACAACGTCACCAGGTCGGCAGGCCAGTGTGTAGCTACAACGTCACCAGGTCGGCAGGCCATTGTGTAGCCACAACGTCACCAGGTCGGCAGGTCAGTGTGTAGCCACAACGTCACCAGGTCGGCAGGTCAGTGTGTAGCCACAACGTCACCAGGTCGACAGGCCAATGTGTAGCCACTACATTACCGGGCCAGTGTGTAGCCACTACGTCGTCATGCCAGTGTGTAGCCACTACGTCATCAGGCCAGTGTGTAGCCACTACGTCACCAGGCCAGTGTGTAGCCACTACGTCACCAGGCCAGTATGTAGCCACTACGTCACCAGGCCAGTGTGTAGCCACTACGTCATCAGACCAGTGTGTAGCCACTACGTCACCAGGCCTGTGTGTAGCTACTACGTCACCAGGCCAGTGTGTAGCCACTACATCACCAGGCCAGTGTGTAGCCACTACGTCACCAGGCCAGTGTGTAGCCACTACGTCACCAGGTCATTGTGTAGCCACTACGTCACCAGGCCAGTGTGTAGCCACTACGTCACCAGGTCAGTATGTAGCCACTACGTCACCAGGCCAGTGTATAGCCACTACATCACCAGGCCAGTATATAGCCACTACGTCACCAGGCCATTGTGTAGCCACTACGTCACCAGGCCAGTGTGTAGCCACTACGTCACCAGGCCATTGTGTAGCCACTAAGTCACCAGGCCAGTGTATAGCCACTACATCACCAGGCCAGTGTGTAGCCACTACGTCACCAGGCCATTGTGTAGCCACTACGTCACCAGGCCAGTGTATAGCCACTACATCACCAGGCCAGTGTGTAGCCACTACGTCACCAGGTCATTGTATAGCAACTACGTCATCAGGCCAGTGTGTAGCTACTACGTCACCAGGCCAGTGTGTAGCCACTACATCACCAGGCCAGTATGTAGCCACTACGTCACCAGGTCAGTGTGTAGCCACTACGTCACCAGGTCAGTGTGTAGCCACTACGTCACCAGGCCAGTGTATAGCCACTACGTCACCAGGTCATTGTGTAGCCACTACGTCACCAGGCCAGTGTGTAGCCACTACGTCACCAGGTCAGTATGTAGCCACTACGTCACCAGGCCAGTGTATAGCCACTACGTCACCAGGTCAGTGTGTAGCCACTACGTCACCAGGCCAGTGTGTAGCCACTACGTCACCAGGCCAGTATGTAGCCACTACGTCACCAGGCCAGTGTGTAGCCACTACGTCACCAGGCCAGTGTGTAGCCACTACGTCACCAGGCCAGTGTGTAGCCACTACGTCACCAGGCCAGTGTGTAGCCACTACGTCACCAGGCCAGTATGTAGCCACTACGTCACCAGGCCAGTATGTAGCCACTACGTCACCAGGCCAGTGTGTAGCCACTACGTCACCAGGCCAGTGTGTAGCCACTACGTCACCAGACCAGTGTGTAGCCACTACGTCACCAGGCCAGTGTGTAGCCACTACGTCACCAGGCCAGTGTGTAGCCACTACGTCACCAGGCCAGTGTGTAGCCACTACGTCACCAGGCCAGTATGTAGCCACTACGTCACCAGGCCAGTGTGTAGTCACTACGTCACCAGGCCAGTGTGTAGCCACTACGAACCAGGCCAGTGTGTAGCCACTACGTCACCAGGTCAGTGTATAGCCACTACGTCAACAGACCAGTGTGTAGCCACTACATCACCAGGCCAGTGTGTAGCCACTACGTCACCAGGCCAGTGTGTAGCCACTACGTCACCAGGCCAGTGTGTAGCCACTACGTCACCAGGCCAGTATGTAGCCACTACGTCACCAGGCCAGTGTGTAGCCACTACGTCACCAGGCCAGTGTGTAGCCACTGCGTCACCAGGCCAGTGTGTAGCCACTACGTCACCCGGCCAGTGTATAGCCACTACGTCACCAGGCCAGTGTGTAGCCACTACGTCACCAGGCCAGTGTGTAGCCACTACGCTAACGAGACTCCTAAGATTGTTTTGTTAGGGGGGGGGGGTGGTGGTTCGCTCGCTTTTAACTCAAGCGTAGTCCGTACATGTGCTACAACTTCTAGTACCCTGGGCTGGATATTTGCGTGTGGATTATCTTTCCCAATTACCAGTGTTCCTCGCCATCAGACGAACCCACTCCTACTTCAGAGTTATTTGTAATTGATGTCCCCAAGTCAAGGACGAGAAGTCAATATTTTAGTCCAACTAATCAGCGTATGGTCGCCCTCCGTGGCGAAGTCTTGCGATTCGTAAGCCCGCTTACCCGCGTTCGAAACACAGCTACGACTGATGTGGCAGCAGACCGCTTTGCGCTGGGTTTAAACGAATTGGTATGGGAGCCGGTCGTTCAGAAAGCAATGGCAATCTACTGAATGTAAACTTGCCAAGACATCAACAGCAGCAATAAAATGCTGGTGTTGACAACGATATCCTGTAAAAATGGATATGCAAAAAGAAAAAAAGGAAAAAAACCGCAGTATGGGTTGTACCCACTACCTCGGCATCAGCACACCGGAAGATAATGGGCTCTATCTATTTACGGGTAGGTTTTCTTTCTTAACAATTCTGTCATGGCAACAACTTTACTGAATCTTCAAACATGCACAACTTGCCAGCAGGACTTCATTTCTTTCGCCCCTATATGAGAAAGCTAGATATTTGATCTCACTACCCAAGAGATGGGCAGTACGCGTGATACCATTAGAAGCAATGTTTTTGCGTATCCTTTTACAGGACTTTGCTGTCAACAGCAGCATCTTTCAGCTGTCTGTTGATCTCTTGGCAAGATTACGCTCAGTAGTTTGCCATTGATTTCTGAGCGGCCGGCTCAGTATCCCGCAAGTCACGAGCGGGGGTCGAACCGCCTCAGCTCTCGCTCCGCTGCGAGACTCTGCGTGATAAACGGGATTACAGAGAGAAAGTGTTGTAACCCCACAGCCAGAGAGACCGGCATTAGAAGCAATAGTTCTTGTAAAAATACCCAACGGTATGGCGGGATTTGAAAGCGGTAGCTTCTGGGCTTAAGACGAATACCCTAAGTTCTCACACAAGCCAGCTCCCTAATATTACGTGTTGCCTTTTCGGAGCGGCCCTACGGCGAATGTATTACGAACGCTAGTCGCAATCCCACATACCGCGTTCCAAACGCACCTGCAGGCGATTTGGAAGCAGACCGCGTTGGGCTAGGTTTCATACAACGGTATGAGCGTGGGTCGTTCAGAAAGCAAGGGAAAAATTACTGAACTTGAACTAACCTAGTAAATAACAAATATCCATACAATACTGGGGTTGTTTGTGACGCCATGTAAAGGATTATTTTTTAGTGGTGGTGGTAGTGGTAGTGGCAGTGGTTGTGATAGTGGTGGTAATGGTAGTGGTGGTAGTAGTAGTGGTGGTAGTGGTGGTGGTGGTAGTAGTAGTAGTAGTAGTAGTAGTAGTAGTAGTAGTAGTAGTAGTAGTAGTAGTAATAGTAGTAGTAGTAGTGGTAGTAGTAGTTGTAGTAGTAGTTGTAGTAGTAGTTGTAGTAGTAGTAGGAGTGGCGCAGCAGCAGCAGCAGTAATGGTGGTGGTGGTGATTGTAGTAGGAGGAGGAGTAGAAGAAATGTCAGAAGTATGAATCGTTATAATAAAACAAAACCGACGAACTATGCCTGACATTCAAATGGTGCATCAGAAATCCAAGGCTGTGATGTGATGGGGAGCTAGGCGCTCAAACCCAGTGCTTCAACCCTAGACATCCAACCTCAGTGTTTCAACGCAAAACGTCCAAATCCAATATTTCAACCCCAGAGTTCAACCCGCGCGTTTCAACCCTAGGAGTTCCACCCCAGTCGTTCAACCTGTATTTCAACCCTAGACGTTCAACCCCAGTGTTTCAACCCCAGACGTTCAACCCCAGTGTTTCAACCCAAAAGTTTCAACCTTAGATGTTCAAATCCAGTATTTCGACCCCAGACGTTCAACCCACGCGTTACAACCCCAGGCGTTCAACCCCTGTGTTTCAACCCCAGTGGATGTCAGAGATACAGCATAATCATGTTAAATAAAGCATCACCGTTGCCGTGTAATGTACCGCACAGAAACAAACCAAGAAAGTGGGTTTTGCTTAGCGACAGCTGGAGAGACCGGCGGGAGGTCGGCCGTAGCGCCGGAGTTTATTGCTTGTGAGGATGGTAAAGTCATCTTCGCACCAGTTCTTGAAGGTCACTAGTTGAGCAGCGGTTCAGAAGTTAGGAGGATGTGCAGGGAGGTAGGAGAAGATGTGAAAATTTGAGAGGGAGAGAAAGAGGCGATATGAGGGAAAACTTCGAATACATAAAGTGGTGGGAAGATGTTGTAAGGTGGTAGAGAGTAGTTAGTGTAACGGAGTGTTTCGGGTTCACCTTGGGTAGTGAGAGTGAACCACACCCGAGGTGTCTCTAGCACTCCCGTGTATTCTAGCCCCAGGGGTTGGACGAGCAGATACACTTTTTTTTCTCTGTGGTTGATCTCAGGTTATTTAGTTACGTCTACACACCCCTCCAGATTCTAGACCCCCACTAACTACCTACACCTGTTGAACAATGAACACTTAGGCATCGTCCGAGACCACACTCAATCATTATACAAAGAGCAAGTCAACTTACATAAAGTTTATTCTACCCTTGAGAATATAGAACTGAAATGAACATCCTGATAGAAGAATCTATTTACACAAATAGAAGATAGAGTAGAGAAAGACTTAGAGATGTAGGTGTCTTCATCGAGTTGAGAAGTAGAGTGGATGCAGATGTCCCGTCCAGTCGGTCCGCCACTCACCCGGCTTCCTTCCAGTGAGATGACTAGAACCTTGGAGACCACTCCGTCTCCCGAACGTGGAACCACAACAATAGAGTCACTGCTGGACCACACTTCACTGGACCAACTGCATCTATAACACTCCCACGGAGTCACTGGTAATACAGTTCTCGAACACAACCGAGTTGGAGACAATCTTCCTGGACTTGGCTCCAAGTATTGGTTACTTCGATGAACTAAATAGTCACTGACCAACCGAATGGTCTGTCACTCATAGCCCAGTCCCACTGCAGAACCGATATGGCATTGACCAATTCAATGGTCTCTTACAGTCACACTTTGTAGGATCAGATATGGCTACTGAAAAGTTACTGAGTCCTTCTAGAACACAGTTGATAATCTGGATACGGAAACAGTACATGAATAGAATCAGACATCTATTTTACGGAAACAATTCAGGTTGGACTATAATCCATAGTCCCTTCCACCGTGTTACACTTGACACACGTCAATATTGGTGTAGTTCTTCTCAAGACCTGCCACTAGAGCTGTCCAAAGAACCATTCAAGTGTCTGAAGATTAGTTACTTCTGCGTTTAGGCAGAACCCCCGTCAAACCAGACGGACCGGTGTTCCCTGTCGAGCATGATTACTCAACATGCTGAAATGTTCCTGGCAAAAACAGAGTATCTTCTATTTTAAACGATCACAAACCATCACTTCCCACACGTGCACCTTCAGGGCAGTTGTATGTCTTGAAGCAACCTTCACGCATGGTGAATCACATTGGGTACCTGGTGTGATGGAGTCTGGCGTGATAAGTAAAGAACTGAACCCTTCGCTCTGTCACACGAAGTGGTTTCCTGCCAACAACAATTATAGTTGACTGGTTCCTCAACAGGCAAACTCCTGAAACGGAAGAGCGACCGGTGAGAGTACACTGGCCCAAACATTAGTTCACATGCATCCTACCAAAACTACTCAATTCTCAGTCATGCTAGTTAGTTATTCATATAACCAAAGCATTATCTCTATATGGAGAGTAGTCAAGCATGGGTTCACAAATGTCAGCTGGCCTCACAGAACAGCCCGTCAAACAGAGCTAGACATCAGAATGACGAGTCTGATCATTGGTCTCACCTATCCCTAATCATCTACCAGTCGTCGCTAACGTCAGTAATGATACAAGGCTGTTATTGTTCTAATTTAATCGAACTAAACAAATAGGTAAAGAGTCCCTAGACTCGTTCCTAACATCATCAATGTACATTAAGAAACATATACTTGATCAATATACCATCCCTCGGGATATAGGAATAGTACATGATCACATCCAATATGTACACAAGCCTGTTTGCTGGTGGGACCACCTGCCCACGCCACAGCAAACTCTTCTTATTAGACTCTGCCTTAGAGTCAAGAAGCCTTCTTGAGAATACATGTTCCCCACATGTTCCAAGGGTACTGTTCCAGTTCTGTCCTCCCAAGTGGTTTAGCCTTGGCCTGGACTGAACTTCATCGTTGGTTTGGTCTACCAACACATACTTTCATAACTTGCTTTCACATCCCCATATTCTATATTTCCCCAGTCTCATACAGCCTCCTGCATCCTTCCATACTTCCAGCACTTTAGCATTCACTCGCACTAGCGCCAGTATGAAAGAAACAGGATAGCTTAGACAAGATTTCAGAACGCATATTTACATCGCGACGGCACGCAGTGTTATCACGCGTCCAGCTATTCGGTGTTCGGAATTACCCCAGGAAGTATCACATGCTATGACCTAATATATATACACAATGTCACATCATATATATATAGATATAGCACCAAAGCCACTTACCTTTCCACAGAAATCCGCTGGTCCACACAATGAATTCACTATTAAGTTATTACACAATAGTGACATCCTTCCTGGTGGCACAGAACTAAGTTCTTCCTTTACTTAGTAACTAAGCACAATTTTGTCTGAATCTCCACCTACCAACTTACCTGGTTTTCTAACCGTTCTTCTGGCTTCAGCAACTGACTGACATAATCTAAGTTTCCATCCGGCACAAGTAACTAGGTTTTATTCTAACACAGCAACCTAATAGATGCAACGATTGGCAATATATGGTACATATATTTGGAACCCAAATCGCCCACATCACATTACGGCGTTCCTAACAGCTGATTCGCGAGCACACGGTAAACAAACCCACGATTAATTGTCACCTGCGGTATCGATCGGTTTGCTAATTAGTATGCAAGGACATCCGCATAGGTAATGAGGATAGAACAATGGCGTGTGGAACACACGTACAAAGTTAAATGATTTAACCAAATATCTACCTGGATGGTGAAACCAGCTCTCCAGTCAGCTTCCGAACTGTTCAAGGGCTTCTCAGCTTCCTTTTCATAACAGTCAGCCGAATCATGGTTGAGGTGAGACGCAACACAAAAATGGCTCACATTCAGGCCAGCGTCTGTTCTCTTCGAACAAAAGTAAGTGAATGGCTGGTTTAGCCAATTTCCCGCTTCGTGCCAACTCGATGCGCACAAGAAGCGAGTGCTTCTTGAGAAAAGATACTTTCTCGGGAAAACGTCATTCCCCGCCTAGAGTTTCTAGATCTCTCTGCACGGGAATCTAGAGCGATACCCAACATCACGGGTTACTCGAATTCCGGTGTTTCGAGACGATTCTAGATAATAAGTCCTCCATCGGCTTCCCTCAGTCTATTTTTAGCTGGGAAAGTCCCCGATGACGCGCCAAAATAGTGCGGGATCTTGACGACCCAAGACAGATAAACGCGTTTCGTCACATAGGCCCCCACTTTAAGAGGATCGACCCCGTCGTTCCACTTCTACGCAGAAGCTGTCTATGTCGTTCGTTCCTCTTTCTAAGAGACCGGATGGCGGGTGAGGAAGTCTAACCCGTCAATATTGTATACAATACTTTTACCACATTCGGTGGGGTGGCAAGCTATTCAGTATCACGGGTGATCAACGCCTACTCCGCTACTGCGATCGGGCATCTCGCAGTATCTTGCGGACCAGAGCTCCCGTCTCGACCTGATTTAACGATCGTTCCTGCCAGAGTTTACTGGACTTCTGCAACTCCAGCTTCCCCTTTCGAGGACCCAGCTGGACTGCAGTCGGTCGGATTGAGGGACCAAGGGTATGTGTCCGTTCCGACACAACCCACCTCTTCCTACCTCGGTTCTCAGTGTAGCTAGCACTGCGGGTGTTCCTTTGGCCGGTCATGTTCCCCCGAGCACCGGGCTGAACCGAAGAAGGTACCTGCACATACATATAGGACTTCCTATGGTGTGACAGGCTTTCCGCTACCTGACCTGAACCCCGAACCGTTATCTCAGCGAATCTCTGCGCCCTTGGGCTGGTGGACTTATCATCGGGCTTCCCCTCATAGCGCATGAGGAGACTGGAATGGAAAGTAGTAGACTTTCCCAGGATCACCACTCCATAGTGCTTGTGGAGCCCCACTTTATCCACTAGGAATGGGCCCTGCCACCCGATTTCGAATTCGTTCCCCTCGATTGGGAGGAGTACTAGAACTCGGTCTCCAACCTCTAAGGATATCTTCGTCTTCGTCCGTTTCTCAGGTGTGCATTTACGGCACTCCGGACAAGACCTAATATACCTGCGCACGTCGCCTGTCATTCCCGGCCACCAATAGTACCGGGATAGACATTTACTGGTTGTCCCTACAGTCAGATGTCCGGTTGGGGACCTGACATGTACCGTTCGCAGCAGATTAGCTCTGAAGCTCTCAGGAACCAACTTACGTTCCCTCTGCCTTTTCTCTGGTCCAGTCTGAATTACCGGTGACTGGTTATCAGAGTTGAACTTACCCTGAGTTAACGGGTTTTCATTGTTGGGCAACCATTCCGAACAAGGACACTCCGTCGCATCCTTGCTCCGAGCATTACTCATTCTATCCGGGTGAGTATTTCGGAGACTTACCTTTTCGAGACCCTCTTCCTCTGTATCTCTGACCTGCCTAGACTTATGGATGCTAGGGTGTTCTGGTTCGCCCAGAAACACGTACTTCCGGCCTAGAATTAGGGGATAGAGAGGATCCGGTACGACTGCCGCCTGAATGCGTCCAGTAACGTACTTGCTCCGAATCTCCACATTGGCAATCGGGCAACGTAACGCCACAGCACTCCTACTGGCTGGCTGTATCTCCGTCATCTCCCCGGTGAGTTGCTCTGGGCCTGTCAGGTGGGATGCAATTACAGCTGAAAATTGCAATCCCATGTCGTAGAGGCACAACACCTGTCGCCCATTCACTTCTACTCTCTCAACCACTGGAGGTCGTCTAGTTTCTCCATTCCCATCAACCGACTTCACTTTCCTGCACGATCTATCCCTAACCTCAGCAAGACAAGCAAAGTGAAAGTCCTTGGGCTTACTCTTACACTCACTCGTATTGTGAGTGCTGGACTTGCAGAATTTGCACCAACGTTCACTCCACTTCCTCTTTGGAGAACTAGGTGGGCTATTCTTACCTTGGTTGACGTTAGAGATCTTCTCTAAAGAGCCTACCTGTTTCTTTGGTTCATCAGAACCTTGGGTCTTCTTTGACTTCTTCTTTGACTTACCTTGATCCGGATCTTTCGATCTCGGATCTGTTGGACTGGTGTCCCCAGTCTCGCCATAGACTTCAACGTATCTTTCGGCTAACTTGGTGACTATATCCAATCTCTCAGCCCCATTCTCACCTAAGAAGTTTCGCAAGGGTTTAGACATTTGCATTCGCATCTGATCTACAACCATCAACTCACGCAAACTTTCATACTCCTCCTTAAATCCGGCCAAGGCCATCCATTTAAGAAGGTATGAGTTCAATCTCACACTGTATGCTGAAAACAGTTCACCAGGTTCTCGCTTTGCCGTTCGAAACTTCCTTCGGTATGAGTGCGCGGTGATCTCGAATCTCTTCAAGAGAGCCGCTTTCAATGCCGGGTAATCATTCTGTAAACCCGGTGGCAAGCGTGCATACACCTCATAACCTTCGGCACGGAGTCCCTGGGAGAGTTTCAAACACCATTTCTGTTTGTCTAGACCCATTGCAATAGACATGGCTTCATACTTCTCTAAGTATTGGTCTATCCGTTCCTTCTCGGGTTCGAACGGCTGTAAAGGCCATTTCATAGCCTGGAAGTCACGTCTACTGGTTGACTCTGAGCCAGGAGGTACACCTCCTCCCATAGCTCCATCAGTTACACCTGTAGCAGGCACTTGTGCCTCAAGTAGCTTCATTCGATACTCATGGTCACGTTTTTCTTTCTCGGCTTCCAACTCAAGCCGTTTCATTTCAGTATCAGCCGCTATCCTCTTTTCCTCAAGAGCCACTTTACTGGCTTCCAGTTCTCTTTCTGCTCTCCTCCTCTCTCTTTCCTCTTGGCGAAAATTTCTTTCCACCTCTTGGACATAGGATTTCAAAGCATCTCCTTCAAGACCAGACTTACGTCCAGTTTCCTGAACTTTGTCCAAGTCTATCTCTTGGGTAGACATGTTGACTATGATAGGTGGGTACTCAAGTATGTGTGGGTGAAGTAATACAATGAATCAATAATCAATAGTACTAACTAATCACCACAACACAAATGTCCGTCAGACAGTTAGGAGATAGGTAGAAGTAGTAGAACCTTATGTAGACTGTAGTAGAGGATAAAGACAAAGTCCCTATCCCTATGTGAGAGGTCTACAACACACAAAGATCTTGGAATAATCCCGGACGAGCCCCCACTCTGTAACGGAGTGTTTCGGGTTCACCTTGGGTAGTGAGAGTGAACCACACCCGAGGTGTCTCTAGCACTCCCGTGTATTCTAGCCCCAGGGGTTGGACGAGCAGATACACTTTTTTTTCTCTGTGGTTGATCTCAGGTTATTTAGTTACGTCTACACACCCCTCCAGATTCTAGACCCCCACTAACTACCTACACCTGTTGAACAATGAACACTTAGGCATCGTCCGAGACCACACTCAATCATTATACAAAGAGCAAGTCAACTTACATAAAGTTTATTCTACCCTTGAGAATATAGAACTGAAATGAACATCCTGATAGAAGAATCTATTTACACAAATAGAAGATAGAGTAGAGAAAGACTTAGAGATGTAGGTGTCTTCATCGAGTTGAGAAGTAGAGTGGATGCAGATGTCCCGTCCAGTCGGTCCGCCACTCACCCGGCTTCCTTCCAGTGAGATGACTAGAACCTTGGAGACCACTCCGTCTCCCGAACGTGGAACCACAACAATAGAGTCACTGCTGGACCACACTTCACTGGACCAACTGCATCTATAACACTCCCACGGAGTCACTGGTAATACAGTTCTCGAACACAACCGAGTTGGAGACAATCTTCCTGGACTTGGCTCCAAGTATTGGTTACTTCGATGAACTAAATAGTCACTGACCAACCGAATGGTCTGTCACTCATAGCCCAGTCCCACTGCAGAACCGATATGGCATTGACCAATTCAATGGTCTCTTACAGTCACACTTTGTAGGATCAGATATGGCTACTGAAAAGTTACTGAGTCCTTCTAGAACACAGTTGATAATCTGGATACGGAAACAGTACATGAATAGAATCAGACATCTATTTTACGGAAACAATTCAGGTTGGACTATAATCCATAGTCCCTTCCACCGTGTTACACTTGACACACGTCAATATTGGTGTAGTTCTTCTCAAGACCTGCCACTAGAGCTGTCCAAAGAACCATTCAAGTGTCTGAAGATTAGTTACTTCTGCGTTTAGGCAGAACCCCCGTCAAACCAGACGGACCGGTGTTCCCTGTCGAGCATGATTACTCAACATGCTGAAATGTTCCTGGCAAAAACAGAGTATCTTCTATTTTAAACGATCACAAACCATCACTTCCCACACGTGCACCTTCAGGGCAGTTGTATGTCTTGAAGCAACCTTCACGCATGGTGAATCACATTGGGTACCTGGTGTGATGGAGTCTGGCGTGATAAGTAAAGAACTGAACCCTTCGCTCTGTCACACGAAGTGGTTTCCTGCCAACAACAATTATAGTTGACTGGTTCCTCAACAGGCAAACTCCTGAAACGGAAGAGCGACCGGTGAGAGTACACTGGCCCAAACATTAGTTCACATGCATCCTACCAAAACTACTCAATTCTCAGTCATGCTAGTTAGTTATTCATATAACCAAAGCATTATCTCTATATGGAGAGTAGTCAAGCATGGGTTCACAAATGTCAGCTGGCCTCACAGAACAGCCCGTCAAACAGAGCTAGACATCAGAATGACGAGTCTGATCATTGGTCTCACCTATCCCTAATCATCTACCAGTCGTCGCTAACGTCAGTAATGATACAAGGCTGTTATTGTTCTAATTTAATCGAACTAAACAAATAGGTAAAGAGTCCCTAGACTCGTTCCTAACATCATCAATGTACATTAAGAAACATATACTTGATCAATATACCATCCCTCGGGATATAGGAATAGTACATGATCACATCCAATATGTACACAAGCCTGTTTGCTGGTGGGACCACCTGCCCACGCCACAGCAAACTCTTCTTATCAGACTCTACCTTAGAGTCAAGAAGCCTTCTTGAGAATACATGTTCCCCACATGTTCCAAGGGTACTGTTCCAGTTCTGTCCTCCCAAGTGGTTTAGCCTTGGCCTGGACTGAACTTCATCGTTGGTTTGGTCTACCAACACATACTTTCATAACTTGCTTTCACATCCCCATATTCTATATTTCCCCAGTCTCATACAGCCTCCTGCATCCTTCCATACTTCCAGCACTTTAGCATTCACTCGCACTAGCGCCAGTATGAAAGAAACAGGATAGCTTAGACAAGATTTCAGAACGCATATTTACATCGCGACGGCACGCAGTGTTATCACGCGTCCAGCTATTCGGTGTTCGGAATTACCCCAGGAAGTATCACATGCTATGACCTAATATATATACACAATGTCACATCATATATATATAGATATAGCACCAAAGCCACTTACCTTTCCACAGAAATCCGCTGGTCCACACAATGAATTCACTATTAAGTTATTACACAATAGTGACATCCTTCCTGGTGGCACAGAACTAAGTTCTTCCTTTACTTAGTAACTAAGCACAATTTTGTCTGAATCTCCACCTACCAACTTACCTGGTTTTCTAACCGTTCTTCTGGCTTCAGCAACTGACTGACATAATCTAAGTTTCCATCCGGCACAAGTAACTAGGTTTTATTCTAACACAGCAACCTAATAGATGCAACGATTGGCAATATATGGTACATATATTTGGAACCCAAATCGCCCACATCACATTACGGCGTTCCTAACAGCTGATTCGCGAGCACACGGTAAACAAACCCACGATTAATTGTCACCTGCGGTATCGATCGGTTTGCTAATTAGTATGCAAGGACATCCGCATAGGTAATGAGGTTAGAACAATGGCGTGTGGAACACACGTACAAAGTTAAATGATTTAACCAAATATCTACCTGTATGGTGAAACCAGCTCTCCAGTCAGCTTCCGAACTGTTCAAGGGCTTCTCAGCTTCCTTTTCATAACAGTCAGCCGAATCATGGTTGAGGTGAGACGCAACACAAAAATGGCTCACATTCAGGCCAGCGTCTGTTCTCTTCGAACAAAAGTAAGTGAATGGCTGGTTTAGCCAATTTCCCGCTTCGTGCCAACTCGATGCGCACAAGAAGCGAGTGCTTCTTGAGAAAAGATACTTTCTCGGGAAAACGTCATTCCCCGCCTAGAGTTTCTAGATCTCTCTGCACGGGAATCTAGAGCGATACCCAACATCACGGGTTACTCGAATTCCGGTGTTTCGAGACGATTCTAGATAATAAGTCCTCCATCGGCTTCCCTCGGTCTATTTTTAGCTGGGAAAGTCCCCGATGACGCGCCAAAATAGTGCGGGATCTTGACGACCCAAGACAGATAAACGCGTTTCGTCACAGTTAGTTAGTTGCATATATTTTACAGGACGTTTGCAGTCAACACCAACATTTATTTTGCTATTTTTGATGTCTTGGCAAGTTTACGTTCAATAGTTTGACATTGCTTTCTGAACGACCGGCACCCATATCATTTCGTAAAAAAACAGCGCAACGCGGTCTGCTGCCAAATCGTGCACATATGTGTTTCGAACGCAGATATACGGGATCACGAACAGCATCCGCAACGCTTTCGCCACGGGAGTCCGGCTAGGTGTTATAAGCAGAAATATGCGCCCCATAGCAGGAAATTTGCCGTTGTATGTAAAGTCAACTTAGAAAATGCATGTCCTTTACACAACGTTACAATCGACGCCAACGTCTGGTTCACAAGTTTACGTTCAGTAGTTTGCCATTGCTTTCTGAATGGGAAGGCAAAGTAGAACCTCAATAGACAGGTGTAGGGAACGATCCTACTTCCCCGCCGTCAGCCCACAGGAAGTGTTAGAGCCATCATATGTGTATGCTGTGAGTACGTTGAGAAATGGGTGGTCAGTCTCACCTTACAGCAGGTGACAACAGCTGATTTCTAAACCCTATTCCGGCTTTGCTTATGGTATTGTGAATGTAATGTCCTAACTGTTACACTGACGAGCCGCCTACAGCGGTGATATACTGCGATGTTTTGTGAGGAAGGGAAGGCATATGGTGGTAGGGAAGAGAGAAGACAATCTATGAGGAACAGGAGAAATATGTAGAGAGACGGTTGAGAAATATGCAGGGCTGTAGTGACGAATTGTGATGAGAATACGTTATGAAATATGTAGAGAAGAAGTAGAGAAATCTGTACAGAGGAAGTGGAGAAATCTGTACAGAGGAAGTGGAGAAATCTGTTCAGAGAAAGTGGAGAAATATGTACAGAAGAAGTGGGGGTATATGTAAAGAGAAATTGGTGAAATATATACAGAGAAATTGGAGGAATATGTACAGAAGAAGTGGAGAAATTATATTGGAACCGGCGGAGAAATATGTACAGAGAAAGTGGACAAATATGTAGAGAGGGAATGGAGATATATTTACGGAGGAAGTGGAGAAATAAATACAGAGGACGTGGAGAAATACGTACAGAGGAAGTGGAGAAATACGTACAGAGGAAGTGAAGAAAGACGTACAGAGAAAGTGGAGAAATACGTACAGAGGAAGTGAAGAAAGACGTACAGAGAAAGTGAAACAAAATATGTACAGAGAAAGTTTAGAAATATGCACAGAAAAGTGGATAAATATGTGCACTGGAAGTAGAGAAATATGTACATAGATAATGGAGAAATATGTACACACAACGTTGAAAAATATTTACAGAGAAAGTAGAGAAATATCTAGAGAAGGGGTGGAGAAATATGTAGAGAAGAGGAGGAGAAATATGTAGAGAGGAGGAGGAGAAATATAAGCATAGGATGCGGAGAAATATTTAGATATAACGTGGAGAAGTATGTAAATAAAATGTTAAGAAATGTTTAGAAAGAACCAGGAGAAGTATATAGACAGAAAATGAAGAAATGTATAGATAGAAAGTAGAGAAATGTGTAGATAGAACGTGGGGAAATATATGTAAATAGAAAGTGAAGAACTATGTATAAAGAACCAGGAGAGTTATGTAAATAGGAAGTGATTAAATATGTACAGAAGAAGTGAAGACACTTGATCGGTTATAAGTGAAGAAATATACTTAGATTACTGGGAGCATTATGTTTGGGAGATTGTAGAAATATGTGATAGGGATAAGCTTAAAGCAAGAAGTGTTGGAGGAAGGAGAAGAGACATCAGCTGGTATGGAGGTGAGTGGAGATGTGATAGAATTAAGAAAAGGATAAACAAAGTTAGGACACAGCAAAGAGAGAAACTGATGAGGCGATTGGAGAAAGCAGTTGAGGATACGATGGGAGAAAGCAAATGGTGATATTATGGATGAAAGGATTGAGAATCTCGTTGGATACAGGAATTGCGTTTACGAGAGAGAAGACACCATTTAACGTACAAAACACCATTTAACTTACAAAACACCATTTAATTTACAAAATATCATGTGACTTACAAAACACCATTTAACTTGCACACAGAAACCACCAGCAACATATAGTACAATTTATTGCCAGGCATATTTCGCTGCATCCCGTCTGAGTTTAATATCAAAGGAAGTGAATAAATGAATTATGCTTTGGGCGACATACTTAAAACATAAAGTGACATATTGATCGAATGTGAAGAATTGTTTATCCTCACGGTAATCGTAAATTTAAAACGAAGTCTTTCTGCGTGAACAAAATTGGTTGGAACCGCCTAATTTTTAACCCCTCACTATATTTGAGCAGACCGCCTTGCGTTGGTGTTTTACGAAATGGTATAGGTGCCGGTCGTTCAGACAGCAATGGAAAACCACTGAACGTAAACTTGCCAAAAGATCACTACAGCAAAAAAAAAGAAAAAAAAATGCTGGTGTTGACTGGAAGGTTCTGTAATGGATATGCAAATAACCTTTTTTTAAACATTTGAGCAATCGATTATTGCTCAGATTAAAGATTACACGTGTAGTTGTGTCTCTTTATACGCTCGAAGTTTGTCAGACTTTAATCTCAATTTGTTGTGATTTCCTTCATCTCACTTTGTGTAGTATCTGTTTCTTTTCTACTGCCATTTTACCTATCATTTCTACTAAACACCATTTTATGCTTGCAGCTACGGTTTACAATCGCATTTTCCTCATGTTGGACTGGTAGTACATGATTTTGTCGCCCTGCTACTGAGTGAGTGGGTGGGCGACACTGTGAGCTGTGAAATTCGCGTGGAATGCTTTTACATCTGTCCTGTACAGTGACATGCATGTTCGGAACAATGGCTATCGGCTGTTACTGAATTGACTGAGTTGCCTTTTCGGTTCACGTGTGCATTTTTTAGGAGACTCCTGGGAGTCAGCGCTGTAGCTGCGGAGTTCGTGCTTTGTGCGACACTTTCGGTGGGTCGCCCTGCGGTAAGAGACCGAGCCATGTGAGAAAACCCGGGTCAATTAGGTCTTTCTGATGACTGCCGAGTCCATCGACGATGAACTGTAGTTGTCGTGGATGAATTTTGTGTTAGCATTCTGGCGGCGGCATTATGAACAGTGTACCTGCGCGGGCTGTTGGATTACCGAGACTCCTGTCTATTCCACTTTTCACATTGGACGGTGGGGAGCATTTTGTGTGATATTCACTGGCACAGGAATGGAGCATAATGGGGACAACCCGTTGCCGTGAAGTTGGAACCTCGACTAACCAACCAACCAACCAACCAAACAACCAACCAACCAACCAACCAACCAAACAAACAACCAACCAACCAACCAACCAACCAACCATTTTATGCACTTCAGCTTCGTCAGCGCATTGTCTATTCAATATCCATATATTCCGTGTGAGGGGAGGGCAGAGAAGTAAATACCTGGATAGCTTGACCCTGTTGTATGGTCGAGACAGGAACACTGCGCTGATCCACGACTCTGGTGATCGAGTGAGATGGCAAAACATGACCGCCCACGCTTACCGACATGGCACATGATGATGATGATTCCCGTGTCGTATAATAACGGAATGTTTGATCAATTTTAATCGTACCTCATCTGCTTTGAGTTTTGTGTGCCCTTGTTCGCACGCTTTGAGCTCAAGCGTAGTCTATACACGTGCTATTACTTCTAGTGCACATGACATATGTTTGCGTGTGGATTAGCTTTCCCAATTACCAATGTCCCTCGCCATCCTGTGAACCCAATTCCGACTTCAGACGTATTTGTAATTTACGTCCCCATGTCAAGGAGGGGAAGTTAACATTTGAGCCCAACTGAGTGCTGTATTGGTTGACCCCAAAACCTCGGCATCAGCACACCGGATGTTTAAGAACGACTGCTCTGATTCTTTCGGCCATGCTGACCCCCTGCTTAGATATGAGAAACGGTTTCATATTACTTTATGCTACTCTGGCACCGAGGAGCGGCTATAATGCCGGATTCTCTTTCGGGAGACCCGAGTTCGAATCCTCGGTAAGGTGTGGAGTTTGTTTCTGTCGAGGGCAAAAAAAAACACTCTAACCTGCGCAGTTCGTGGCGACTGCCCTAGCCAGGCGGCCTTAATTCCACAGTTCCCAAACCCCCCTGTCATACACCGCAAGGTACTATATTGGCAGTAGATGACAGTTTTGACTCTGGCACCTCTTTCTTATTTCTGCTTCATACCCGCCATTACTTGGACTAAATGGCCACTTACTAGTACGGGTACCACGATATGTTCTGGGAAGTTAAAACAGCCTGCGTGATACTGATCACATCGTCCATCCGGTGTCGATTGGTGTATGGAACTATAGAACTGTCCCCATAAACTATTGCCCCAAATGGGGCAATGAAGAGCATTTCGTGTGATTTTCACTGGCACAGGAACGGAGCATAATGGGACGACCCTTTGCCGTGAGCAATGACTGTTATCTTCATTACCCCATTTAAGCAATACTCACCTTCAAATTAATGTTCTATTTGTGGCTGATTCAGACACGGCGTTATTAATCTGAGCCAGGGGTGGGCCCTAATGGCTAAATGGGGTAGGGGTAATGGTAAAATCGAAATTGAACCATTAACCCATTTCGCCACATCGCATGTAACAGGTCGGTTACTTTACTTACTAGTGCATACAGTGAGGAAATATATATTTGTAAAGAAACATGATATGCGTAACTCGGCATAGCTCACACTGATGATGATGATGATGAATAACATATGTTCTCTGTAATATTTGCATTACCACTACTCAGTGTGTCTATGACTGCATTGACCTTCGTGCCAAAGCTCATCAATTCATTCCAATTTATGCCGTGCTGGCAGCTTTCCCCTTCCGCTTTCCTACCATCGCTTGTACGTTCAAAGACATATCTGGACAAGGTCACTTTGTTTTCTGTTCTAACAATTTCCTCGCTTGATGGTCACTCCAGTTCTGGTTTCAGTCCGAAGATTAGAAACATCTGGGGCGGCCTGCGGATGGACGGTTCCCGGCTTGAACGACCCTGAGCCCGGCGATAGTCCCGGAAATAACAACCACGGCCCAGGAAGTGGAGTCGTGAGCAGGAAAACACGTGAAGGTCAAATAAAGAGTTTCTTTGATGGACTTCCGTGATTAATAGGCTGGCTGGACAGGCGTACATGGAGGGTCTGAGTGATGACCGAGGCAGACGCTGACAGCTTACAGCTGTGTACTTACCAAGTACTTAGATCTTATCTAGAGCCGTGTACTAGATTAGGAGGGTTCTGAAGATCGTGGAGCAGCTTGGTATCATTGTCTATTGCCTTCAGTGAGATGGCGGTTTTCTTCGCTCATCCTTAAAGATGGGATGATGAGGCTTTGAAAGAAGAGATCCGTGTTTAGTGTTTCTTAAGTGATGTTCATCTCGCATCTTTTGTGGGCTCATTTCAATTTATGTATGCATTTATTTATTTATTTATTTATTTATGTCCTGGACTGATTTTTAGCATCTGCATCAGTTGTTTCTATTACCAATGTCCGACTCCATTAGGCGAACCCACTCCTTCTGAGGTACTTGTAATTTACATCCCTAAGTCAAGGATGACAAGTCAACATTTCAGTCCAGTTGAGAGTGTAGGGGTTGAACTCACTACCTCGGCATCAGCACACCGGAAGTTTAAGAGCGAACGCACTTATCCATTTGGCCATGCTGACCTAAATTTCACTTTATTAAGGTTAAAACTGGTATAGTCCCGTGTAGCTGTTGTCTTATAGTTTATGAAGAACTCTCCGAGGAAAGGCCAGACGGACTTATAATTAGTCTGCTATTGATACCATTAATATTGGGACTCTTCGCTGACTGTTGAAGATGAGGACGGAGCACGTATGGGCATATCCCGAGTGCTATGATATCGGTTATCAACTCAACTCAACTCAATTCAATACAATTCAACTCAACTCAATTCAACTCAACTCAACTTAATTCAACTCAACTCAACTTTATGAAGAACTGACCTCAATGCACTTCGAGCAAACCCATATATGCCATGTTTCCATCACTAAAATGGCACGTTAGAATCAACAATGTGGAGCTCATGGGGAGAACTAAACAAATCTCAGTGAACCAAAAGGTGGGGAACAGACACTGTGGCTGGATGGGACACACACGGAGAAAACCTGTCTATAGTATAACTCGACACTCCCTTGCCTGGAACCCACGAAGCGAACGAAACAGTGGGAGAGCTAACAACATAAGGAAAAGAGAATTAAGGACAAAGATGTTGATTCTTTATCCACCAAGAATGATGACGACCATTCATTTTATCCAGTGGGGTTGAAAGTTTGGATCCGTGAGTTCTTAGATGACTGATAAGACCTATTTTGGCTCGAAATGTTCGAAAAGACAAAGATAAAATATACGTGAAGGACAGGGGTGGAGCTGCAGGGAATAGGAAAAGACGTGAAGACTTGGCGTTCTTGAAGGTCGTTTACCCAATGGGGAATGAGAAGCAAAAGAAGAAGAAGATATTAAACTTTCGACCACAGTAGTTGAACACTGACAGTGTCTTTATGTTTCCACAAAAATGGCTTGGTCATACAAATCACGACTGCTACAGCAGTTTAATTATACATCATTTAAAAAGGGGTTAAAATTGGTTAAAGGGGGTTGAAGGATTAAAAGGTGGTAAGGAGTTAAAGGATCGAACTTGGGTCATCCGCGAGGCAGCCGAGTTGTTCACAGATACTGATGTAGGAATCTGTGCAAGCTTTCCGTCCACATCTGTCACTTTATAATTTTGCATCTACAGCTTGTCCCCCTATATGACTTGATGGCTAGGGACATTGGTAATAGGGAAAGCAGTGCCACACGCAAAGATCAGTGAGAAAATTAGAAGTCGTTGCACGTGTATGGACTACGCTTGAGTTCAAAGAGCGAATGCGTGCGCGCGCGCACGCACGCACACACACACACACACACACACACACACACACACACACAAGAAACAAATAATCTGAAGGAACTTCAGGAAATAATGATACGGTGGTTTGTAGAAAGTGAAAAAATGGACCTTAGCTTGAACAATAGGAAGACGGAAGTCATTATGATGTCAAAGAAACAGATTATGCCTAAATGTGTAAATGACGTTATTTTGGGACAAGTGCACAAATTCAGTTATCTAGGCACATGGATAACATTAGATGTAAGATGTATTACAGAACTAAAGACCAGAATAGGACAAGCAAACACTGCAATCTATCAAATAAAGCAAATGTTTTACAATCCCTGTCATTGGAAGTTCGAAAAAAGAATTATTTCATGTTACATAGAACCAGTTTTAACATATAGCTGTAAACATTTAAAAAAAGGTTTAAAAAAAACACCTTTTTTTTTGTTTTTGTTTACAGCTATATGTTAAAACTGGTTCTATGTCAAATGTAATAATTCTTTTTCGAACTTCCAATGACAGGGATAAAGAGGGTGAGGAGGGGGAAGGGGGGAGGGGGGGGGGGAATCCCCGGAAGTTTTAGTGATGTGGATTTTACCTGGACAGCCAAAATGCGTAATCTGGTCATTTGTCGTAAAGACAACTTATCACAAATATCAGATGTTGACAGCCATTCATTTTTTTACAATAAATTTTGTTTGATGAGAGGCAAAAAATTGAAACATGTGACAACTGGAAAGATTTATGAAAAAAGAGATAGATGGAAGGCAGCAAAAGATAACTCTTGACGTCTCTCGTGCAAAGGCACGTAAGGTAGTCAACAGACGCATGCCATTGGAAATCGCAAAATGGAGTAAAGCATGATTCCCCCACGTCAGTCGCCAAGGCACTTGACGATGATGATGATGAAGCAAATATTGTATATTTCTATAGCGTTGTGTCAATGAATGTGTGTTGTTTGTTGTACGCTGTAACCCTAACATCCATTTTTTATCACATAATGAATGTGTATTAGAGAAGCTGACTTCTGTACTTGTGATGATGTGGTAGTAATAGAACCTGTACTTTTGTATGGATGTGAAGCGTGGACAGTGAGCAGTCAAGCTGAAAAACAGCTGATGGCTGTGGAAATGTGGTTTATGAAGAAAATGCAAAGAATACCATGAACAGTCAGAAAAACCAATGAACAAGTCCTTCAAGAAACAAATGAAGATCGTAAACTGATTAGAGTCATTAGACATAGTCAAAAATGTTTGGGCATGTTATAAGAAGAAATGACTTGGAGAACTTGGTGACAACTGGCACGGTCGAAGGGAAGAGACCAAGGGGAAGACCGAGAAGTAAATACCTGGATGGCCTGACCACGTGGCATGATCGAGAGAGGAACACGGAGCGGATCCACGACTCTGGTGATCGAGTGAGATGGTAACACATGACCGCCCACGCTTATCGGCATGGCACATGATAAATGGATTAGCAATGCTTACTTCTCTTCTTGTGATGATGTATTAGTAAAGCTAGGGTTGCCAGATACCTGGGCACCAAAAAGAGGACATAATAAGACAAAAAAAGAGGACTGAGGAGGACATATTGAATGTTTCATTTGAATCGTTCCAGATTAAACCCACAAGCAGTACAATTTTATTACAGTGGCTGCCAATAAGTGTATCTTACTCTTAGTGAATCGACCAAGAAACAATCATGTTAAAAAATAAATATAAATTCAATGGAAGCCTTTTTCAAAATGCTAAAAAATATTATTTAAACAGTCGATTGTACAATTTATTACCTTATAATTTTATTACACAACATATTTCTCGGAGGGGCCAATTTTTCGTAGAAAATCCTCGTTAGCAATCACATATGCATAAAACTGTTCACAGGTAAGATTCTTTAATTGTACTTTGTGAGAATGATGCCCTTTACAAAGTCGAGTAAGAGTCTGTTCCTTTCCTTTGTCCATTGAGCATTAATCAAGGAGTTCACACTTTCCACATTGCCACTGTGTCCAGGGATAAAGAGGAATACTTCACACATTTTAAGTAACTCTGAAAAGCAACGTGCTTTTGGACAACTTTGGAAAAATAAACTCCGCTGTTCATGCAAGTCTTTCAAAAAATTGTTCATTCTTGTCTTGCACAAATGATTTAAGGGATTGCGGTATTGGTCAAACAATTACACATCATCTACAATAATACCCTTCTCTTTCAAGTACAATATGCATAGACTTTGTACATTTTAACAATGTAAACATACGGTAGAAGTTGTAACAACAATCCATTAAAAAATTATAACATAAAATATAAGAAAATCCGGACATTAAAGGTTTTTAGCTTTGCCTGCCGGACGGAGAATATTAGTAATATTATTAGGCTAAAAAGGAGGGCATGTCCTCTTTTTGCCGGACGCCTGGCAACCCTAAGTAAAGCTGACTTCTCTACATGTGATTGTGTATTTGTAAAGCTGACTTTACTTGTGATTGTGAGTAGTAACGCTTAGTTCTTTTCTGCTCGGTTTCTTTGATTTCTTATTTGAATAGAGTCAGCTTTTCAGTGCAGCTTTTCAATTACAGTACACATTAGTGATCTCTCCTGGCGATCTTACCAGCCCTTTGTCTACATCTGGACTTCAAACCGTTATCTAGGTCAAGATCTGGACTTTATTGTTAAGTTGTGGTCAGTGTTTTCACATTCACCAACATCCGTCCAGCTCGTGGTTTTCTGGAGTTCCCAGTTGAACCAATTAACATTACGTCCGCACTTGGCTAGTGGTCATACATTTCCTCCCGCCCGCGGCCAATAGCCACTCAGTCGCCACGCTGACCAGGAGGGATGGTCAGGCTGTATCTAGGACAAAACAACACGACCTTGGCGGTGTCGGGTTGGCGGGAGAAGCGGTACAAAGGTCAGCAATTACTCTTGTTTGTTTGGAGGAGTTGGCAGGTTGTTATAGCTTGGCTCATAAGGCTCAAGATTGGCTCAAAAGGCCTCAAGATGTTTCAAAGATGATTCGGGAGGTCCTGGTGGTGTTTGCTCGTTTGTTGGTCGTTTCGTTGTAATCTGATGTTCTGTTTATCATCACTGGCAAATTTATCATCTTCTATAATTCCCCTAATCTTTAATTGGATTTTTCTTTTAATGGGTTCACTCAGTTGTGCTCCTTTTCGTCTTGGTTTTTAAATTTATTTCCATCCGTCTATCCACCCATCCACCCATTCATCCATCCATAACCCCCACCCCCACCCATCTCTCTATTATCTTATTGTCTGTCTGTCTCCATCCATCCATCCATTAATTCATCCATCCACCCATTCATCCATCCACCTCTCTCTCTCTCTCTCTCTCTCTCTCTCTCTCTCTCTCTCTCTCTCTCTCTCTCTGATTATCTGTCTATTTGTCTATCTATCTGTCTCCATCCATTAATCCATCCATTCCTTCGTCCATCCATCCGCCCATCCATCCTGTGTGTCTGATTGCCTGTCTGTGTTTATGTGTTCCCAATGTCATTCAGCTGGGGTCTGTGACAATGACATATCTGAAACGTGTGGAGGGGAAATGACCAACCTAATACTCTCAGCCAATCAGGATTTAGTTAGTGAAGAACCTTTCTACACCTTGTGGACCCATGGGACATATGGTGCTGTCGCCATGTTTGTATAGACCAACCGGCACTCGCTGGGTTAAATACAGTTACTTGCATGTCCTTTACAGGACTGTTTGTGATATACTAGGCAAGTATAGGTACAGTTCTTTGCCATTGCTTTCTGAACGACCGACTCTCTGACCTTTGTACTGCCAGGGTCACTGCTTCCAGATCGCCCGCAGCTGTGTTTCGAACGTTCTATACCACCCCATTCACCACTACCTTCCCAGGCATTTCCTAGTACCCATTTTTAGCTAGATCGACCAGGAAAAGCAGATTGTTAAAATTAACCTGCAATCTTTGACCTTCAATCCAAGATGGACCCAGCGTAAAATAGTTACCAGGATTATCTCAAAACTGAGAGAAAGACCAGGAGAACTTTCAATAAGATAGCGATGAGAACGATTAGTTGTGTAACTCTTGGCTGGCTGTTGAATGAGGAGACGGAGAGCATATGTCCCGAGTGCGGTGATGTCGGTTCTTAGCTCAACTCAACTCACAACAGGTACCAGGAAATGACTTGGGATCTAAAGGCGGTCGAGGTTATGCTGACCACATCAGACACTGAGTGTCGATGGACTTATACAACTTCTGGGTGTAGCACCATATAGCCGCAGACCGACTTGCGTTGGGAACTTTTATGAAATGGTATTGGTGCGGTCGTTCAGGAAGCAATGGTAAACTGCTGAACGTAAACTTGACTCACGAACAGACAAAACAATGCTGGTGTTGACTGCCAGGTCCTGTAAAGGATATGCAACTATCTTTTAACCGTATACCAAATACGGGTTAAGTGGTGTGAAACATAATTTGGTAAATTGCCTTGCACTGTTTCGTCAAGCTGAGTACATCCGACTTCGACAAACATTTTTTCGTGGTTGGCTTTCCCTAATCTTCTACTGTCCACAGTCTACCTAAAGGCAGAAGGTTTGTATCCCCCTTCATCTGATTCCGATCCCTTGACCTCTCCGACAGGGGAGACCCCACCAGTAAGCTGTGCTACCGTGAGCATAGCTCTTAGGGGTCAATGGAACAAGCAGTCCCCGTTACCTCTGTAAGGTGGAGACACATCAGAGGCAAAGAGTGCGAAAAGGATCTTTACTTTCTAGATATGAAAAGAGTGGGATTACACCCGGGTTGGTCGCCGGTGGTTTCATGTGTTTTATTGTCCACAAACTCCAACCCAGAGCCTACTGCGGCATCCAGACATAAAATGAATACACAAAACGTTCCTATAGCTGTGGTAGCACCATAGAGACTCCGGTTGCTGGTTGATTCGGTTATCATCTTACCTGTAACTCCGACACACCAAGTCTTAATCCAGCTCAGTACAGGTAACAACAACACCGGATGAATTAGTGAATTGGAGAGAAAGCCAGGGGATTATAGACAACATCAAATGACAACCCGTAAAAGTCCAGGAAATAAGTTTCATAGTGAAAGCCAAGAAATGTATCGGGTTGCAGTTTGTATTTTCTTACAGGTTTCTTCAATGACAGAAGTTGGTTTAGGTTAATCCAGTTGGGACGGCGGGTTCGGGTAATTCAAGATTGTGGGAAACATTTGTAGGTACATAAATCAACCGAACGGGAAGATTAATAATTAAACTGTAAGAAATTCGAGAAAGTTTAAAGTTCGCTAAAGAGCAGAAGTACGGAAACAGTTTATAGTGTTGTCGTTAAAGAGCAGAAGTACGGAAACAGTTTATAGTGTTGTCATTAAAGAGCAGAATCACGGTAACAGTTTATAGCGTTGCCGCTCTTGCTGGTCTGTTAGCAAGGTTGATAGAAAACTGCACTGGTAATGTTATGAGCGCGGTAAGACATGGGTTCGATTCCTGGGCTCTTCGCCTGTGAAAGTGAGGTGTAGACTTGCCATCTATTTTTCTGTGCACTCGGGTATACAACATGACATATTCCTCTGTGCACTCATGAATACAACATGATATAGTCCTCTGTGCACTCCTGTATACAACATGACATATTCCTCTGTGCACTCATGAATACAACATGATATATTCATCTGTGCACTCCTGTATACAACATGATATATTCCTCTGTACACTCATGTATACAACATGACATATTCCACTGTTCACTCATGTATACAACATGACATATTCCTCTGTGCACTCAGGTATACAACATGACATATTCCTCTGTGCACTCCTGAATACAACATGACATATTCCTCTGTGCACTCGGGTATACACCATGACATATTCCTCTGTGCACTCATGAATACAACATGACATATTCCTCTGTGCACTCAGGTATACAACATGACATATTCCTCTGTGCACTCAGGAATACAACATGACATATTCCTCTGTGCACTCGGGTATACCAAATGACATATTCCTCTGTACACTCATGTATACAACATGACATATTCCTCTGTGCACTCATGCATACAACATGACATATTACTCTGTGCACTCAGGTATACAAAATGACACATTCCTCTGTGCACTCAGGTATACGAACTGAGATGGTGCTGTCTCATCACAAACATATGGCAGAAGCTGCCTCTGGGCGTATATTGTACGCTGATGTGTTGGGGAACGAGCGGGCGGACACATTGGCTGGGTCTGTACCATTAGGAGGGGAACTGGTGCTCGATCGTGTCGAGGGAGAGATATGTATATATCTAGAGAGAGAGAGAGAGAGAGAGGTAGAGAACAACAGAGTGTGAAAGAGGCAGAGAATAGCAGTGAGTGAGAGTGAGTGAGAGGCAGAGAACAGTAGATTGTGAGAGTGAGTGAGAGATAGGCAGAGACCAACATAGAGTCAGCGAGAGGCAGAGAACAGGAAAGAGAGTGAGAGAGAGAGAGAAAGAGAGAGGCAGAGAACAGTAGAGTGTGAAGAGAGAGAGAGAGAGAGAGAGAGAGAGAGAGAGAGAGAGAGAGAGACCGATACATGCAGAGAATAGCAGAGAGAATGTGAAAGAGGGGCAGAGAACAGCAGAAAGAGAGAGAGAGAGGTAGAGAACAGAGTGTGGGAGACTGAGAGAGAGAGGCAGAGAATAGCAGAGAGAGAGATAGTGAGAGAGAGGCAGAGAACAGCAGAGAGAGAGAGAGAGAGAGGTAGAGAACAGAGTGTGGGAGAGTTAGAGAGAGAGGCAGAGAATAGCAGAGAGAGAGATAGTGAGAGAGAGGCAGAGAACAGCAGAGAGAGAGAGAGAGAGAGAGGTAGAGAACAGCAGATAGATAGATAGAGAGAGAGGGGGGGGGGGGTAGAGAACAGCAGAGTGTGAGAGAGTGAGAGAGAGAGGCAGAGAACAACATGAGGAAAGAGAGAGAGGCAGAGAACAGCAGAGAGAGGGAGAGAGAGAGAGGTAGAGAACAGCAGATAGAGAGAGAGAGAACAGCAGATAGAGAGAGAGAGAGAGAGAGATAGAGAACAGCAGATAGAGAGAGAGGTAGAGAACAGCAGATAGAGAGAGAGAGGTAGAGAACAGCAGATTGAGAGAGAGAGAGAGGTAGAGAACAGCAGATAGATAGAGAGAGAGAGAGAGAGAGAGGGGTAGAGAACAGCAGATAGAGAGAGAGAGGTAGAGAACAGCAGATAGAGAGAGAGAGAACAGCAGATAGAGAGAGAGAGAGAGGTATAGAACAGCAGATAGAGAGAGAGAGAGAGAGGTAGAGAACAGCAGATAGAGAGAGAGAGTTAGAGAACAGCAGATTGAGAGAGAGAGAGAGAGGTAGAGAACAGCAGATAGATAGAGAGAGAGAGAGAGAGAGAGAGAGGTAGAGAACAGCAGATAGAGAGAGAGAGAGAGGGGTAGAGAACAGCAGATAGAGAGAGAGAGAGAGAGAACAGCAGATAGAGAGAGAGAGAGAACAACGGATAGAGAGAGAGAGGTAGAGAACAGCAGATAGAGAGAGAGAGAGAGAGAGAGAGAGAGGTAGAGAACAGCAGATAGAGAGAGAGAGAAGAGCAGATAGAGAGAGAGAGGTAGAGAACAGCAGAGAGAGGGAGAGGTAGAGAACAGCAGATAGAGAGAGAGAACAGCAGATAGAGACAGAGAGAGAGAGAGGTAGAGAACAGCAGAGAGAGAGAGAGGTAGAGAACAGCAGATAGAGAGAGAGAGAGGTAGAGAACAGCAGATAGAGAGAGAGAGAACAGCAGATAGAGAGAGAGAGGGGTAGAGAACAGCAGAGAGAGAGAGAGAGAGGTAGAGAACAGCAGATAGAGAGAGAGAGAGGTAGAGAACAGCGGATAGAGACAGAGAGAGAGAGGTAGAGAACAGCAGAGATAGAGAGAGAGAGGGGTAGAGAACAGCAGATAGAAAGAAAGAGAGAGAGAGGTAGAGAACAGCAGATAGAGAGAGAGAGAGAGAGAGAGAGAGAGAGAGAGAGGTAGAGAACAGCAGATAGAGAGAGAGAGAGAGATTGTGAGAGACAGAGAGAGAGAGATGGTGAGAGAAAGAGAGAGAGATGGGGAGAGACAGAGAGAGAGATGGTGAGAGAAAGAGAGAGATGGGGAGAGAAAGAGAAAGCGGTTTGCGTGAATGTGAATCATGAGAGTGTGAATACCTGTCTGTGTGTGAGAGAGAGAGAGAGAGAGAGAGAGAGAGAGAGAGAGAGAGAGAGAGAGAGAGATTATGAATGAATGAGAGATAAAGTGTGAGAGTGGAAGAGAGACAGAGATATAAAGGAGGAGATAGAAAGAGTGAGAGATGATGTGAGAGAAAAATGATAGATAGTGAGAGAAACTTGGAGAGAATGAGAGACTGGCAGAGAGAGATAAATTTTAAGTTATTAAAACATTATACTGAAAAAATCTCTCCTCAAACGTACACCCAAACATTCGACATAAGCCGTACTCCACATCTCCAAACTACTCCGATTCTGAAACCACGGAGTTAATCTCCTTCATTCTCCCTATAGCTTACCATACAACCTCCCTCCCCCTCCCCCCGCCCAGTAACGCGCTCCATGTCAATTCTCCATTCATTAACCCCTGACAACCCGACGCCTCCACATCTCCGCGCCCGTGAGCAGACATAATATCTCACCAAATAATCACACCTGAAATGCGTGCAGACATAAAGACAACAGCGGACATGGACAGGACCCTTTGAAGCGTGAATTTGCTGATTATAAAAAAAGCGTCGCAAAAAACACCATGACGGCGTCTAGTCTTGGGGATTTCGTGTCCGGCTGGTTTAAATTAGCATAACTGAGTTGTAGTGCTCTCGTCTGTATGAGTATCTGTTAGCTGGATCGAGTATGTAAATTATAAATTGCTGTTTAATCTGTTTGTTGGTGTTTGATTGTGATGTTTGAGGCTTGTTGACTTGCTAATCGTTTGGGTTTAAGTCTTTGGAGTATTGAGAGGATAGGTCTGATAATAATAATAATAATAATAATAATAATAATAATAATAGCTATAATAACTATAACAACTACAATAATAACTATAACAACAACAATAACAAATATAATAACAACAGCAACAATAACAACAATAACAGCAACAATAGCAACAATAAGAACATTAATTAACAATAAAAACAACAACAGCAATAATAATAATAATAAGAATAAGAATAAAAACAACAATAATAACAACAATAATAACTCTAACAACAATAATAACTATAACAACAACAATAACAGCGATGTTATCAACAATAACAACATTAACAATAAAAACAACAATAATAATAATAATAATAATAATAATAGACTGTCCGAAGTAGAGTCCTGCGATGGGTCAGTGACGCTGTAGAGCCCTCACATGTTGTAGTTCTGAGAGCGAGGCGGAGTGGCTGGTCAATATTTTCCTCATTTAGGCAAGCGACGACCCGAGGCCTTGAATCCGCGTCCGACCATGCTCATGACATTAGGCTGCGCATTTCGCCATCAACTTCGCTGACGAGCTCGCCGAGTAATCATGTAGTTGACTTTTATTTTTATTTTTTGAATTTTTGTGTGTTTTGTTTGGCGTGTGGGTTAGCTTTCCTTTTTACCAGTGTCCCATGCCAGCAGGCGAACCCACTCCAATTTCAGAGGTTCTTGTAGTTAACGGCCCTAATTCAAGGACGAGAAGTTGACATTTGAGTCCAACTGACCAGTGTAGTTGTTGAACACGCTACCTCGGCATTAGTGCACAAGATGTTTCAGAACAAGCGCTCTTATCCATGCTGACTATGTTTAAATACATTAAGTTGATTGGTAGACTTGTGTAGTTGAGTGTGTGGGCTGATAGATAAATGAGTGGGTGGATTGATGGATAGATGAGTGGGTGGATTGATGGATAGATGAGTGGGTGGATTGATGGATAGATGAGTGGGTGGATTGATGGATAGATGAATTGATGGATAGATGAGTGGGTGGATTGATGGATAGATGAATGGGTGGATTGATGGATAGATGAGTGGGTGGATTGATGGATAGATGAGTGGGTGGATTGATGGATAGATGAGTGGGTGGATTGATAGATAGATGACTGGGTGGATTGATGGATAGATGAGTGGGTGGATTGATGGATAGATGAGTGGGTGGATTGATGGATAGATGAGTGGGTGGATTGATGGATAGATGAGTGGGTGGATTGGTGGATAGATGAGTGGGTAGATTGATGGATAGATGAGTGGGTGGATTGATGGATAGACGAGTGGGTGGATTGATAGATAGATGAGTGGGTGGATTGATAGATAGATGACTGGGTGGATTGATGGATAGATGAGTGGGTGGATTGATGGATAGATGAGTTTGTGGATTGATGGATAGATGAGTGGGTGGATTGATGGATAGATGAGTGGGTGGATTGATGGATAGATGAGTGGGTGGATTGATGGATAGATGAGTGGGTGGATTGATAGATAGATGAGTGGGTGGATTGATGGATAGATGAGTGGGTGGATTGATAGATAGATGAGTGGGTGGATTGATGGATAGATGAGTGGGTGGATTGATGGATAGATGAGTGGGTGGATTGATAGATAGATGACTGGGTGGATTGATAGATAGATGAGTGGGTGGATTGATGGATAGATGAGTGGGTGGATTGATGGATAGATGAGTGGGTGGATTGATGGATAGATGACTGGGTGGATTGATGGATAGATGAGTGGTTGGATTGATGGATAGATGAGTGGGTGGATTGATGGATAGATGAGTGGGTGGATTGATGGATAGATGAGTGGGTGGATTGATAGATAGATGAGTGGGTGGATTGATGGATAGATGAGTGGGTGGATTGATGGATAGATGAGTGGGTGGATTGATAGATAGATGACTGGGTGGATTGATAGATAGATGAGTGGGTGGATTGATGGATAGATGAGTGGGTGGATTGATGGATAGATGAGTGGGTGGATTGATGGATAGATGAGTGGGTGGATTGATGGATAGATGAGTGGGTGGATTGATAGATAGATGACTGGGTGGATTGATGGATAGATGAGTGGGTGGATTGATGGATAGATGACTGGGTGGATTGATAGATAGATGACTGGGTGGATTGATAGATAGATGAGTGGGTGGATTGATGGATAGATGAGTGGGTGGATTGATGGATAGATGAGTGGGTGGATTGATAGATAGATGACTGGGTGGATTGATGGATAGATGAGTGGGTGGATTGATGGATAGATGAGTGGGTGGATTGATGGATAGATGAGTGGGTGGATTGATAGATAGATGACTGGGTGGATTGTTGAGTTGATGGATTGATGAAGGGGTGGACTGATGGATAGATGAGTTGGTGGATTGATGGATAGATGACTGGGTGGATTGATGGATAGATGAGTGGGTGGATTGATGGATAGATGAGTGGGTGGATTGTTGAGTTGATGGATTGATGAAGGGGTGGACTGATGGATAGATGAGTGGGTGGATTGATGGATAGATGAGTGGGTGGATTGATAGATAGATGACTGGGTGGATTGTTGAGTTGATGGATTGATGAAGGGGTGGACTGATGGATAGATGAGACGGTGGATTGATGGATCGATGAATTAATGGATAGATGAGTGGGTGGATTGTTGAGTTGATGGATTGAAGGGGTGGACTGATGGATAGATGAGTGGGTGGATTGATGGATAGATGAGTGGGTGGATTGATGGATAGATGAGTGGGTGGATTGATGGATAGATGAGTCGGTGGATTGATGGATAGATGAATTGATGGATTGATGGATAGATGAGTTGATGGATAGATGAGTGGGTGGATTGATGGATAGATGAGTGGGTGGATTGATGGGTGGATGAATGGGTGGATTGATGGATAGATGAGTGGGTGGATTGATGGATAGATGAGTGGGTGGATTGATGGATAGATGAGTCGGTGGATTGATGGATAGATGAATGGGTGGATTGATGGGTAGATGAGTGGGCGAAGGATGGATAGGCTAGGTGAATGGAAGGATTAATGAATAGGTGAGTGGGTGGATTTATGGATAGATGAGTGGGTGGGTTGATTGAATTGGTGAGTAGGTGGATTGATGGATAGGTGAGTGGGTGGATTGATTGATAGATGATCGGGTGGATTGATGGTTTGGTGGATAGATGTGTGGGTGGGCTGACGTATATGTGAGTTGATGTATTGAATAAGGCAGTGTTGGTGGTGGGGAGATCCAAGAATCAAGGATCAGAAAGGAGTGAACAACAACGATGACCTTGGCAGAATAACAATCAACAATGGTAGAGTCACGTGATGTATGCATGGTTTTCAATGCTGGGTTGCCATTTTACGACCGTTTGAAAGTTAATTCAACTGCTAAAGCCCCCGGCGGTGTGGGATTTCGGTTCTAATCCTTCTCAAGTCAAGGCGATGTAGGATTTATGATACTGACTCGCTTGGTTGGCTTACAGGCTACAAGAAAAACCTAGACCGAAGAGGTGGAACGAAAATGATGACCTGGCTTATGTGAAGGGGGAAAGAATGGATTTATGGATTCATTCAGCCTTTCTGTTGATGCCCTTGAATAGTAAGTTAAGTGAGAGCCGATTTTCACTACCTCAAGGCGTATTGGGTATGCGGTAAACAAGGGCCCTTTTTTATATCTTTATACGCATTGAGCATATTGTTATGCTTTGCTACATTTCTTACACCCCTCTGTCCCCAAAAAGTTAGTTGTGTTTCCTTTACAGGACGTCGCAGTCAACCCCAGCATTTTTTGGATGTTTGTGATTTCTTCACAAAATTGCTTTTATTAGTTTGCCATTGCTTTCTGAACGATCGACACTCTTACCATTGTATGAAAGCCGGTGCAAGATGATCTGTTTCCAAATCGTCCACAACTGTGTTTCGAACGCGGTATGCAGGATTGCGAATTGCGTTGGCAACCCCTTCGTCACACCGCCGGCTGTCCCAAGAACAACCAGTCCTGTAGCAGGGGACCTGCCCTGGCTGTGTGACATGTTAGGGCCGTCCACTTTGTAGGCTGGAGTGCGCAGCAGGGTAGGTGGTCAGTCTTCCCGGTGTGAACGTCAACTCTGAACCCACTACGCAGATGATATTGCCCCCTCTGTCCGTTCTTCTACCGGGTGTTTGTAAAGTCTCACTACACTTTGTATGTAGAACAAATTTGAAAAAATTATTTCTTCCGTTGAAATCACCATTTCTGTTTGGAGTGCAAAGAATTGCTCGAGCAGACGACAGCCATTCGCTGCATATTGCTTCATGATGGACGATGGAGCAAATTTTTTTGGTGATATGCACTTCATTTTTTTTTTTTTTTTCAAATTTGTTCTACATACAAAGTATAATGAGAATTTACAAATACCTGGTATTATCTTATTCCAGTCTATCCCTATTTGTTACTGTACCCCGTCGTGACTCACACTTGTATTATTGTAACTCAATAATACTAAACTATTGTTTCTGTACAGTTCACAGAATTTATAGAATAAACGAAGGGGGAGGTGGTCGAGCGCCTGTGGGACTCGGGAGAACGCGGGGAAACAGACTGAGAACTCGTATGTGGAAAGAATGAGATTGCGGAGCATCGGCAAAGGTTCTGAACGAATTTATAACTGAGAGAGAAGACAAGGAGAGTGTTCAATCAGATAGCGATGGGAACGATTAGCAATGTGACTCTTCGCTGGCTGTTGAACGAGGGGGCGGAGCTCGTATGGGAATGTCCTGAGTGCAGTGATGTCGGTTCGTAGCCCAACTCAACTCAACTCAGCAATGGATAAAAGGCTTGTTCTGGGAGGAAAAGAGTTAAGCACCTCAATACGAAACAGAGAAACAAGTAAAGACACATGTAGTCCTAAAGCAGATACTGTCGGAGAATAGAAACAAGAGAGCTAACCGACTAGCTAAGGAACAAAAGAAGGAAGTATATTTTCAAAGCATGCAGTGATAAAACCCGGTGCAATGAAATTGACCCACTTGCTCACATACCCCCGTGTTTTTGTAGCGCTCACTCGCTTTGAACTCAAGCCTAGTCCATACATACTACTTCTTGTTTCTTCTTCTTCTTTCGTTCGCTTGAAATATGTCTATATCTGCAATGTCGTCTCTTGCATGAATTGAACTGTTTTTTTCAGTTCACACAGTGGTCCATAGAGTTTATCTTCCACTGTCGTCTCTCTAGGCCAGAAGGTTTGCCTAGATATGTTATATTTTGGGCAGTCTTGGAGTATGTGCTCTGCTGTCTGCGACGCCAATCCACATGTGCACATGGCTGTTTCACCAATCTTGAATTTTGTATACATGTGGTTGCGTAATCTATTGTGTCCTGTTCTGAGGCGCAGAATAATGACTTGTTCTGGTCTGTCCATAATGTGGTAGTCATCTTGAGCAGGTTTTGGTGGCTTTCTGACTGATTTGATCATTCTTTTCTTTTGGTGGTATGTAACGGGCACATCAGGCTGTTCCTCTTTGGCTCCTTCCTTAGCCAATTGATCAGCTCTGTCGTTTCCGGGTACTCCACAGTGGGATGGTATCCACTGTATGGTGACTTTATGCTGACTGCTAAGTTCAGAAAGTAGTGTCCTTAGTACTGGCAATTTCCCAGAGAGGAGCGCCTCGAGTACTGATTTTGCATCTGTTAGTAGCACCACAGGTTGTGTACCATTGCTGTTATTTAGTAATTTCTCTGTTGCTATCTTGATTGCCTCAATTTCGGCATCATAGTTATGGCAGTACTTTCCTGTCGGTACTCTGGCTGTGTCCCTAGTATTATTTGGGTATTCTATGTACACTCCCGCTCCTCCATTTCGAACAGCATTTTGTGCTGACCCATCTGTGTAGACTCGGATCCAGAGGTCATGTGGGTATTCTTCATCAAGGAAGCTGAGAGTGGCTGTTCTGCGCTGCACACTGTTCTGTTCTTCCTTGTCAAATATTCCTCTCACTTTTGTCTGGATTTGTAATGATAGTCTATGCTCATCTTTCCATGGAGTTCGCTCTGGAATAGTTGTTAGGGAGATACCAACTGTGGGCAGATCAGTGGTTTCTCTGCAGAGTCGTTTGGCCTGGTGGATAAAACTACTTCTTTTCAACCGCCCCATAGCTAGGTTTTCAAATCTGTTCTTCATAGGGTGGCCTGGCAAGCTGAGGAACTTTTCTGCTTGTATTAGCGTTTTCGTATCTCTGCGCTCACTCAGTGCCTGTGTCCTCCCCATCTTCTCCATTTCCACTATAGGGGTTGATCTCATCCCTCCTGTGGTGACTCTAAGTGCTTGATTTTGCACCTTGTCCAGCTCTTGTAGTGTGGTATTTGATGCTGAACACCACGCAGTTGACCCATATTCCAGGTGTGGTCGTATGCTCTGTTGGTAAACTTTGCTAAGTATTTTCGTACTGGCTCCCCATGTGGTTCCACTTAGCTTTCTCAGGATGGCTATTTTCCTTCTGGCTTTTGCTACTGCTTTGTTGATGTGCTTTCTCCATGTCAGCTTGCCATCAAATGTTACTCCAAGGTATGTTGGTTCTTTATCTTCTCTTAGGGGTGTTCCATTTATCTGGATGATCCCTGCCTTTTGTTTTGGAGAGAGGGTAAATAGGGTGGTGCTGCACTTGTCAGTGTTTATGCTGACACACCATCTATTTGCCCATGCAGCAAATGTATCTACAGCTCTTTGTAGCAATCTGGTGGCCACTGATGCATATTCATTTGTGCTCCATAGAACCAGGTCATCGGCGTACATTGCCGCTTTAATTCCATGCGGTAGGTGAGCAACAAGATCATTGATGAAGATTAGAAAAAGTGTGGGGGACAAGACTCCGCCTTGGGGGACACCGTGACGCAGTAGTACTTTCTTGCTCTTGAATCCGTCTATCTGTACTCGGGCTCTTCTGTTGTGCAAGTATGCTTTCACCCATTTGTACATTCTTCCATTGACTTTGCAGTTTCTCAGTTTCTTCATCAGACCTTCTTTCCAGACTTTGTCAAAGGCTTTCTTCAGATCTATCCATGCCGCAAGCACCAGCTTCTTCTCTTGGAATGCATCCTCAATTTCTTGAGAGAGGTAGGTTGTCTGATCTTCCGTAGAGTAGCACTGCCTAAAGCCAGCCTGCTGTGGCACAAGGATGTTTTTACTTTCAATGTACCACTGCAGTCTGTGATTGATGATGCGCTCCAGTGTTTTGCAGAGACAGCTGGTGAGGCTAATTGGTCTGTAGCTAGAGGCAATGGAACCATCTTTCCCTGATTTTAGGAGGGGTATCATGATTGCTTCTCTCCAGGCTTGTGGAACACTGCCTAAGGTCCAGCTGTTATTGAAGATCTGCAACAGCTTTGTTTTGGCCTCTGTTCCTAGGTTCCTGATCATTTCATTGGAGATACCATCAGCTCCTGGTGACTTTCTCATTTTCAGTTTTGATATGGCTAGCTCCAGTTCGCTGATTGTGATGGGTGCCTCCAGAACCTCATGTACTATTTCCTTCTGTCCTGTATGTTGTCGTTTCTCTCGAATCTCTTGTTGTTTCTCTGGACTAATTTTGATATTGCTATCTTGTGCGAACGAGTCCGCAAAATGGTCAGCTGCTTGCTTTCTTGTTAAGATTTTTCCATCTTTATGTAGTGCAATTTTTGAGTTTCTCCCTGTGCCCTCGTCATTAAGCTGTTTTATTAGCTTCCACAATTTCCTTGTGTCTCTTTCAAAGTTCAGAGACTCCGTTTTCTCCTGCCAGCTTTTCCGTCTAGCCTGCAGCTTGGCCCTTTGAAATTTGGCTTTTGCATGCTGGAATTTATTGTGGTGCTCTTGGCTGGGTGTGGCCTCTGCTTGCTTTCTACTCACTTCAACATCATTATGCAACTGTTCCAGTTCACTACTCCAGTAGGGTTTATATTGTTTACGGGCTCCTCTTGGTACTGTTTCTCGCGCTGCCTGTAGTATGCATTTCCCAAACTCTTCAACTGCTTTATTTATGTCTTTCTCAGTGTTCAGGTTTCTAACCAGTATGCTGGTGCGATGCTTGTACATTGCCCAGTCTGCTTTCTTGTAGTTCCACCTCGAGAGGGTGCTGCTTTCACTTACAAGCTCATTTTCTACGGTTAGAAAGACTGGCCGATGGTCACTGCCACCAAGTTGTTTCCCAACAGTTCGTGTAATGTTCCACTCCAGGTCTGGTGAATGAAAAGCCAGGTCAGGTGTAGTTGTAGAGTGCCATGATCTCGAGTAGAAAGTATGTGGGTCGGACGGCTTGTTAATCAACATGAATCTATTCTCATCTTGCCAGTCTTCCAGTCTCTCTCCTCTCTGGTCCATGTGATCATAGCCCCAGCTCTGCGAGTGGCTGTTGAAATCGCCACACACAATCATTTTTTCTTTTAGTGGTAGAGTGTCCAGTGCCTGTGGGCGGTCACTTGGACAGTAGTAATTGATCAGATGTAGATCTGTATTACCTGTCTTAAGTTTAAGTGTCTGATACTCAGCCCCTTCCATGTAGACTTTGATTTGGGAAGCCATGATGTTATTTCTTACAAGGGTCAGTATCCCACCTTTTCGCCTGTTCTTTCGGTCAGATCGGTAACACTGGTAGCCTCTGATTTTGAAGGCTATATTTTCATTGAGATGAGTTTCTTGCAAGCAACATATGCTTACTTTTTCTTGGTCCAAGATTTTTTCTAATTCTATTTTTTTGTTGCTGACTCCCTCCGCATTCCAGTGCATTATTTTAAGTCTTCGTTTAGTATGGCCAGTCGTCCTATTCTCATGTCCCCTGGCTCCACAGGACATCTGAGAAGGACCTCCAGTAGTTGGGGTTGGACCCTTTCGAGACATAGGGCCCGGCACTGCACCTGCCTGGGGGTCCAAAGCAGGGCGAGCACCATAACGATTAGCAGTAGTCGACATATTCCATTTTGCGTGATTGCGTGGCATCCTGATTTCTGTGGTGCGCCTCTTGGCTGGTTGCCTCCGTCTTCAGCACCTTTCTTTGCTAGGGCAGACTGTGGTCTCACTCGAGTGTAGATGTGTACGCGCGCACACACCTGTCTGCGCATGCATGTACGTGCATACACATCTAGAGCATACTGGTTATTTTCCGGCGCCAGAGACTCGCCGTCGCCCCTTCTCCTGTTAGTTTAAACAGGCCCGCCACGTGAAGGCCAGGAGTTGGACTTTTGCTGCATAGGTTATGTATTCACGAGCCATTGAGGTATTTGAGCAATGTTGGGCGCTCACCCCAACACCGCGCCTCGGCTACATACAGCAACATTTGGAACCCACTACTTCTTGTAATGCTGGACTGAATTTTGCGTGTGGATTAGCTTTCTCTATTAACAGTGTCCCTCGCCATCAGGTGAGCCCATTCCGACTTCTGGAGTACTTGTAGTTAATGTCCCCAAGTGAAGGACGATAGATCAGCATTTTAGTCCAACTGTGCGGTGTAGGGGGTTGAACCCCTTATCTCCCCCCCGGGAAGGTTAACCCGGTCAACAAATGCCCGCAGTAGTCGGATGTGTCGGCCTAGCGGCGCAAGAACGCAGCTCTGCTGTAAACAGGCACAACGCAGTCACATCCGAAAAAAAAAAAAATCCGGATGAACGCAGGAGAAGAAGAAGAAGAACCCCTTATCTAGACATCAGCACACGCGTTCTTATCTTTCGACCATGCTAACCTACCACACACCCCGTTTAAACTTGTTCATGTTATGAAGCTGATCGACCACACAGACTCACTGGTCGGGACCATGAATCACACCCTGCAGGGATTTGAACCTCCACCTAATGACTTTGTAGGTAAACGCACTAACCTCTTTGTCACGGCGATCCCTATTAAACAATGCAGCCTTGAAATATACAGGGTGCATTTTTAATGACTGTGCAGTGTTTGAAAATATTGCCGGTCCAAGTTTTGTATTTATCTATTATGTTGTGTGAACTTTAGAGAGGGTAAATACAAAACTTGGACCGGCAATAATTTCAAACACTGCACGGTCATTAAAAATACACCCTATACAAGATATTTGAATAAAGAAGAACGAAACAATTTTTTTTTAAATGTCGCATATCCCTTACAGGACGTTGCAGTCAACACCAGCATTTTCCAGCTGCTGCTGATGTACTAGGCACGTTTTACTTTCAGTAGTTTTCTATTGCTTTCTGAACAACCGACTCACAACCGACTCAGTAAGTTGCCAGAGCGGCGCGATCCGCTTAAGAATCTCTCGCAGCTGTTTTCCCCACGTGGATATACGAGATGACGAATAACCTCGTCAAACTCTTGACCAGGGAGCGGCTCCAAACAATAGATTGCACGATTTGTTGCCTGACATATTTCGCTGCAGCTGGCCAGGTATATACTGCAGAAATCACACAACATAAACTAACATACATGAAATTACAGATATCAGCTGTGGTGACTAGTGTCCTTGCTCTCTGCATTTCCCTTTTATTACGCATATCAGAGTTAAAGTATTTGATGTGTCACAGTTGTCGTTCTCTTTGTTTCGAACCTGTTTCTATTGCCGCTACACCAATCCACTTAGCAGTTGACGTAATCTACCGCCAAAGTTAGAATGCATAAATATAGAAGTGAAAATATAGAATACTCAAATATAGACATAGAAATATAGAAAGCACGAGTTCTGAAAACGCAAACCCATTCTATGAATAAACGTACCGATTCTACTTCTGGTTCTCGCTGAATCAATTATTGCACATGCATAAACGTGTTTGTATGCACAAGCATTCACGAAACATAACCGACTTTCCATTAATTTGTGTCCACATAAGAATGTGTGTGCATGTTTGTGTATGTGTAAGAAAGAGGTACAGCCTCGATGACATACAGTTAAGTCATGTCTTTTCAGGTTCCCACACACCATATCACGCGTCGGAAATCTGGAGTAGTGTGTCAGTAGGTCAGCGCGGGAAACTGGCGAACATGCTGTTACGTAACGTATAATGGAACTCCACTAGCCGACTTCAGTTGGGAAAGCCAGTGGATAACCGGGCGCCGAGTTTCCGTTCCCCAATTAACGTCAATTCCTTTCAGATTAATATTCGAAAAGTGGTTGATCCGGTCGCCAGATTATTAATTAACAGATTCAATGCAAAACATGAAGTAGGTTGAGACCAAACAAACACGGATGGCGAAAAATGGGAAGTAGGGGTGTGTCACAGTTATGACTTCAAAGTTGTTACTATGGTAGCAGGCATGTTATATTTTATATCAACTTAAATGACGTTGCAAATGGGAAAACTACTGTATATCACCCTATGGTTGATACGGGAAGTTGATTAAGACTATTAATCATCCCATGTCACTTAATTAGTTAATCTGAGGTTGGTATGGGCCCTAATTATACCTTCTCTTCTGAATGGGGTAGAGGTAATGAGAAAACAACAACGACCACAGGGATAACTAACTGTTGCATTCACAAGATAATACATTTAGCTGCCGTGATACTGACCATGCTGCTGAATTAATGAATGCATGATACTGACCATATCGCCACCTGGGTGTCCATTGATCTATACGAATATGTGACCCATATACCCATTACGCCTCATGGAGTGGACCAGTAACGTTTATATTTAGATTTTTACTTTTAGGTCAGGCAGACATACGTACAGGCAGACAGGTGAACAAGCGATCGGAAGGAGAGAACGGTAGCCACGCAGACTCACAGAGGACGAATATAAAGTTAACCGGGTAAACAGACAGACACACAGACAGGGGGAAGGACAGTCATGCAGACGGAAGAATAAACGGACGGATAGAGAGACAGCTAGAATGACAAACAGATTGACAGACAGATGGTCGAACGGACAGACAAAGGTAACAGACAGCAGGCATACAAAAGAACAGACTGACCGTTGGACAAAATGAATGAATTAACGATGCAACGAACTTTGTTTTAACTGATGGAGTGTTGAAGAATAATATATCGCCAAATGTCATCTCCCATTTGGACAGAAGGACGATATATTACCACATTAGGGACATCTTGATATTTGTTTTGTCTCGTGTATCTTCCACAATTTCAATACTCGGGAAATGGAAATTCACAATATAATACTTGTTCATTTCATAGTGTACAATGTCTGGTCCAATACTATTTTTTGTTCGGTACTAAATCTGTTCGCACAGACATACTGACTAACAGCCAGAGGGGCAACCAGACAGAGAAACAGCCAGACAAATTATACTTGCAAACTGTACTTGGAGGACAGACACAAACACACACAGACTTACAGCTACACACATGTCATAGTTGCCCAGTTACACCGAGGACCGGCGCGTTCAAGACATTCAGCAGACATGACATTGCACTACTTGGGATTTAAGAGCGGGTGTACTTCATTTAGATGTTGTCAACATTCCTGGTAGCATTGAAAGATGCTCCCAGCAAACGGGGACTATACGTTTAACTCTTTATGTACCAATCCTCATAGGGAGACTCTGAGACTCTGTGGCGATGTGGTAAAGCTGTTTGCCTCACGCTCCGTAGGTTGTGGGTTCGATTCCGGGATATGTCTTTCGGTTCAAGAGTGCATTTTTCTCGGAGACTCCTGGGAGTCGTCGCTGGAGCTACGGAGTTCGTGCTTTGTGCGATGCTTTCGGCAGGGCACCCTGTGGAAAGAGACCGAACCATGTGGGGTAAAACCATGTGCAATGAAGTCGATTATCTCAACTTTTAAGATTTTTTAATGTACCAACCTATCGCATCATCTGGCTATTGTACCTTCTCACCGAATATACATTTCTTGTCTGTTCCATTCTCATCTCGTCAGCATCACAGTACACAAGGTGATACCTGCACAAGAAACAAATGTATCATATCTTAGACTTGTAACAACAGTTAAAGTTACAAGTGAAATAGAAATAAAACAAAAACATATATACTCAACATGAAAAAGACAAAACAAATATTAACATCTACAGAGATGCATTGACTGGCATCTTGCCGTCTTGACAGACGATAGTTTGTAAAATGGAGTTATACCTCCCCATGGCACAAAGCCTGGGATGTGTTTAGAGACCATGTGTTGCCCGTGCAGCATGATCCCTCTCTTGGCCTGCCTAGTTTACTCCAGAGGAAAGGTAACACCAATACGTCTGGAACAAGACAAGCTGCAGAAGCTGCCTGATCAGCAAAGCGATGTTCTAACTGTCCGGCTGTCGGAGCTTCGATCCTAGACCAGTTGCAGACCAAGGCTTAGGGCCTGGTATGCCCACCCATGACATTTAGTCTTTAGGTTGCATTTCCTCGCACTAGGGTCAGGCTTGTACCCTTCCAATCGCACACCTCCGCTCAAAGCCGTTGACAAAATGTGGGGTGTCGGGTTTGGTGAGCGCCGCCCAACATTCGGAGCTAACAGAAAGCAGGTAGCACTATCTACTGCCATGCGGTAACTGCGTCGTATCTGACTAAGACCTGACACACACACGTATTACTGACAGCAGTATTACCATCACGTTACACCGCAATACTAGCATAATGGCAGCTCAAGAGCACAAGAAAGACGATAGACGCAGAAGAAGTACCAGTCTCCACTACATTGCAGTGACGCTCAAATCCCTTCGGAAATAAATAATACAATAAAAATCACATCATCAGGACAGGCTAATGTGGTATTTGGATAGGCGATTTCGTTCTCCCTGTGAGTTCTTCGTCCTAACGGTCATTTTTCCATTACCTCTGCCTCGTTCAACCTCATAAGCGAAGTTATAATTAGGGTCGAAACCCAGCCTCAGATTAATAATCCTGTGAATAAATTAGTCGCATTTCCTGAAGTTAATTTGAAAAGGATTGTTGTCCATTGAAGATCATGGCTGTAAGTTCTGGCTCAGTTCAGTATGTACAGGGGGAAACTTGAAAGTTATGCTTTGTTCAACCTGCTTCGGCAGCGTCGGGTATAATTTAGGTCCGTTTGTGTGCGCGCACGCGTATGTGTGTGTATGTGAATTTTGATTATCTATCCTTTCTTTACAGGCTTTGTGGCGATGGAGTTGAGGACAACATTCCTAATCTCGCATACTGCATTCAAAACACAGCTATGTGCGATTTGGCAGCAGACCGATATGCGTTGCTATTTATAAAATGATATGAGCGCCGGCCGTTCATAAATCAATGGCAAACTACTAAACATAAACTTGCCAAGAAATCACAAACAGCCAAACAATGCTGGGGTTGGCTGCAACGTCCTGTAAAGGATATGCAACATACTTTTTACACTCCTTTCTTTGCTCTCTGTCGAGTTAGTCCTACACAGGACTGGTTTTATTTTGTCCCTCTGTGTTCTTCGGGTATTTTGGGGCTCACGCTGATGAGCATGTTCTTTATTGCGTTGAGTTCTGAATTTATACTATCATCGGGTGTTTTCAATGAGTGTTCTATCCAAGTGCAGCATTTTTCTTCGCCTAATGATTCAGTGGAGTAATATTGGTTCTCTCCATGAGCTCTGTGTTGGTGAGTCTGTCACACCACTTTAGTTACCTCTGAAGTCGGAGTGGGTTCGCCTGATGGAGAGGGACACCGGTAATAGGGAAAGCTAGTCCACACCCAAACATCAGCCCAGTGCACTAGAAGTAGTAGCGTGTGTATGAACGACGCTTCAGATCAAAGCGAAGGTGTCCCAACACAAAAACAAAATACCATTTTAGTCTCAATATTCTGTGCAGGCGGAATGTTTGTAGTTCACCGGTAATTATTTTAGTCTCTCTCCTTGTTTCTGGCCGGTCTCCCTGGTCTAGAGGTTAGCAGCTTTCTCCGTAACCCCGAATACTCTCGTGGTTGACGTGAGCGCACGAGAATTGGAAGCGGTTCGAGTCGCGCCAGTGACTTATGAGAGTATGGAGCCGGTCGCTCAGAAAGCAATGGCAAACTACTGAGCGTAATCTTACCAAGAAATCAACAATCAGCTGAAAGATGCTGATGTTGACAGCGATGTCCTGTAAAGGATATACGAAACATTATTATTACCTTGTTTCTGACCCAACAAGTAGTACCTATTTAACACTGGACAACTGGCCAGGAGCAGTATAATTACCCATAATCCTCTATGTCTTATGAGTGAGACGGAAGACATATGTGCATGGCCGGTGACGTCAGCCGTAGATGACTAATCATGAGACGTATAAATTATATTTGGACGAAAAGACACACTAGCTAGAGAATACGTGAATACAGCCAGGGACGGATTTCACCGTCAGATCAATGCCTAGTACGTGACTCGGACAAAAGGATAACGGAAGGATAGGGAAGACATGTACAAAAAGAATGGTGACTGGAAATATGGACGAGACATAGATTAACATGTGAGCAGCTTTACTGCAGTGGGTAACACGCCGACCTGCCCGCCCTGGGGATCATGTACGAACCTACATCGAATCGTGGGCTTGTTTTAACTGATGTGGGTTCCTAGTTCAACCCAGTCTAAAATGGCTACAGGGGGCTGTTCTTGGAAGCAAATGCTCTATATTTGTCACATCATCAATCTAGTGCCGATTGGTCTTACAAACATGAGGCGTGCACCATATATCCAGTGCCTGCTTGCTTGCTTGTGTTTGCTGGCTGTGAACTCCAGCGTGAAGTCCTGTATGTCGGATGAAGACATCCTGTTGTCCAACATCAGTATGATGTCATACAGGACCTGAGGTTTGCGTGAGTATCCGTTGTCCCATGTCTGGCTTATTGGTGTGCAGACTGTGGTTCCTCGCCGTGCAGGCAGATACTCTCCGACTTCGGAAAATTCAGTGATCCTACTACGTTAGCCAGGACCACGAAGGGACCTGTTGCCCAGGAAGCACGACCAGGGCGTGTTAGTAGTATTGACCAGTATAAAACCCGGCCCTGGTGCCTGGGAAACACCTCTGCGTCCCATATATCCAGTGAGAGATATACAGAGAGAGAGAGAGAGAGAGAGGTGGCAAGACAAAAACACTATGTAGGAAGCCAAGAAGATTAATAAACCAACACAGAACTGGTGTCGTGAGCTGCAGCTCGCAACGGGATTTACTGAGCAGGGGATCCGAACACTTATGGACTGAATGGTCCAATGGGCAATGAGGGTGATCTGTCCACTAACTAACTACATAAATAAACACACGTTGTATTGTTTGGCTCTCACGGAAGGAGAAGAAAGAAGTAGAGACTAGAGGATGCACTAGACAACATAAAATTCAAAAGCTATAGTTACCGACCGGGATTCGAATCTGTCACCTCCAAATGGCGACAGCGCTTCGCTGCAGGAACAAGTGTACTTCGACGCCTGACCAACTAGACACTGATTTCCTGTGTAATAACAATAGCTAATTAACTATAAATATACAAGTTACTCATCTGTATCCTTGTTACTAGAACAGGACGCTACAACCGACATGTAACACAAATGGGCATTGTTGAGCCAAGTTGGTGAAATATAAAGGGGCATAGGCTAGGCTTTAATATTTATTCGTATATTTATTCATCATCATCATCATCATCATCATCATCATCATCATCATCATCATCATCATCATCATCATCATCATCATCATCACCATCATCATCACCATCATCATCATCATCACCATCATCATCATCATTTGCCATGCCGATAAACATGGGCGTTGGGTATCGCAATCCACCTGAGTCGTGCTTGTTTAGCCCGAACAATTCTCTGTGACATTTAAGAGGCTGGGCGAATGAATATGAGCGCTCGCTGTTAAACTTCCAGTGTGCTTATGGCGAAGTAGCAGGTTCAACCATTACACCGGTCAGCTGGATTAAAATGTTGACTTCTCGTCCTTGATTTGGGAACGTGAATTACAAATACCTTAGAAATCGGAGTGGGCTCGCATGATGGCGAGAGACACTAGTAACAGGGGTGTTATGACGTGTGACATTCTCATAGCAGACAGGCTTTCCACGTTTCACTACTGATGAAGGTGTTTTTTGTAGTCTTGCATATGTATTTACTTTGTCTCTAATCTATACAGAATAGACTGTGACATATATAGGGAATACTTATACTAACAACGACTGTCTGGAACAGGCTAATGAAACTAGAACATTATATACAACAATAAGAAAGCGACAAACAGCTTTCTTTGGTCATGTGATGAGAAGAGAGGCATTGGAGAACATCGTGACAACTGGAAAGATGAAGGAGAAGAGAGGCAGAGGCAGAACAAGAGAAATGATGCTGTTTATACTGAGACGGTGGCATGGAGGAATATCGGAAACAGAGTTGATCCAGAACACTAAAGACCCACATCTGCAGAGAGACATGAACGCCTACGCCAGTTGGCAGGACACATGATGAGAGATAATATGTAGAGAGTGAAATAGTGAAACTGGCCTTATGAGGGAAGGGGCAGGGAAAGATTGATGAGAAAAACGTTCAGGGCGAGGATTTAGGAAGTAGGAGAGGAAGAGTAGGAAAAGGGACAAGACGAAGAAGAAGAAGAAGAAGAAGAAGAAGAAGAAGAAGAAGAAGAAGAAGAAGAAGAAGAAGAAGAAGAAGAAGAAGAAGAAGAAGAAGAAGAAGAAGAAGAAGAAGAAGAAGAAGCGGAGGAGGAAGAAGAAGAGGAGGAGGATTCTTTTAAAAAGTCTTAAAAGTGCAGAGGATCAACTTCATTGCACCCGGTTTTACCCCATATGGCCCGGCCCCTTTCAGTAGGGCGGCCTACCGAAAGCGTCGCACAAAGCACAAACTCAGTAGCTCCAGCAACGACCCCCAGGAGTCACCGAGAAAAATGCACCCATTAACCGAAAGACGTAGCCCGGAATCGAACCCACAACCTTCAGAGCGTGAGGCAAACGGCTTGACCACTTCGACACGGAGACTCCCGCAGAGAAGGAGGGTGAGAATAATAATAATAATAATAATAATAATAAGAAGAAGAAGAAGAAGAAGAAGAAGAAGAAGAAGAAGAAGAAGAAGAAGAAGAAGAAGAAGAAGAAGAAGAAGAAGAAGAAGGTCAACGGGTAGAGACGGACAACGGGGAGGATAAAGAAAGGAGGAGGAAAGTGACAGTGAAATCTGATTAGGAAAGCAACATGGATCCAGATGCTAAGGACATATGGGAATATTCTAGCCATACCAGACAAACGAGGTCCTTGTACGATCGTGTAAACACAAACAAGACATCGGGGGTGTACCCGGGGATCGATGGAGGTCAAACCTGATCTTGTAATGGCTTGACATTCACCGCGAGAGGATAGGGAATGCATCTTGGAGCCTAGTGGTAATGGACGTCAGGTCGGAGGCGAGTCTGGCAGAGTGTGATGGTTTATGTCAGTGCCGGGCGAGCTGGCTGTCGGGTGGAGCGGCTGGGACGGAACGGAGTTGTAGCGAGCACTGGCGTGGGGGTGAGAGTTAACTAGATATGACAGCAGGATGTTTGGGGGGAGGGATTCTTGTAGCATGCAGACTATCAGATCTGGTACCAAGTTAACAAGTTATGTTCTGATTAGTTGCTAGTTAAACAGACTCAGTTCAAGATATCGCTTTATTCCACTCTGTTCCAGTTAGTTCTGTTTACAACCAACTCTTCTAGATATCACTTTATCGTATTGTTTTCCGGTAATTTTTAGCTTTAGGTATCACTTTATCTCACTCTATCCCAGTCAATTGTTATGTTAATCCATCCAGTTATAGACATCACTTTATTTCATTCTGTTCCAGTAATTTATTAATTAGACCCAATCTATAATTTTGTCAAATTAATTTGTTAGTTCGACTCATTCAGTTCTGCATATTACTTTATCTCATTCTGTCCCAGTTATTAGTTACATAAAACTAACTCAGTTGTAGAAATCACTTTATCTCCGGAAACAGACATAAAGTATTTTGTTATATTCAATAGTTAAAACATGACAGCAGGTCCGTATGGCCGAATGGATAAGAACGCGTGTTCTTAAACATCCGGTGTGCTGACGCCGAGGTTAGTGGTTTAACTCCAACACAGCATAGCTGGACTAAAATGTTGACCTGTCGTCCTTGACTTGGGAGCGTTAATTACAAGTACCACTGAAGTCGGAATAGGTTTGCCTGATGGCAAGGGACACTGTTAATGGGGAAAGCGTGTAGTATAGTGTGTATGGTCTACGCTTGAGCTCAAAGCGATCGAGTGCAAAAAAAAACAAACATGACACAGATATTTGTTCTATACAAGAGTTCAAACAGGAAACAGACATAAAATCTTTGTTCTATACAAGAGATAAAACAGCAAACAAGCACAAAGTCCTTGTTCTATACAAGAGTTAAACCAGGGAACAAACATAAATTCCTAGTTCTATACCAGAGTTAAAACAAGAAACAGACACACAGTATGTGTTTCTATACAAGAGTTCAGCAGGAAACAGACATAGAGTCGTTGTTATATACAAGAGTTAAAACAAGAAACAGACACACAGTATGTGTTTCTAAACAAGAGTTCAGCAGGAAACAGACATAGAGTCATTGTTATATACAAGAGTTAAAACAAGAAACAGACACACAGTATGTGTTTCTATACAAGAGTTCAGCAGGAAACAGACATAGAGTCATTGTTATATACAAGAGTTAAAACAAGAAACAGACACACAGTATGTGTTTCTATACAAGAGTTCAGCAGGAAACAGACATAGAGTCGTTGTTATATACAAGAGTTAAAACAGGAAACAGACACACAGTATGTGTTTCTATACAAGAGTTCAGCAGGAAACAGACATAGAGTCGTTGTTATATACAAGAGTTAAAACAGGAAACAAACATAGTCTTTGTTTTATACAAGAGTTAAAACAGTAAACAGACATACAGTCTTTGTTCTATGCAAGCGTAAAAACAGGAAACAGTCATTCAATCTTTAGTTAGTTAGTTAGTTAGTTAGTTAGTTAGTTAGTTAGTTAGTTAGTTAGTTAGTTAGTTAGGTCGTTGGTTGGTTGCTTGCTTGCTTGGTTGGTTGCTTCGTTGGTTGGTTGGTTGGTTGGTTGATTGGTTGGTTGGTTGGCTGGTTGGTTGGTTGGTTGGTTGGTTGGTTGGATAGTTAATCGCGGTTCCAACTTCACTGCAACAGGTCGTCCCCATTATGCTCCGTTCCAGTGCCAGTTAATATCACACAAAATGTTCCTCACTGTCCTATGGGAACAATGGAATAGACAGGAGTCTCGGCAAGCCAACAGCCCGCACAGGTACACTGTGCATAATGCCGCCGCCAAAATGCCAACACAAAAGTCCTCCACGAAAATTACAGTTCATCATCGAGGGAATCGGCAGTCTCCAGAAAGATTTCATTGACCCGGGTTTTATCCCATATGGCTCGGTCTCTTTCCGCAAGGTGACCCGCCGAAAGCGCCGCACAAAGCACGAACTCCGTAGCTCCAGCGAAGACTCTCATGAGTCTCCTGAAGAATTCAACCGTGAACCGAAAAGGCAAACCAGTCGATTCAGCAATAACCGGCCGCCATCGTTTCGATCATGCAGTTCACGCTTCAAACAAACGCGGACAGATGTAAAAGCATCCCACGCGAAATCACAGCTCACAGTGTCGCGCCACGCACTCACTCAGTAGCAGGGCGACGGAACAATGCACTGCCATTCCAACATGAGGACAATGCGAATGCACACCGTAGCCACAAGCGTAAATCCTCCAGAGGCCTTAACTGTTTAAATGCCTATCCGCCATGTTTGGGGACCGGAAGTCCCAATAGACTGCAGACTAAGTCTCAGACCAATCCTCCTTAGTCGTCTCTTACGACATGTATGGAAGGCAACAGGGTTACTTTTCGTCGCTTCCCTTGTTCTATACAAGAGTTAAAACAGGAAAGAGACAACCCTCACAGACAACAGGTTAAGTCTTTGTTTATGACATGTCTGCAGACGGCTGAGATTATTTGTATACAAGAGGGCAGTGACCCTGAACTGGACCAGAACATACAGTTGTAAAGTACATGACAGGGGATGAGGGATTATGATGCGACGTGGGAGTTTTGTTGCAGTCTTCTCGGTCCGATCAATGTGTATGTATGGGTGGGTGGGATTGTGTAAGCATGTGTGGGGTGTGTGTGTGTGGGGGTGCGTGCATGCGTGTATGTGGGTATGTGTGGGTGTTATGTGGGGTGTGTGTGAAGCTGGGTGGACTTCTACTGTGGCATGGAAGAATATCTTCATCTATTAACATTGAACCAGAACATCGGGGATTGAGACCCGTGGACATGCATGGTCGTCTACCCTTGTAGGAGAGAGAGAGAGAGAGAGAGAGAGAGAGAGAGAGTGTGGGAGAGAGAGAGTTAGTTGAAGAGAGAGAGTTACTGGGAGAGAGAGAGAGTTAGTGAGAGAGAGAGAGAGTTAGTGGGAGAGAGAGAGAATTAGTGGGAGAGAGAGAGAAAGTTAGTGGGAGAGAGAGAGAGTTAGTGGGAGAGAGAGAGAGAGTTAGTGGGAGAGAGAGAGTTAGTGAGAGAGAGAGAGAGAGTTAGTGGGAGAGAGAGAGAGAGTTAGTGGGAGAGAGATAGAGAGTTAGTGGGAGAGAGAGAGAGAGTTAGTTGGAGAGAGAGTTAGAAAGAGAGTTAGTGGGAGAGAGAGAGTTAGAGAGAGATAGACAGACAGTTAGTGGGAGAGAGAGAGTTAGTTGGAGAGAGAGAGTTAAAGAGAGAGAGAGACAGTTAGTGGGAGAGAGAGAGTTAGTTGGAGAGAGAGAGTTAGAGAGAGAGAGAGACAGTTAGTGGGAGAGACTGAGACAGTTAGTGGGAGAGTGAGACAGTTAGTAGGAGAGAGAGACAGTTAGTGGGAGAGAGAGACAGTTAGTGGGAGAGAGAGTTAGTTGGAGAGAGAGTTAGAGAGAGAGACAGTTAGTGGGAGAGAGAGACAGTTAGTGGGAGAGAGACAGTTAGTGGGAGAGAGAGACAGTTAGTGGGAGAGAGAGACAGTTAGTGGGGGAGAGAGACAGAGAGAGCAACAGTTAGTGGGAGAGAGAGACAGAGAGAGTTAGTGAGAGAGAGAGAGAGTTAGTGGGAGAGAGAGAGAGTTAGTGGGAGAGAGAGAGAGTTAGTGGGAGAGAGAGAGAGTTAGTGGGAGAGAGAGAGTAAGAGAAAGAGAGAGTTAGTGGGAGAGAGAGAGAGTTAGTGGGAGAGAGAGAGAGAGAGAATTAGTTGGAGAGAGAGTTGGAGAGAGAGAGACAGTTAGTGGGAGAGAGAGACAGTTAGTGGGAGAGTGAGACAGTTAGTTGGAGAGAGAGACAGTTAGTGGGAGAGAGAGACAGAGAGAGAGACAGTTAGTGGGGGAGAGAGAGTTAGTTGGAGAGAGAGTTAGAGAGAGAGACAGTTAGTGGGAGAGAGAGACAGTTAGTGGGAGAGAGACAGTTAGTGGGAGAGAGAGACAGTTAGTGGGAGAGAGAGACAGTTAGTGGGAGAGAGAGAGACAGAGAGAGCGACAGTTAGTGGGAGAGAGAGAGACAGAGAGAGTTAGTGGGAGAGAGAGAGAGTTAGTGGGAGAGAGAGAGTTAGTGAGAGAGAGAGTTAGTGGGAGAGAGAGAGAGTTAGTGGGAGAGAGAGAGAGTTAGTAAGAGAGAGAGAGAGTTAGTGGGAGAGAGAGAGAGAGTTAGTGGGAGAGAGAGAGAGAATTAGTTGGAGAGAGAGAGTTAGAGAGAGAGAGTTAGTGGGAGAGAGAGAGTTAGAGAGAGATAGACAGACAGTTAGTGGGAGAGAGAGAGTTAGTTGGAGAGAGAGAGTTAGAGAGAGAGAGACAGTTTGTGGGAGAGAGAGAGTTAGATGGAGAGAGAGAGTTAGAGAGAGAGAGACAGTTAGTGGGAGAGAGAGACAGTTAGTGGGAGAGAGACAGAGAGAAAGACAGTTAGTGGGAGAGAGAGACAGTTAGTGGGAGAGTGAGACAGTTAGTGGGAGAGAGAGACAGTTAGTGGGAGAGAGAGACAGTTATTGGGAGAGAGAGGGTTAGTTGGAGAGAGAGTTAGAGAGAGAGACAGTTAGTGGGAGAGAGAGACAGTTAGTGGGAGAGAGACAGTTAGTGGGAGAGAGAGACAGTTAGTGGGAGAGAGAGAGACAGAGAGAGCGACAGTTAGTGGGAGAGAGAGAGACAGAGAGAGTTAGTGGGAGAGAGAGAGAGTTAGTGGGAGAGAGAGAGTTAGTGAGAGAGAGAGTTAGTGGGAGAGAGAGAGAGAGTTAGTGGGAGAGAGAGAGAGAATTAGTTGGAGAGAGAGAGTTAGAGAGAGAGAGTTAGTGGGAGAGAGAGAGTTAGAGAGAGATAGACAGACAGTTAGTGGGAGAGAGAGAGTTAGTTGGAGAGAGAGAGTTAGAGAGAGAGAGACAGTTTGTGGGAGAGAGAGAGTTAGATGGAGAGAGAGAGTTAGAGAGAGAGAGACAGTTAGTGGGAGAGAGAGACAGTTAGTGGGAGAGAGACAGAGAGAAAGACAGTTAGTGGGAGAGAGAGACAGTTAGTGGGAGAGTGAGACAGTTAGTGGGAGAGAGAGACAGTTAGTGGGAGAGAGAGACAGTTATTGGGAGAGAGAGGGTTAGTTGGAGAGAGAGTTAGAGAGAGAGACAGTTAGTGGGAGAGAGAGACAGTTAGTGGGAGAGAGACAGTTAGTGGGAGAGAGAGACAGTTAGTGGGAGAGAGAGACAGAGAGAGTTAGTGTGAGAGAGAGAGAGAGTTAGTGGGAGAGAGAGAGAGAGTTAGTGAGAGAGAGAGAGTTAGTGGGAGAGAGAGACAGAGAGAGCGACAGTTAGTGGGAGAGAGAGACAGAGAGAGTTAGTGGGAGAGAGAGAGAGTTAGTGTTAGAGAGAGAGAGAGTTAGTGAGAGAGAGAGAGTTAGTGGGAGAGAGAGAGTTAGTTGGAGAGAGAGAGAGAGAGTTAGTAAGAGAGAGAGAGTTAGTGGGAGAGAGAGAGAGTTAGTGGGAGAGAGAGAGAGAGAGAATTAGTTGGAGAGAGAGAGTTAGAGAGAGAGAGTTAGTGGGAGAGAGAGAGTTAGAGAGTGATAGACAGACAGTTAGTGGGAGAGAGAGAGTTAGTTGGAGAGAGAGAGTTAGAGAGAGAGAGAGACAATTTGTGGGAGAGAGAGAGTTAGTTGGAGAGAGAGAGAGTTAGAGAGAGAGAGAGACAGTTAGTGGGAGAGAGAGACAGTTAGTGGGAGAGTTAGACAGTTAGTGGGAGAGAGAGATAGTTAGTGGGAGAGAGAGACTGAGAGAGACAGTTAGTGGGAGAGAGAGTTAGTTGGAGAGAGAGAGTTAGAGAGAGAGAGAGAGACAGTTAGTGGTAGAGAGAGACAGTTAGTGGGAGAGATAGACAGTTAGTGGGAGAGAGAGACAGTTAGTGGGAGAGAGAGACAGTTAGTGGGAGAGAGAGACAGTTAGTGGGAGAGAGAGACAGAGGGAGAGACAGTTAGTAGGAGAGAGAGACAGAGAGAGACAGTTAGTGCGGGAGAGAGACAGAGAGAGACAGTTAGTGGGAGAGAGAGACAGAGAGAGACAGTTAGTGGGAGAGAGAGACAGAGAGAGAGACAGTTAGTGGGAGAGAGAGACAGAGAGAGAGACAGTTAGTGGGAGAGAGAGACAGTTAGTGGGGGAGAGAGACAGTTAGTGGGAGAGAGAGACAGTTAGTGGGAGAGAGACAGAGAGAAAGACAGTTAGTGGGAGAGAGAGACAGTTAGTGGGAGAGAGAGACAGAGAGAGAGAGACAGGTAGTGGGAGAGAGAGACAGTTAGTGGGAGAGAGAGACAGTTAGTAGGAGAGAGAGACAGAGAGAGACAGTTAGTGGGAGAGAGAGACAGTTAGTGGGAGAGAGACAGTTAGTGGGAGAGAGAGACAGTTAGTGGGAGAGAGAGACAGTTAGTGGGAGAGAGAGACAGTTAGTGGGAGAGAGAGACAGAGAGAGACAGTTAGTGGGAGAGAGAGACAGAGAGAGACAGTTAGTGGGAGAGAGAGACAGTTAGTGGGAGAGAGAGACAGAGAGAGAGACAGGGACAGACTGGGAGAGAAAAGTAGAGACAGACGGAGAGAAATAGAGATAGAGAGAGAAGGAGAGAGAGATGGAGAAAGGGATAGACAGAGAGAGAGAGAGAGAAACAGGATACATGATGTTGATCATGATGGTGTGATGATGATATATCCAGGAGTACAGCGGTTAGGGCTCTTGCTTGCCAAAACAATGGTCTGCTTTCAATCTCCAAGAGTAACAGGATCGTCAACTCTCTGGGATCGATCTGATCTCATTAAATAGCTATCCCAAATTGTTCCACATTTCACCGGAACGTCAAGGAATCAAAGGCGCAGAGTAAAGAAAAAGTAAAGTTCATTACGGCATGAACTAGAGCAACAGGCCTAACACATCATTCCCCAAAGACAGTATTTTGAAATGGTACCATACTTTTTATACAGAAACCCACGATTCCACGTCATCTGGAGGCAATCATATAGAGACGAGGACAAAGAAAGAAGGAAGACAGTAAGAGAATACAGACGTACTGTCTTTGTTCACGCCTGCAAAAGTCTATGTCGGAATGTAGATGGCGGGGCAATGACCCTGAACGCTCAAGGTTACGCGGGTACGCTCGTAATGTACAGGAGATGGGTATGCGGGTAGGGTGCCGTGTGGGGGGTTTGGTGAGGTATGGAGGGTTTGTGCGATGTGGGAGGTTTGTGCGGTGTGGGAGGTTTGGTGTTGTGTGGGAGGTTTGTGCGGTGTTGGAGGTTTGTTCGGCGTGGGAGGATTGTGCGGTGTGGGAGGTTTGTGCGGTGTGGGAGGTTTGTGCGGTGTGGGAGATTTGTTCGGTGTGGGAGGTTTGAGCGGTGTGTGAGCATTGGCGCTGCGTGGGTGGTTTGGTGTTGTGTGCCCGGTTTGGTGTTGTGTGGAAGGTTTGGTGTTGAGTGGGTGGTTTGGTGTTGTTTGGGAAGTTTGGTGATGTGTGGGTGATTTGATGTTGTGTGGGAACGTTGGTGCTGTGTTGGGAGGTTTAGTATTGTGTGAATGGTTTGGTGTTGTGTAAAAGGGTTGATGCTGTGTGGGAACTGTGTGGGAGGTTTGGTGCTGTGTGGAAGGCGTGGTGCTGAGTGGGAGGTTTGGTGCTGTGTGGGAGGTTTAGTGCAGTGTGGGCGGTTTGATGTTGTGTGGCAGGTTTCGTGAGTTATGAAGGGTTTGTGCGGTGTGGGAGCTTTGGTGCTGTGTGGGAGTTTGGTGCTCTGTGGGAGGTTTGGTGTTTTGTGGGAACATTGGTGCGGTGAGGGAGGCTTGGTGTTGTGTGGGAGCTTTAGTGCTGTGTGGGAGGCTTGCTGTCGTGTGTGCGTGTTTGTTTCCATGTGGGGCATGTAGCCGATGCTGTGGCATAAGAGATGTGAACGCGTTTCACAATCCCCGAGATACAGAGTCGAAGGGTTCGACATCAGCCACAGAGGATTTAGAAGCAGACCGAGTTGCGTTGATTTTGATGGTATGAGTGTCGATCATTCAGAAAGCATTGACAAACTACATAACGTAAGAATGACCAAACCAAAGGACGTAAAATTTCCTAAAAATTCGACCTTGGGTTGATCGCTACGTTCTGCGAAAGATATGAAATGTGTTAATGTATATGGGTCGGTGGTGTTTGACTGTCAAAGGAAGAGAGTTTCACGGCTATGCTGGGGGGTATGCTAGGTTTGGTTTGTGTAAGGAGGTAGGGATGGAGAGAGAGGGGGAGAGATATGAAGAGTGATGGGAAGAGATGGATAAAGAGAGGGAGGGAGAAAGAGATGGAGAAAGGGTGAGGTGGATAGAGAGAAAGAAAGAGCGAAAGAAAGAGAGAGCTTGAGACAATGGAGAAAGAGAGAAATGGGGACAGAGAGAGAGAGAGATAGTGAGATAGCGAAAGAGAGGGTGATGAAGATAGAGGGAGAGAGATGGAGAGAGACTGAGACACAGAGAGAGAGAGAGATAGAGAGAGAGAGAAAGAGAGATATAGAGAGAGATGGAGAGAGGGTGAGAAAGAAATATATGGAGAGAAATTGAGAAAGTGTGAGATATATACAGAAAGAAATAGAGCGAGAGATGGAGAGAAAACGATGTAGAAAAGCGAAAGACGGAGAGAGAGAGAGAGAGAGAGAGAGAGAGAGAGAGAGAGAGAGAGAGAGAGAGAGAGAGACAGACAGACAGACAGACAGACAGACAGACAGACAGACAGACAGACAGACAGACAGACAGACAGACAGACAGGCAGACAGTCAGATAGACAGAAAGACAGAGAGAGAGAGAGAGAGAGAGAGAGAGAGAGAGAGAGAGAGAGAGACGTTACACAGAAGGACAGAAGACACCCCAGAAATGTCAGAGAGAAAGACGCCGACGCAAACCACACCGGGTCTTGAAGCTAAAAAACAAAAACAAAATGGGGGAATTCCGCACAAGGCGGCCAACACAACACGCACTATAAATTACGTCACTCCACATCTGGCAG
>OY992893.1:15761271-15778011 GCA_963921405.1 Cepaea hortensis | reverse complement strand
CACAGGGCCTGAGGGGGACCGCATACGAGGTCTATTCTAGGTTGCCACCTGGTATGGAGAATGACTATGAAGCTCTGGAGAAAGCACTGTTGAAAAGGTTTCAGATGACAGCTCATACTTATCGACAACAGTTCAGAAAGTCGAAGAGAGAGCCAGGAGAGATGTTCGCAGCCTACAGTGTCAGATTGAAGTCTTACCTTTTGAAGTGGATGTCTTTAGCTGGATTTGCTAACGACTATGAAAGTTTGGAAGAATTGGTGGTCGTGGACCAAATGAAGAGAATGATGCCTAAGCCTTTGCAAACCTTTTTGCTTGAAAATGGGGCAGAAAGGTTAGAGCTAGTCAACACGTTGGCTGAAAGGTATGTGCTAGCTCATGGGGATAATGGGGAATTGTCACAACACAATCCCCGACCACCAGACACATGGTCTGGAAAGAAGAAGAACCCTAAAACAGCTCACACCAGGAAGGAGGATCCTTTCGATAAAGTTCCTAGTAAGAAACCCTCTGGTAAGAGTCCACCTGGATCTCCTAAAAGAAAGTGGAGTGAAAAGTGGTGCGCCTATTGCAAATCTCCCACACACAATACGGTAGATTGCCGGCGTAAACAGAAAGACTCTCACTATGCTGCTTGTCTTGTAGAAACCGGGGAAGGGTCTCACAAGGAGGTAGAAGGGAGGGATCTTGGGACCAAAGATTTAGAAAAACCACCAGTAGTAGAAACGGTACTTGTGAACGGTCAACCAGTTGAGTGTCTCTACGACACAGGTCTGCAGTTTGAGGCTGTAATTTCATCACATTTAGTGAGCCCAGAGCAGCTAACCGGGGAATCTATTGAGATTCAAACGGCGACAAAGAGTGCGGTAGCGATGTCTCTTCCAATTGCGAAGGTGGACATCAAATCAAAATATGTTACCGGCACTATACAGGCAGCCGTTCTGCTAGATCCTATCTTCCCAATGATCTTGGGTTGTCGCTACGTCTTTCTAGGGATTCCAACCGAACCCATGTACGTAGGGGCAATGCAAACCAGATCTCAATTGGAGGATGAGCAGACGCCGGCCTTGATTGTGAATCCCTTGCCTGGGGAGTTACGAGCTGCTCAAAGCCAGGATGCTACTTTGCAACCTTGCTTCAACCAGTTGCCAAAAGGTTCTGACCCACCAAGACGGGGTCAGTATTATATGAAGAATCGGTTACTGTACCGGAGAGCCGGAATGGAGGATCACCAGCATGGACAGCTGGTGGTTCCTAAGGCTTATCGGGAACAGCTTCTTCATATGGGACACACCATTTCTTTCAGTGGACATATGGGTGTCGGGGCAACTCTCCAGCGCATTTCCTGCCATTACTACTGGCCAGGGATGACTGGAGACGTGCGTAGGTACGTCAAGTCGTGCCCAGAGTGCCAGCGTGTGGCACCAAAACACTGGACAGCTCCGGTAGTTCTGGGAGACATGCCCATTATGAACTCTCCTTTCGAGAGAGTTGCCATCGATCTTGTTGGTCCTCTTCCTAGGACTAGGAAGAGGAATAAGTACATTCTCACGATGGTGGATTGCTGTTCCATGTGGGGCGAGGCGATACCTTTAGCCACAATCGACTCTAAGCGAGTGGCTGATGCACTGATGGAGACCTTTACTAGGTTGGGATTTCCCAACCAGATCCTAACGGACAATGGGTCTCAGTTCTGTGGTAAACTGATGGAAGAAGTCTTTCGTATCTTCCAGACCAACCACATTCACACAAGCCCGTATCACCCTCAGTCTAATGGGCAAGTAGAGAGGTTTAATGGTACCTTGATGACCATGCTTCGGAAGCTGGCACAAGAGAAACCAGACAGATGGGATGAGTATATCTCAGCCGCCTTGTTCGCCTATCGGGAGGTTCCCCATGGGTCGACCGGGTTGCCACCAGCCACTCTACTATTCGGGAGGCCAATGAAGGGTCCCTTAGAAGCCTTATTGAGATGTTGGACAGAGGAAGAAACTTCCGAAGAAGTGGTATCCTCTTATAAATACGTCGAAGAGTTAAAGAAAAAACTCCAGACGGGTTGGGCTTTGGCAGCTCAGAATCTGAGAGCGGCCAGGAAGAGACACGCGGCCTACTACAATAGAAGGACGAAAGATAGGTCTCTTAAGGTGGGGGATCGGGTTCTGTTGTTACTTCCAGTAGGTTCCAATAAACTCGAGATTGGTTGGCAGGGGCCTTTCCCGGTAGAAAGGGTTGTCTCCCGCACCAACTATGCCATCCGGATCAGGGGGAAATCTAAAATCTTCCACATTAACCTTCTCAAAAAGTATGAAGAACGATCTGATGGTACTTCTCTCCCACTCATGACTATGGCGGTCGCGATGGAAACTGAATCGGGCGAAGAAACGGATAGGGGGTATCCATTACACCCTGGGGAAACCTATAGGGATGTACATATAAATCCTGATCTGTCGGCTGAAGAAACAGACCGTGTCATCCGTTTGTTGGAGTCCCATCAGCAGATTCTTACCGATCGGCCAGGGCGGACAGGGTTGGTCGAGTTTGATATGACTCTGACTACCCAAGACCCCGTTCGCCAGAAAATATATCCAGTGCCATTTTCGAAAGAGAAGGCCCTGGAAACTGAAATCCAGAAGCTTCTGGACGACGACATCATCACTCCTTCGACTTCTCCTTATAATGCCGGGGTTGTCTTGTTGAGGAAGCCAAGCGGGGAACACCGCTTATGTATTGATTACAGGCATTTAAATAGTTGTACGACATTCCAAGTTGAGCCGTTGCCAAACACAAATCAATTGTTTGCCAGATTAAATAGGGCAAAGTACTTCTCAAAAATTGATTTAAGCCGGGGATATTATCAGATCCCTGTGAAGCCTGAGGTTCGGCCCATGCTCGCTTTCAGTACTCCGAGTGGCCATTACGAATTTAAGGTGATGCCTTTTGGGCTGAGCAATGCGCCCAGTGTGTTCACTCGCATGATGAGAAAGTTATTAGACCCTTTAAGGGATCCCTCTGTCGTCTCGTTTATGGATGATATTCTCATCGCGTCTGACAATCTGAAGGATCACCTGAAATCCTTGGAAAAGATCTTCATAAGATTGAAAGAGGAGGGGTTAACCGCCCGTCCAGCCAAATGTATGATTGGATATCAATCCTTGGAATTTCTGGGACACACTATTACCCCAGGGGGACTGGTACCGGAAGAAAAAAATATTGAGAAGGTCCGTCTCGCACCCCGTCCTAAATCCAAAAAGGATGTTAGGTCTTTCTTGTCTCTGTGTGGGTTTTACCAGAAATTCATTCCAAAGTTCAACGAAATTGGAGCGCCGTTAACCGAAACCCTGAAGAAAGGATCGCCAGATCCTATAGTCTGGACCCCGAGCTGTGAAGAGGCTTATGGGAAGCTGAAACAGGCGTTGGTGGATAGGCCAGTCCTGCAACTCCCGAATTTGGAGAAAACGTTTGTTCTGAGAACCGACGCGAGTAACATAGGGATTGGAGCAACTCTGTTGCAGGAAGGGCGAGATAATCCTTCGGTGTTGTGTCCGGTGGCGTATGCCAGTAGAAAACTGTTACCCGCCGAACGGAATTATTCCACCGTCGAACGGGAATGTCTAGCTCTAGTGTGGGCGGTACAGAAATTTCAACCTTATCTGTATGGAGTCCAGTTCAAAGTGCAGTCCGACCATCAACCTCTGACGTTCTTGGCAACTTCTAAGAAACTGAACGCGAGGTTGATGAGATGGTCATTGCTCCTACAACCGTATCAGTTCACGGTCGAATACATCCCCGGAAGGGAGAATGTGGGAGCAGATTTTTTATCACGGCATCCTATGGTTGAATGTGAGGGTGGGGTCATTCGAACAGAACCACTGACAGTAGAAAGTTCGTAGGGTTCGACTTTCTTAAGAGGGGGCCTATGTAGCGAAACGCCAGTGGTCCATGTCCTTATGCATTCTTTTATTTTGGGTAGACAGGGGGGAACGGCTTTCGGAAGCTCTCAGTTCTCTTGTTCTCTCAAATCTCCATGAAAGATGGTTCTTTGGGTTATCTTCCTATCACAATCTTTACATGGAGCAAGTAGCCAATGTCTTTCACATCGGGTAAACCCGATGGAGCGCCTTGCGCCAAATGAGCGCTGGTGCGGCTGCTAAGCAATTCATGGCCGTGTACACACCTACCGTTGGATAGTGGCATCTTGTCAAGTCGATTTGAAGATTGGGACAGAGATGCAACCTCCTACTGAAGTGGTGAAGAAAGGTAGGGCTTGGGTTGTGGGTACTCCAGCCAAACATGGAGTTATAAATATACCATGGGTTGAAGGGGAAGAGGAATTGGCGAAAGGCCAATCATAACCAATGACGAGTTGGGTGACCGTTAGCCGATTTGGCTGCACGTCTTGTCCTTGGCATAGCCGGGGAAGTGAATCTGAACCATATATCTCCCAAGAGGATTTCATTTGTTCTTGGCGTCAGATGAGCTGTTGCTGTCTTTCTATCTACGGCTTGAATTGGACAGATTGTCATCTTTCTGTTGTATATACTCAGTGGGTATTTTGGGAATGGGGTACACCAATCTCTGATCTATCTTCTTGAGCCAGAAGAGGCTATTCACAGGACTATCTCTTTCATCTGTTATTAGATGGGATGATGTAGGGAAGTTAATGGACTTCTGTATCTCATTTAGAGAACCTGCATTCCGCTGAATCTATGTGTTCTGTCGGGCACTGCTGGTACATTGCGGCGACCGCTCAGACAAGAGCGGAGCCGGGAGGGGGTAGGATCTTCTTTCCTATTCTTGCAGGGACTGGGGAACTACAAAGCGTGCCATACAACCCCATTACTATACTATGAGTTAATGAGATGTAACACACGGATTACTGGGCGCACCACACCACAAGATCTTGCGGGTGAGAAAGGCATGGTTGCAAGTGAGAGGGAAGCATGGGAATGAATGTGCCCAATCATAATAAAGGCTTGGTATGAGTGTGGAGGGTGTGTCGTGTGGCCAAAAAGACAACCGGACTTCGTCCAGCTGGAGGTCTACTCAAACCCGGACGTGGCCAATCCAGGGGCTACCTGACAGGTCAGGCCTGGTCAATCAGGTATTAAATATAGTGTATTTGTGTGATACATGAGTCAGCCCAGTCGCTCAGGTTTTATTTATCATCTCCAGGGTCCTCTTCTATGGGAAGTGACTATGTCTTCGAAGGGACATTATCACCGGTGCTTCTAGGCTAACGTAAATATGTCCAACGAGGCCAACTCAAGGCAAGGTGCAGGTCTTGAAGCAAGGACATTTTGTATGACTGGTGCATTGCCGGTTTTGTTTTAACAACATACGCCTGAGAGCAGTTGTTGTCCGGAGGGAGCCTAAGAGTGATTTTCTGGCATACCCATTTTATCCCGGACATTAAAAGGACCCAACCATTATCCTTCACAAACACCTCACCTTATCGGCAACACTAAAGCTTTTCATAGGTCAGTGAAGACCTAGTGCCGAACTAATTCAGATGACAATGAACAGAAGTCCTCAACACACCAGTCGCTTGGATTCTACAAAAGCCGGTTGAACCTACACCCAGTTGTTGGAGAAGGAAGGAGATTCGGACATCTTTGGTGAGAAGTGTGTGGACAGATCAGACAGTATCTGAAGCTGGATCTGTGACTGTGGCGACTTGAGGCTCTGTGTTAGAATTTACCAGTGTAGTGTCTGTGTAGATCTATCTGTTTATCTGCCTTTATGTGTTCCTGTGCTGTTCTTGATTAGGTTAATAAAATTACTTCCAAGTTGTTCTGACGACTGCCATGTTATTTATGCGTCAGCCAGAAGAACACTACAGGAAATAGGTCCCTAGGTCGAAAGGAAGCGTGACAGTGTGTCCAGGGAAAACGGAGGAGGGTTGGCAGGTAAAGACCTATCTAAGCCAGGGCTATAGAAGATATTTGAAATATTGTGACCGGGCTATTTGGGACCCTCCACGTAGCTTGTTACACGAATGCCTTTGTGTAGTCTACATAACAAGAGTATTGATCTACGGTCTAAGCTACTGATTAATCACTTCGTGCCGGCTGTTCACTAAGTGAGTTGCAATTATTAGTATTTCACTTTGATTGTGTGATCCTCTTAATAGGGAATCGTGGTATTGTCAGTTGCTCCTAATCCGGCTTGCAGTTCTTTGCGGAACGGATTCCCAAACTGTTCTTCTTTTTTTCCGTTCGCTATGTCGTGTTTGCGTGGCTCTTGATTGCTTTGGTGCACCTCTTGACTGGTTTCCTCCGCAATCAGCACTTTTCGTTTGCTAGGATAGACTGTGGTTTTACTCGAATTTAGATATGTATAGTTGTATACACGTGTAGGAGCTATCTGGTTTTACGGCGCCAGAGACTCGCCGCCGTCCCTTCTTCTGTTAGCTAAAACAGTTTCTCCACGTGAAGGCTAGGGGTTGGGCTTTTGCTGCCAGAGGTGATGAATACACAAGCCATATGGGTATTTTGCAAGGTTTGGACTTCACCGCTGTGCTGCAGGCAATAACAGCCACTTTCCAAACTGTTCAAACTTTCTTTCCAATGCGGCCCTATTTGATGTGTTGAAAGTGGTCGCGACGCCCTTTTATTCTTCTTCTTTCTTGTCTCTTTCACTTTTGCTGTAGAGCATCATGGGGGAGTAGGGGGGATAACTGCCACTGACGCTTCTCCTGATATTTCCTCCGTAGTTTCTCGAGCATTATTTTAAGAAACAAACAAATTTCCAATGGCTTGCTTAACCTGTTGTAGGTTCATTGCTGATTTGAACACATTTGTACATGGTACAACCACCTTGTGTATTTATTCCAGCCAAGCAATCATATCTCCCATAGAACCCAACCCAAATACTTTGCAATTGGGGACATGAGAAGAGCGCTGGCGACCTAACCGCTCTGATATAAAATCAGTAAATACAAGAAAAGTACACAATATTTAAGTAAACATACATCTGGAAAATGTCTTTGTGACCCCAATTATTTTTTTCGCTACCCCGTGGCGCGCGACTCCTGCTTTGATAAACACTACTCCAGGCCTATATCTCTTAAGTACTTAAAATTGACTTAAAATGTCATTGCATTGGTTCATATATTGCGTAGTAGGGATGCAATTGAACTATGACTCTGGGAAGGTTAATCTGGTTAACAAATGTCTGAAGAAGCCTGATGTGTCGGCCGAAAGGCGCAAATATCGCACCACTGCTGTAAACAGGCACAACGCATTTACGCCCAAAGCAAACATTTCGAGCGAACGAAGCAGAGGAAGAAGAAGAACTATGACTAAGAAACACTAGTAACGAAAGACAGACAGACAACAGCTATCTTTCCCACCAATATCTGTTTCAACAAAGAAACACTGCATCTGTTTTTCGTTAGTTGAGCGTCCTAGTTTATATTGTACGCTCGTTCATTCCCAGTACCAACTGGGCAGCATTCACTCTTTCTTTCCGTCCCCAATCATCGGCTTTCCTTGACGCCTCGATATATTTAAACATTGAGCACAACCCACTACTGGCAACGCTGATCGTATTCTGGTATGAACATAAGGCCCATCCACGTCAATATGGAAGCACTAGTCTCGAGTTTCGCTCTCATTTGAGCTCGTCAGTAGTGCATATCCTTGACCGGACCCGGAATCCTCGATATATGACTATGGACGCCTAGGTAGTGGTGTATGCAGCCTGCTAGTCTGTCATCGTAAAGGTCCGGGTTCAGTACCTGTTTGCTGTGTGGTATGTTTTCCTGGCTCTGATGCTAATGTGGGCAAACCCACATCTTCAGGCTTTAATCAGGACATTGTGAACCCAGACCACTCCTTCGGGAAATAAGAATAATGTAGACACCACCCCAACTGCTGATTTCTCAAGAAAGCACCAGAGCCCAGTCTGTAAGAATGATCACATTTTGCACGGACAGAAGCCCGAAATCTGGTCCAAAGGAGAAAACCGCAATCAATCAGATGCCGTCTCCACAATGAAGTTTGGCTGCAATGGATTTCCAACACTGTCTGTTTCTCGCCTTGATTGTGCATTGTGCCAGATTGCTGCTCGTCCATCTCTTGATGTTATCTTCTCACTTGTATCGTTGTTTACCTCTTGCTCGCTTGCCTTCAACCTTATCATCCAGTATGGTTTTCATAAGACTGTTATGTCTTTTAACGTGGCCGAAATAGTTCCCTTGCCTCTTTTTTCATGTCTTTCAACAATTCTCTTTTCATTCGAATTCAGTGGTATATATAGTGTCTACTGATAATGGTGGACGGAAGTGGTATATATAGTGTCTACTGACAATGGTGGACGGAAGTGGTATATATATAGTGTGTATTGACAATGGTGGACGGAAGTGGTATATATATAGTGTGTATTGACAATGGTGGACGGAAGTGGTATATATAGTGTGTATTGACAATGGTGGACGGAAGTGGTATATATAGTGTGTATTGACAATGGTGGACGGAAGTGGTATATATAGTGTGTATTGACAATGGTGGACGGAAGTGGTATATATATAGTGTGTATTGACAATGGTGGACGGAAGTGGTATATATATAGTGTGTATTGACAATGGTGGACGGAAGTGGTATATATAGTGTGTATTGACAATGGTGGACGGAAGTGGTATATATAGTGTGTATTGACAATGGTGGACGGAAGTGGTATATATAGTGTGTATTGACAATGGTGGACGGAAGTGGTATATATAGTGTGTATTGACAATGGTGGACGGAAGTGGTATATATAGTGTGTATTGACAATGGTGGACGGAAGTGGTATATATAGTGTGTATTGACAATGGTGGACGGAAGTGGTATATATAGTGTGTATTGACAATGGTGGACGGAAGTGGTATATATATAGTATCTATTGACAATGGTGGACGGAAGTGGTATATATATAGTGTGTATTGACAATGGTGGACGGAAGTGGTATATATAGTGTCTACTGACAATGGTGGACGGAAGTGGTATATATAGTGTCTACTGACAATGGTGGACGGAAGTGGTATATATAGTGTCTACTGACAATGGTGGACGGAAGTGGTATATATAGTGTCTACTGACAATGGTGGACGGAAGTGGTATATATAGTGTCTACTGACAATGGTGGACGGAAGTGGTATATATAGTGTCTACTGACAATGGTGGACGGAAATGGTATATATATAGTGTGTATTGGCAATGGTGGACGGAAGTGGTATATATAGTGTGTATTGACAATGGTGGACGGAAGTGGTATATATAGTGTGTATTGACAATGGTGGACGGAAGTGGTATATATAGTGTGTATTGACAATGGTGGACGGAAGTGGTATATATATAGTGTGTATTGACAATGGTGGACGGAAGTGGTATATATAGTGTGTATTGACAATGGTGGACGGAAGTGGTATTTATAGTTTCTATAGACAATGGTGGACGGTGGCATATATAAAGTGGAAGGAAGTGGTATATATAGTGTGTATTGACAATGGTGGACGGAAGTGGTATATATAGTGTGTATTGACAATGGTGGACGGAAGTGGTATATATATAGTGTGTATTGACAATGGTGGACGGAAGTGGTATATATAGTGTCTACTGACAATGGTGGACGGAAGTGGTATATATAGTGTCTACTGACAATGGTGGACGGAAGTGGTATATATAGTGTCTACTGACAATGGTGGACGGAAGTGGTATATATAGTGTCTACTGACAATGGTGGACGGAAGTGGTATATATAGTGTCTACTGACAATGGTGGACGGAAGTGGTATATATAGTGTCTACTGACAATGGTGGACGGAAGTGGTATATATAGTGTGTATTGACAATGGTGGACGGAAGTGGTATATATATAGTGTGTATTGACAATGGTGGACGGAAGTGGTATATATATAGTGTGTATTGACAATGGTGGACGGAAGTGGCATATATAGTGTCTACTGACAATGGTGGACGGAAGTGGTATATATAGTGTGTATTGACAATGGTGGACGGAAGTGGTATATATATAGTGTGTATTGACAATGGTGGACGGAAGTGGTATATATAGTGTGTATTGACAATGGTGGACGGAAGTGGTATATATATAGTGTGTATTGACAATGGTGGACGGAAGTGGCATATATAGTGTCTACTGACAATGGTGGACGGAAGTGGTATATATAGTGTCTACTGACAATGGTGGACGGAAGTGGTATATATAGTGTCTACTGACAATGGTGGACGGAAGTGGTATATATAGTGTCTACTGACAATGGTGGACGGAAATGGTATATATATAGTGTGTATTGGCAATGGTGGACGGAAGTGGTATATATAGTGTGTATTGACAATGGTGGACGGAAGTGGTATATATAGTGTGTATTGACAATGGTGGACGGAAGTGGCATATATAGTGTCTACTGACAATGGTGGACGGAAGTGGTATTTATAGTTTCTATAGACAATGGTGGACGGTGGCATATATAAAGTGGAAGGAAGTGGTATATATAGTGTGTATTGACAATGGTGGACGGAAGTGGTATATATATAGTGTGTATTGACAATGGTGGACGGAAGTGGTATATATATAGTGTGTATTGACAATGGTGGACGGAAGTGGTATATATAGTGTGTATTGACAATGGTGGACGGAAGTGGTATTTATAGTTTCTATAGACAATGGTGGACGGTGGCATATATAAAGTGGAAGGAAGTGGTATATATAGTGTGTATTGACAATGGTGGACGGAAGTGGTATATATAGTGTGTATTGACAATGGTGGACGGAAGTGGTATATATATAGTGTGTATTGACAATGGTGGACGGAAGTGGTATATATAGTGTCTACTGACAATGGTGGACGGAAGTGGTATATATAGTGTCTACTGACAATGGTGGACGGAAGTGGTATATATAGTGTCTACTGACAATGGTGGACGGAAGTGGTATATATAGTGTCTACTGACAATGGTGGACGGAAGTGGTATATATAGTGTCTACTGACAATGGTGGACGGAAGTGGTATATATAGTGTCTACTGACAATGGTGGACGGAAGTGGTATATATAGTGTCTACTGACAATGGTGGACGGAAATGGTATATATATAGTGTGTATTGGCAATGGTGGACGGAAGTGGTATATATAGTGTGTATTGACAATGGTGGACGGAAGTGGTATATATAGTGTGTATTGACAATGGTGGACGGAAGTGGCATATATAGTGTCTACTGACAATGGTGGACGGAAGTGGTATTTATAGTTTCTATAGACAATGGTGGACGGTGGCATATATAAAGTGGAAGGAAGTGGTATATATAGTGTGTATTGACAATGGTGGACGGAAGTGGTATATATAGTGTGTATTGACAATGGTGGACGGAAGTGGTATTTATAGTTTCTATAGACAATGGTGGACGGTGGCATATATAAAGTGGAAGGAAGTGGTATATATAGTGTGTATTGACAATGGTGGACGGAAGTGGTATATATATAGTGTGTATTGACAATGGTGGACGGAAGTGGTATATATAGTGTCTACTGACAATGGTGGACGGAAGTGGTATATATATAGTGTGTATTGACAATGGTGGACGGAAGTGGTATATATAGTGTCTACTGACAATGGTGGACGGAAGTGGTATATATAGTGTCTACTGACAATGGTGGACGGAAGTGGTATATATAGTGTCTACTGACAATGGTGGACGGAAGTGGTATATATAGTGTCTACTGACAATGGTGGACGGAAGTGGTATATATAGTGTCTACTGACAATGGTGGACGGAAATGGTATATATATAGTGTGTATTGGCAATGGTGGACGGAAGTGGTATATATAGTGTGTATTGACAATGGTGGACGGAAGTGGTATATATAGTGTGTATTGACAATGGTGGACGGAAGTGGTATTTATAGTTTCTATAGACAATGGTGGACGGTGGCATATATAAAGTGGAAGGAAGTGGTATATATAGTGTGTATTGACAATGGTGGACGGAAGTGGTATATATAGTGTGTATTGACAATGGTGGACGGGAGTGGAATATATAGTAACTATTGACAATGGTGGACTGAAGTGGCATATATAGCGTCTGCTGACAATGATGAACTGGATCTAACAATACTGGTTGCCAGGAGGCCAAGCTACTCAAAATACGTTAACATTTTAAACATGTCTAATATTTAATGGGGCCCACTTGCGATCGTACAAAGCAAAAGGTAATATAATCGACTTCATTGCACCGGGTTCTATCCCATGTGACTAGATCTCTTTTCGCAGGTTGGCCTGCCGAAAGCGTCGCACAGAACACGAACTTGGTAGCTCCAGCGAAGACCCCAGAAATGTCTGAGAACATTGCACTCGTGAACCCAATGGTGTAGTCCTGTACAACGCTTACAGGCTGGCCAGTCGAGCAATTGCTTTTTCAGATATTGTTCTAAAGTTTTATTTGTAAATGTTGGGCGATTTCACAAGAAAGATGCGGGTAGGCACAACTGAATGGTCATTCTGAGTTCATTACATGCAATTAATCCGCCTGTGATTGTTATTTCCAGAGCAATTAACTCGCAGATAACTAAATGAAGGTTAGGTTTCCGACCTCTCGACCCGACATGGCGACCATAACCTTCCTTGATGGGCGAAACAACTTCCGGGAATCTGTGAACTCTGACCTCGAATGAAATACCTCTTGACATTTCCAAAACGGTCGGCCCCGTTTGCTTATGTGTGAGTAATGGAGCCGTCTGCTCAAAATATCGCGTGTGGTTAACTGGTTAGAGAGAGAGAGACAGACAGACAGACAGACTGACAGACAGACAGACAGACAGACAGACACTTATAAACTATGTTGGTTTGTTCTTTCTAGGACCACAAAACGTTTATGAGAAAGAAAGAAAGAAAGAAAGAAAGATTTCTAAGAAAACAAATGCTTAACAAGGGAAATGTATGTAAGAAAGAAAGAAAGAAAGAAAGAACACAAATGTTTCACAAGCCAAAAGTATGACACTCTCAGAAACAAAACAGGCACAGCGCTCGAAGATGTTTGCCTTCTCTCCCGTCCATGCTATCTGTAGTTCTGGCTTCTGTCCTTCTCTTTCCGTTACAAGTTGACCTTTGATACGGAAGCAGTTGGGTAGAACTCGACTTCCGGTGCACCCTGTCCTATCTCTCTGGTGTCTATTAGGATGGAGGCTCCGTGGCAAAGTGTTTAAGACGCCTACCTCGATCTCCGAAAGACGTGAGTTCGTTTCAGGATTCCGTCGTTCGGTTGACGAGTGTACTTTTTTCGGAGACTCCTGGGGGTCGTTGCTGGAGGTATGGAGTTCATGTTATGCGCGACGTTTTCTGTCACCTGGTGGAGATTTGAAAGATGACCACCTTGCGTTGACTTTAATAAAATGGTATGAGTGCCGGTGGTTAAAAGAAGTAATGACAAACTACTGGGACTTGTGCAGTACGTCATAATTATTCAACAAAAAGTAGTACCAAAGTGGTACATGTAACGTTATCTCAGTGTGGTGTACTTTATAATTCCGCACACTTCAAACAGTTGTAAAGAGTCAGTTTACTATCGGGGAAGGCTAAACCGGAAAAGGTCTGATGTGTGGACCGACAGGAGAAAAGATGGCAGCTCTGCTGTTCAGTTTACTATCGGGGAAGGCTAAATCTGAAAAGTTCTGATGTGTGGACCGACAGGAGAAAAGATGGCAGCTCTGCTGTTCAGTTTACTGTCGGGGAAGGCTAAACTGGAAAAGGTCTGATGTGTGGACCGACAGGAGAAAAGATGGCAGCTCTGCTGTTCAGTTTACTATCGGGGAAGGCTAAACTGGAAAAGGTCTGATGCGTGGACCGACAGGAGAAAAGATGGCAGCTCTGCTGTTCAGTTTACTATCGGGGAAGGCTAAACTGGAAAAGGTCTGATGTGTGGACCGACAGGAGAAAAGATGGCAGCTCTGCTGTTCAGTTTACTATCGGGGAAGGCTAAACTGGAAAAGGTCTGATGCGTGGACCGACAGGAGAAAAGATGGCAGCTCTGCTGTTCAGTTTACTATCGGGGAAGGCTAAACTGGAAAATGTCTGATGTGTGGACCGACAGGAGAAAAGATGGCAGCTCTGCTGTTCAGTTTACTATCGGGGAAGGCTAAACTGGAAAAGGTCTGATGTGTGGACCGACAGGAGAAAAGATGGCAGCTCTGCTGTAAAGAAGAGTTGAGTTGCGTTGAGTAGAGAACCGACACAGCAGCACTCGTGACATTCCTATATGCACTCTGTCCTCATCTTCAACAAGCAGCGAGGAGACCAAGTTCTAATGAAACCAGTTGAAATCTGATTATGTGTCCGTCTGGCCTTTCCTCGGAGTCCTGAGTGTTGGCCAGATCCCCTGGTCAGTCCCTGCAGCACCATATTCTCCAGGCAATGATGGTGTATCTGTTCTTCCACGCTGTATACACTAACCTAATCTGCCTTACCATGCTCCAATACTCAACCCAGAAGAGCAGATCCAGCCAGTTTCCCTGTCTGCTCATTTCCCTGCATACCAGCATACCCCGGGGAAAAGATCCAATGGATGCTCCCTATCTTAGATTTTTAAATTGCAGAATGCCGCTCTGCGCGAAGCATACCTGTCTTCACCCTGCTCAGAATGCTCTGTGCGGCCGTTACAATCCCGATATATGTGTGCTGTTTATCCTCCAGCGAGGAGGGACGAGGGGATCTGGCCGACGCACGACACTCAGAGGAAAGGAGAGGCCGACATATAATCAGATTGCTACTGGTACTATTGGTGTTGGAACTTTTCGCTGGCTGCTGAGGATGGGGACGGAGCGCCTATGGGAATGCCCCGAATGCTGTGATGTCGGTTCCTAGATCAATCAATCAATCAATCAATCAATCAATCAATCAATCAATGGAACGCCATGCAATGAAAAAGTTAGGGGCATAACCTTTACAGAACGTTGCAGTCAAGCCCAGTAATGTTTAGTTGTTTGCGTTCAATAGTTTGCTATTGCTTCCTGCACCACCAGCACTCATAGTTGTGTATGAAAACCAAGGCAAGGCGGCCTGCTTCCAAATCGCCCGCAGCTGTGTTTCAAACACCGGTATGTGGGATCATGAATTGTGTCCGCAACTTCTTCGCCCCAGACTTGGCTGCTGTAAATAAACACCACGCCAATACGAACAAAACAAAAACAAAACAAAACAATCGAACGAACCAATAAGAAATATTTTCACCATGCCCTCATCTGGAAAGACAGGCTGGGCTGACACGCCCAGGGGCGGGTGGAGGAATCTCAAATTAGCCTGGCTACGTTAAACACGGTAACATGTCACAGCCATGGGGACAGACAAACAAAATACGAATGGCACTTGGGAGTCAGGTTGACCCGTCCCAATAACGACAATAAAGATAAAGACACTGAAGCGAATCATTCGTCTAGTGAAGGGACGGGATACGGGGACCCTCTATTGTCAAATAGTGTTTTATCATCATCATCATCATCATCATCATCATCATCATCGTCATCATCATCATCACCATCATCATCATCATCATCATCTTCATCACGCCATGTAAGACAGAATGTCAAGAATGGTCTCTAGCTGTCTTTCTGTATATTCATTTTAAAAATAAGTGTTTCTATTTGTTACGACGAGTTACAGTTTATGGGGAATAAAAATTATGAACAGAAAAAAAAAACAAAGTGCAGGGAACGAATGAACCTTTATTTTAAAAGTGTTAAGAATTGGGCGTGCAGGCCCGTATAACATTCTGTCCTTCTGATCTCCCTCTACGTATACATTATTTCGTTCGTGCATCAATTATGAAGTTAATCCTAGACAACAACAACATTAGAAACAATATATGCATTATAGAATAATAACAGTTAGGTGTGTGTGGCTCCTGCGAGAGAAACAGACAGGCAGACAGACAAACAGACAGAGAAAGAAAGCGAGAAATAAATAGAGAAAAAGAGAGAGAGAAAGAGAAGAAATCGAGATGGAGAAAAAAGAAAGAAGGAAAGAAAGAGAGTGAGACAGAATAAGACAAGGGATGTTTTTGCCTCCTCTCTCTCTCTCTCTCTCTCTCTCTCTCTCTCTCTCTCTCTCTCTCTCTCTCTCTCTCTCTCTCACACACACACACACACCTAGCGAAATAATACAACGAGAGAGGGCAAAGAAAGGCCAGAGATACGAGTAGGAGGTTAACATATAAACCAGCACTGTTGTCATTGCTGCTTCTTCTTCTGTCACATCCAGTTATGCACATCAAGGAGCTGTGTGTCCTAATTCGGCATGCATTTGTGTCTGGTTCGCGTCCTCTTGACAGATTCTGTCTAAGGACACCTGCTCTGTTTACCCGCGGGAGGTTGGCCTTTCCTAACAAATTTGCCAGGGCCGCATATTTACGGCCTACTCTTTGCGATTTCGAACGGTCGTGGGATTCTTAACATGCAAAACTTGCACAGTGGACCTTTTGTTTTAGCCCTTATCCGAAAAGGCTAGCTAGATATGCGGTCTCACTACCCAAGAGATCCAGGGATCGTTTAATATCACGATATACCAATAGTTCTTGGGGGGGGGGGGGGGACATCCATTATGCTGGGTTTTAACTCGGTTTCTTCTTATCTTGAGGCAGGCACCATAACCTCTCAGCCATAACTACCTCATCCCTCCCTCCCTCACTCCCTCTCCGACACAATCATACAGAACCAACAGCACGAAGAAAGAGCCACAAGCTTCTAGCCCAGTGACAACA
>OY992893.1:15611271-15758771 GCA_963921405.1 Cepaea hortensis | reverse complement strand
CACGTACACACACTATACATATGTGTGTGCTAATACTTGTAAATGCGTCACACACCTAGCTATATTATCCTACCCGCAGTGTCACCCCATTCATAAAAATTATGATGTGTATGTCGTCCTCATTCACGCGCCTGCAGTGTTTCGTTGCTTTATTACTCGTGAATTTAGACACACCTCCATGCAGCTTATCTCTTCACACTGACTTGTCAATGAAACGTCGATGAGGTATCGTCTGTCACACTGTTGCAGATCGTGCAGCTGTATGGAAATGCAAATGCGCATAATATAAACTTGCACCGCACAGATTTGTATGGTAGCATGTTGTTTCCAATATATGTTCTGTGCAGGTTTAATGTTTTCCCTGTCAGTCTGGATAACACATATGTTTATCATGAGAACGTGTTTTACTCTATCGATTGCTTTGTGTAGTCAATGAAGCAAAGATATACGTCTGTGTTTACTTCTACCAAACGCTATCTATTCATGGTCTCAGTACATACACATTGGCACAGCAGCTCGTATATCCTTGCCGTTTACAAACCCACATTATTTTTTTTTAGCGTTGTATTGTCTTCCTAGTCCTTACATGATAACTCCGGGCAAAATCTTCGTAATGTTTTCTCTTGTACTTTATCCCACATTGGGGCACCTCACGCCAGCCGCCCCCCCCCCCCCCCCCTGGCTATGCCATGAAGCTCTGTCCATGCTTTTCCCATATTGTTCATCTTTGTTTCTACATCTATTCTCGTTGTGTTGTTCTGCCTTCCTCTATGTCTGTTGCCTTGTGGATTCCAGACGAAGGCATTTCTAGTGATACAATTCTCAGTGTGTGTCCTATCCTACGTCAGCGTCTTGTCTTCATCTCATGGTCAACTATTATCTGCCTAGTTCCCCCCCCCCCCCCCCCAACGAGTTCAACATCGGTGACTCTGCCATACCATTTTATCCCTTCTATTTTGTGCAGACACAATTAGTGAACGTCTGAAGTGTATTTGTAATCGTTTTTTTTTTCTTCATGTTTATGATTCTTCGTTATGTGGCTCATATATTTTTTTAAATTGTTAATTTGACCACTACCTCAGTACAGACTGCATACCCCCACAAACAAAAAACAATGATAATGGAAAATTATTTCAAATGACAACTAGCTAATAAACTTTCCCATATGTATCGCACGTTACACCTTCCTTAGGTATTATAATGCACATGTTAAACATTGCCTCAGTGAGTCATGTATAATTGATTATTTTTCATGCGTTTTAATGTTTATTGTTCTTTTGATGTCAAAAATTAGCTTCATAAGTGATTTTGAATGAAAGAATGTATGAGAGGAAATAGAAAAGAAGGGCAGAATGTCAGACGGGCCTGCGTGCCCAATTCTTAACCATTTGAAAATAAAGATTGTTCGCTCGTTCGTTTGTTTTCTACGTTGATCACGTTCTAAAGATCCAGATGTCTTCAGGATTGCAATAAACTCTGATGTAAAATAAATCCGGAGGAGTGTCTCGTTTTCATTATCATGTGCCCACCGATAAGCGTGGGCGGTCATGTTTCACCATCTCACACAATCACCAGATTCGTGGATCAGCTCTGTGTTCTTGTCTCGACCATGCATGTCATTTGACCAAGCCACCCATATAATTACTTCTCTGCCTTCCCCTTGTTCGCTTCCTCTCAATCTTGTCAGTTGCCACCAAGTTTTCCAGTTTATTTCTTCTCATAACGTGCCTGTCATGAAAGTATGTTTGCTGTCTACTTCTAATTTCTTCAGTTTACGATTAGTTTACTCACATCAGGTTAAGACAATCGTCATTTTTGGTCAAGTTATGAGAGTACAGGGTTTGAGGGTCCGTTTGACACCCGGACAGATCAAGAATATCGACACAAGGAGAAAATACTGGGAAGACGATCTACGATCAAACTTACCAAGAATATTGAGGACAGGTGGTTGTCACGGAACATGATCGCCTGCGCTCTATGAACATGTCGCATGGTTTATTAAACAATGAAGCAGAAAAATAAAAGATATTTAGTTGCCTCTTTCTGCATATACGAAACTTTGGTTGGGACATTCAACGAAAAGAGACTGCCATAATAAGTAGCAGAAGGGCAGTTTATCGGAGCCAGTCACGAAACAGACTGATCGTCAGATAGACAAACAGACAAATGAAGACACGGACCGACCGTCAGACAGACGGACTGGCAATCAAACCGACGGGTGGATGAATAGATAGACAGAAAGAGAAAGAGATAGGGAGAGAGAGAGAGGGGACGGGGGAGAGAACGAACGAACGAACGATCTTTATTTTCAAAGGGTTAAGAATTGGACACACAGGCCCATCTGACATTCTGCAGAGAGAGAGAGAGAGAGAGAGAGAGAGAGAGAGAGAGAGAGAGAGAGAGAGAGAGATAGAGAGAGAGAGATGAAAATAAGGAGAGAGAGGGGGTGGGGGTGGGGTGGAGAGATAATGTAGCAAAGTAGACCGGGTTCGTAAAGTAATAACAATATAGATAGTTAGATATTGAAACATTCGAAGGTGACAAAGTGACGCCTATCTGTATTTAAACACAGCAGCCACAATGTTGCTGTAAGCTCTAAGGCAATGAAGGTTATAGGCCATCACATCTCGGAACTCCCAGAAATAATCAGCTGACGATAGACGTTTTGCCAACAAACAAAAGCTAACACGAAGACTTCATAAAAGACGAGAATATAGTTTCCGTCTAGCTTCCCAAAGTCGGTGAAAAGTCGTGCAACGGTGTTGTACTCTGTCAAGTTTTCCACGGAGCGATAAGCAGGGGTAGAGGTTTAATGTCAGACTTAAGGGGTGGGGGATTGAATACGTTCATTGAATACACTCAACAAGTTTTATTAAATGGTCCTGTCTGGTCATTGGCTCTGGGCCAACTGCATATTCATGACTCCGCCTACAAATTCCCGCCATATGAACTCATTACACCCCATGAATAACACTACGCGAGTACTAGTGCCAAATAAATAATTTAATAATAAATAAATATTATATATATTTGTTAGAATAACGGATGTAAATAAGTTTGCTGGTATAAATATTGTATATTATTGTGTTTTTTGTTAAGACAGTGAGGGATTTGAGGTGTTGCGTAAATGTGACCTTGAACGTGACGGCGATAATGAGGCCGGCGCGCAGTGATACTGGCGCGGCCTGCAGATCTATAACGAGCAGGCAGTCGGACAAGATCACCGCATTCTGGTGTTGGGTCTCACCAAGTTCTAACGTAATGCCGGGTGTTCTCCATTCTAACTCTAGTAGTGATTTTAGCAGGGAAGTCGGCAAAATGGTAAGGGTTTCTACTTTGTGTTGTTAACATTTAGTTGTCCAGAAAATATCGGGAAATGTCATATTTTTGTGGGTGGTGCCCTTTCTTGGGCGAACCATTTCTTGTCGTTGTCAAAGCCTTGTTCGTCTTGTCTGCTGGCTAATTGAATTCTCATAAATTATAGTTAATCGTGAAGCGGACATAGATTCTGCCGTACATCATACATATATTTCGTGTGGATAATTATTTGACAGCACAATAAAGCGTTAGGATGCGGCAGTTTTGGCTATTTTATGAGAATCTGCGTTTGAAGCGCCCCAGCTGTAACGTCCGGGTTGGTAAACTAGGGCAAAGCACAACGTGACTTTCACGTGGCAGGGTCTGTAGCCTGGGAGGCGGTATTACTTGGTCTGAGTCCTGTAAGGTTAAACTGTCATCTACCAGGCTCTACCCACAGGCAGGGGGCACATACTGTCAGTGTCATTTATTCTGGTTACTGTTATTTTAATATTAAACTTGTATTAGTTTTATTTACTACGTTTGGTTAGTGGTACGCACATATAATGAATTTTTAAAATTTTATTCTTCCTCTTTGGGGCCTTGGCGGGTAATGTAACATTGTCGGTTCTGGGTTGTAAACGTACATGTGTGACCTTTCTTGGTTTAGTACTTTATTACCTGAACTTTCTCAATGTTTTCCCCCTATGTAAATGTAACATGCACAATAGAATAATTGATGTACGAAAGGTGAGTGGCTGGAAGGGCCGAAAGTAAGACTGCCTGTGTGTCCAATTTCTGACCCTTGAAAATAAAGTTCGTTCGTTTGTTCATTTGTTCTTGCTTTAGATAATTTCACATTGTGCAGCATATGATAACCGATAGTATATGATATGCTCGTGGGCTTGACTGGGGGAGCAATGACTGATAGATAGGCTTGTGGGCTTGACTTGGCGAGCGGGTGAGCAATGACTGATAGGCTTGTGGTTGAGCAATGACCGAGTCTTGTGGGCTTGACTGGGGGAAACGGGCGAGCAATGACTGATAGCCTTGTGGGAACGGGTGAGCAATGACTGATAGCCTTGTGGGAACGGGTGAGCAATGACTGATAGCCTTGTGGGAACGGGTGAGCAATGACTGATAGCTTTGTGGGAGCGGGCGAGCAATGACTGATAGCCTTGTGGGAACGGGTGAGCAATGACTGATAGGCTTGTTGGCTTGACTGTGGGATCAGGTGAGCAATGACTGATAGGCTTGTGGGCTTGACTTGGCGAGCGGGTGAGCAATGACTGATAGGCTTGTGGGTGAGCAGTGACTGATAGGCTTGGTGGCTTGACTGTGGAAAGGGTGAGCAATGACTGATAGGCTTGTGGGCTTGACTGGAAAGGGTGAGCAATGACTGATAGGCTTGTGGGCTTGACTGGGGGAACGGGTGAGCAATGACTGATAGCCTTATGGGCTTGACTGGGGGAACGGGTGAGCAATGGCTGATAGGCTTGTGGGCTTGACTGGGGGAGGGGGGGCAATGGCTGACATGTATACTAACGCCCACAGAAAGGCAGGACCAGTGGCTCAAGGGATGAATGAAATTCTGCAACTTTGAGCAGACTCAAGAACATAAGTCAAACAGGGTGACATGAGCACCGTACAGGAAGCCAACACAGAACTGGTCAGTCGCTTCACACTGAGTAAGATACTGAGAAGAGAATTGAGCACTTATGGACTAATATAAAAGTTTCATGTACAATGAGAGATCTAATTGCCCTAAGAAAAAATTATGCGCATGTATGTGTTTTGCTTACTTGCTGCACAATCACATTGCTTGAGAGATGACCTAATATAATAAATGTTTAATATAATAATGTTTCACACACTTAGAAATGACAAAACTAGAAGTAATGCTTGTAACTTTATTCTACAGGCCTCCGTTGTGCATCCAGATATAAAGGTCGAGGTAAAGCTCGAAGAAAGGACCAGTGGACTGGAGGACCTTGCTGACATCCTCCTGTCCTCCTCCTCTGACTTTTCAATATCCGGCAAATTTTCCAGAGACTTTATTGACAGTGATTCGGATTTACCAGACAATGAACTGCCCATGGATATTATTAATTTACTAGACTGCCCAGACCTGGATGTGGGACTGAAACTACATCGGATTAAGTGTGAGGATAACAGCTGTTGTGAAACACCCAACAGATATAATAATGTCCGAGTGTCTGAGCGGCAAGATCCATTCATGGGATTGTCTGATCAAAGCAAAGACAGCGGAAAACCCAGCACCATGCTAGAGCTTCTGATAAGCCCTTTAGACTATGAATCAGAATACGAACAGCAGATGCGGCCCAAAGTGAAGGATACGAAGACATTCAGTGCATGGAATACTCCCAAATCCGAGGATGACCCTGATTTTATGATGTCAACAAGCACTATTTGGAGTAGTGATAAAGGTGACGACGATGATGATGCTTATGATTCATCATCACAGGACATGACTTATCCAGAAACTCCATCATCTGATCATTCTGAGACAGTTGGAGGTAAATTCCTGTCTAGTTTAATTTGTATAAGCATCTGTAAATTACAGCACCATATAGACATCTGTAAATTTCAAAATCATAATAGACACCTGTAAATTTCAATATCATAATATAGACACCTGTAAATTTCGAAATCATAATATAGACACCTGTAAATTTCAATATCATAATATAGACACCTGTAAATTTCGAAATCATAATATAGACACCTGTAAATTTCGAAATCATAATATAGACACCTGTAAATTTCAGTATCATAATATAGACAATTGTAAATTTCAGTATCATAGACACCTATAAATATCAATATCATAATATAGATACCTGTGAATTGCCGCATAATATAAACACCTGTAAATGTCATACAATTCAACACATTGACATGTTTTCCATCCATCCATCCATCATGTGCCATGCCGGTAAGCGTGGGCGGTCATGTTCTGCCATCTCACTCGATCACCAGAGTCGTGGATCAGCTCCGTGTTTCTGTCTTGACCATGCCACAAGGCCAAGCCATCCAGGTACTTGCTTCTAGGTCTTCCCCTTGGTCTGTTCCCCTCGATCTTACCAGTTGTCACCAAGTTCTCCAAATCATTTCTTCTCATAACATGCCCAAAAAATTGTGACTGTCTACGTCTAATGTGTCTAATCAGTTTACGATCTTCATTTGTTTCTTGAAGAACTTGTTCATTGGTCTTTCTGGCTGTCCATGGTATTCTTTGCATTTTCCTCAGAAACCACATTTCTACAGCCATCAAACGTTTTTCAGCCTGACTGCTCATTGTCCAAGTTTCACATCCATATAAAAGTACAGGTTCTATGTAGCATCTCAACACTCTTTTTTTCTCGTTTCAATTGACATCTTTTTATTGGTCAGTATGTTTTTCATCTTGCTAAAGGCTACTTTTGCCATGGAGATTCTTGTTCTAATCTCTTCAAGGCATCTCCCATCAGATGTTATTACTGTTCCGAGATAATTGTACCTGCTCACTTGTTGAAGAATATTCCCATTTACTTGTATATTACATTGTGGTATTTGGTTCTTCCTGGTGACGACCATAATCTGTAAATGTTTTACCTTTATGAAATCATGATTAATGGCAAAGAGCTTTGGCTGTACAAGCCAATGATATAAGATGACGTGCAATCGAGGACTTGTAACTTGCATCATGATCTGAGGATCTGAATGGAGCAAAACTGGAGTAAAGAGTAAAGCTGAGACTGTTTGCAGCAGAGTCACGTATCATAGTCAAACTGAAATTGAAAAAGAGCATACTAAAACAACTGTACATTTCAACCAGGCCATGTGTTAGAAGGCTACCAGCGGGTTTGTGGGTGGCCTAGCCAGGATCTATATATACAATGTTTGTTTGTTTGCTGTCCCAGTGGTCTTGTGTTTGAAACTTAAAATTGATGGGGTCTCCAGCCCCACCTAGCTTAACATGAATACCAAGAAATGTTCTAGGAGTACCAATGTTGCTTCTTCTGACTTTTGTCCTGCATTGGAGCATAGGCTCTCATGCAGATACTCACTTCAAGATATCCTATCTTTTGGAAGCTTCATACATGTCCTTGTTCATGTATCTTTTCTTCATGGACTTTGAGGTTTTCCTCTTTATTTGTCCTGACAGACAGAGGACTTCTGCTTATATTCTCAGGTTGTCCCCTTGTGTCCTATTCAGCGACTGCCTGTTGTCCTCATCCCCTGATTCACTGTGTTGAGTTGCAATGGGTCTATTATAAGTGTGGGGTTACCATCATATACCTCATTGCCTGAAGGTGTGTGAAAGGGTTCTTTGCTGTCTACATGCAGGCAGTGTAAACTGGGGTAGTGCAGTAGTTAGTACACTTATGTCGGTCGATGGCCGTATGTTCAGTTCCTTCAGGAACTGATCAGGTCCCAGAACAGCCCAGCTAGACATGGTTACCAGACGATATTCTGGGAAGTCCAGGAGGATGGCGTGATGTTGAACATACCACCTGAGTGCTGGAACTGTTGGGTTCGAACCACATACATAACATACCCCATGACACTGAAAACAGCATGTTACTGTTTGTGGATGCATATAGCAATATACAATCAATTCTGTGTAACCCAGAAAGTAATTACATGGAAATTAATGGAGAAAGTATGTTCATGATTTGCATTTCTTAGGTAACTATGAAGGCAAAACATAAGCATTTACTGCATTTCTGGTATTTAGATTCTGTGATTGAAGTATCTTAGTTTGAGAACTACCAGTGTAGATATTTACTTGTTAAGCAAGTAGAGGAATTCGTTCATGTAGCAGGTTTCTTGAGCATTGCTCTAGCCACAGCCTGATGAAATGATTTTGGATCCTTTGTTACTTCTGCTGCCTTGTGCATTTTGTCATGCCCACTTCTGTAATGCCCTGTGTCCATTTTCATGCTTGTTGACCCCTGCCTCTTTTCCCAGAAGCAATGATTTGTAGAATAAACTTACAAATTGTAGTTTTGTTAAAAGTAAAAGGCTGATGTTGTAGCAAGAGTGATAAGCAATTCAATTACTTGTTTCAGTATGATTAACAAGTTTTCTTGTTTTCTTTTGTTTCAAGGAGACGACAGTGATGTTGACATTGAGACTATTACAGATATTCCTCGATCATCCGATTCCTCTGGCTATTCATCTCAGTCTTCAGATTTGAGCCCTGTATCAGCAGGACCCTTGCAAAAGCTCCGAGGCGGCAGCCTGCTGACCATCTTATCAGCATCTGTAGCCACCAATGGACGCATCAGCGCCCACTCATCAGCCTCCGTAGCAGCAGCAGTATCCCGCTCATCTCTAGCCGGCAATCTGTCAAACCGCTCGGCCAGCCTGCTGGGGCAGAAACGTAAGCTGTCCAAAGACAGGAATGTCCCAGTGCAGGCTTCATACCAGCACGTTTTGTGTACAAGCAACAGCATCAATTTTCACGACTACGCTATGAGCCCCGGCGCTTGCACGTATCCATCACCATCCTCTTCTACAGAAACCGGCCGACCAACCGTCTTGTCCAAGCGAATTTACAAGAGAAAGCAATTTTCCATGGATGCATCAGAAAAAGAGAAGCAACATCACCATAATCAACTAGAGAGAAACCGCCGGCAGAAGCTAGCGGATTTATTCATGGACCTTCGCGATGAAGTACCAAAAATCGCCAACCAAGCAAAGGCATCAAAGGTTCTAATTTTAAATGAAGCAACATTGTTTATTCGTGACTTACAAAGACAGCATAGACAACAGGACGATGAAATTTCTAAGGAACTGCGCAGAAAAGAAGTGCTGCGGAATCAATTACGTTGTCTTCAAGCTCAAATATCAAGTAGCGGTTAAATTCATTAGTCATAACTTAGTCATATAACTAGCAGTCCCCAGTGCCTAAGCCTTGTCTCTCGTAAAAGGCTATTGGATGGATCCACCTGTGAGTGAATGAACCCATATACATTCAGAACAGTGATATGTTGGTACCTATGGCCGTAATGCCGTATTAGATACATAGCAATGCTACTAACTGCTGCAGGGTGGTTGTCCGATGACTTGTGTGTTTACTGGCTGGTAAAATGTTCATATCATATATGGTCTGAGAGAAACCTGACATATGTTTTAAGGTGTTTTCTCAATCTGTTTTACTGTCACTGCCTTTTTATTTCTTTATCAAGTTTGATTTATGGGGGATGAAATGTATGTTGTTCCCCTCATTTGCCCAGCTGACACTATTCAGTGTATTAGCATTTGATGACATCATTTATCTGGTAGTTGATCAGACAATATTCACTATGTCTGTTTACAGGAACAGCAGCTATATTTGCACTTTTCAGTCAATATATCCTTCTTCATGGCCTTTGTTGGCCTTCCCGGATGAATTTTGTTACTGATTTCAAACTTTCGTTTGATTTAATGAGTTAAAGGGCTCTTTATCACACCTTAAGGTCTTTGGGTTTATGGTGCCAGGCCCCCATATTTGTATAGATCAGTGGATACACTCGATGATATACGAATCACACTGGCAGGCTTTGCTTCCGAAACATTTCCGGGTGCCCAATGTAGGCAACATTAAGTTTACCTCCAGTAAACATTCTTGAAAGGTGTTCTTTTCTTTACCTCTTCTATTAATTACGAAATGACATGGGGCTTTACATTTCTTCAGTTTTATACTGCCAAAATTATTCATTGTTCATTTGTAAATCTGTACAGCAAATCATGTTTGTCTTTACCAAGACGTATTTTTGTAAACTTTATTTGAAGTCAGTCCTTCGGTGTCACAGAATTGTAAAACTGAGTTGCAATGTCTATTTTTATTTTAATGTAAGCGGGTTGTAGCAAACTGAATGTTTCACTTAATGTTTCATTTTGTCCAATAATATCCCTATGTTATCATGCTTGCTAAATAGTATAACCAGTTTTCTGCTTGTCGATCATTGTAGACTAATTGCAATGTCCAGCCGGGTTACTGCCTTTAAATTTTGTACAAAATGTCTACTTTTTATAGACCTTGTTTTCAATATCAGAAATTTTTCCATGAATACTGAAACATGTTAAATCACAACAATCATGTTTCACAAACTGAAATACTGTGACAATATTAAACTTCAAATTTTGTTTGAAACAAACATGGTGATGGAATGCCTTTTTATGTGGCAGAAGTCAGAGATCAACTTGCACAAAGGATGGACACGGAATATATGACATCTTCGGCATTAGCATGAGGAAGGTGAACTGGCCAAGATTTGTTTGAGTGGACAATGAAAGTGTTGTTATACAAAGCGCCTGTACATGATTCTTTTCTGAATCATATTTGAAATGGTTTCTTTTTTCATACTGTCTAGTATCTAGGCACAAGACACCTAGTGATTTTTTGTTTTTTTGTTGAATAACATCTATCTAGTTAACGTTTGTATTTGTATGGTTAAACTCATCTATCTCACGAGTGAATGGTTTTTGGGGACAGGGTAGAAAGGGTGTTATTTGTGCACTCTAATATATTGGCCACCTACTGATGATGTAGCCAGCTCCGGACGCAGCTCATAATCCCGCATACACGCGTTCGACACTCAGCTGTGGACGATTTGGCAGCAGACTGTCTTGCATTGGTATTTTACTAAATGGTATGGGTGCCAGTTGTTCAGAAACAATGACGAACTACTGAACGTAAACTTGCCAAGAGATCACAACAGCAAAAAATGCTGGTGTTGACTGATGTCCTGTAAGGATATGTAACTAACTTTATTTAAACTGATGATGTACAGTTCTAAACATTGACACAGCTAGTTTCTCTCACACCTGAGGTTTGTGGAACAGATCCTGAGTGAAGGCAGTATACTCCCTGCAAAGTAATGTCCATGAGGCAGCTTTCTGTCAGTAAACATGGCATGGTGTGTAAGTCGTTCCAGTGCTTGATTAGAAAGGGTTCAACCAACACACCTGTCAGTTCGACTTCACAAACTTGACTTTGTTGAGGAAACTTTAAACCTCTGAACCTAATTTTGCCTAGGAAATCGAACTGTTTTGGGTTTATGGCAATGTCCTACAAAGAAGGTTTAACATTTAAAGGTTCAGGTAGCGCACGATGGTGATTGGGTGTGTGTTACATGCTGGAGGATGTTACCCTGTAAGGGCTGGTTGTTACTGTAATACGATGTATGCGGTCAGCGGCGGTACACTAATAACAAATATATAGTGAACTCTAGCTAACTGCTTTGTTATTTAAATGAGTTAGATTTTCCTTTGAAAGCTTGTAAATATCTATTTTGTATAGCACTTTGAAAGCTGTGTTGCCAGTTTACAACAAATTTGTGTTCATTTCTCCCTGACAAAGCATTATGCAAATTTTACAACTTTGAAGTTCTATGTTATGCCGTGGTATTTTTTTTTTTAGCAGACTTCTTTGGGACTCAATTTTTGTCTGAAGTAAGGTCATTTGTTTTTAATGATTGATTCATGTTTTTGTTTGTACAATTAATTCAATGAATTAACTTTATGTATGTGTTTGGAATCTGTTGAATTTGTATATTTTATTTTTGTGTTGCGTTCTAAATACTGCCTGGGAAGAAGGGATACAAGTATTGATTTGATCTTGAAAGTCTTTTATTTTGATTTTGGATATCCCATTATAACATTTTCATTGTATACATCGTGTGTGTAGTGTGTTCTGTGACATGACTGGGGAGACATAAGCGTGTTAGAACTAGTTTTGTTCTTGCTGTAGGATTTGTGTCCTGTACTAGGTTTTCTGGGTTGGTTATTTGGAAATTGAAACCTAATGGATAAGGTCATGGTGGGATGAAAAATTATCTGGGATGTCTCATTGAGGTGGGAGGGTAATGAATGGTTAGGGTAACAGTGGAATGGGGAAGGCAGTAGTGGTTAGGGTTACAGTGGAATGGGGGAGGCATTAGGTTAGTGCCACTGGGACAGTGGAAGCAATTTGATAGCTGCCTTTAAGGTGGCAGACCTAATAGATGGGGTGGAGGGGGAAACACTGGTCTATAGGATGGGTAAACGGATGAAGGGATTCGCTAATGTGGTCTGTTACATGAGTGAGGCTCTTGGATCAAAGATTTCTTTCTTGTTCCGATTTAAACCCATATTTTGCTTTCTAGTTCAGCATTTAGATTGTTTTTGGTAAATTCTGTCTTAATATTGATTCTGAAGACATCTGGCATATTGTTCAGAACTCACAATATTTTGGCTTGATGGTGTGTGTCTGTAACATTTTTATTTCAGCGACCCAATTACCTCTCGGATCCTCAATTTAACTGTTTCAAGTGGCTGGGTTCTGAGTCCATTATGGTGTCTGATATATTCTATGTCTATAGACGCATCCTCTAATTACTGGTAAAGAATGATTACCCTGTAGTCAGTGGACGGATTGCATAGTTGCTGATAAAGGATTCCCCTATTTTATGTCCGTGAACAGATGCTCTAATTACTGGTAATTAATCATTCTCAACTTTGTCTGACATATTGTCTAATTGCTGGTGGAGAATTACTCCATTTGTCTATCAACATATTCTCTCATTACTGGTGGGGAATTACTCCACTTGTCTATCAACATATTCTCTCATTACTGGTGAATTACTCCATTTGTCTTAAATGTTCTCTAATTACGTGTGGAGAAACACTCCATTTATCTATCAACATTCTCTAATTACTTGTGGATAATCATAGCCCTGTTTGTCTGTGGATGATTCTGAAGTTGTCAGTAGGTGAGTGGTTGCGTGAATCATATCTTGAGTTAATGTTCACGTTCAACTTTGAAGGACCAGTGAATGAGTTGATTTCTTTGTTTCAAGCAGATGTTAGTCAGCGAAATGTTTCTGTCAGCTGTGTTACAGATTTGTTTGCTCTTGTTTTAAATAGAATATATTAAAATGAAGTAAAAAAAAAAAAAAAAGCTTTGTATTGTTTCTGTATGTCTGTGACTAGTGTGTGTTGTTCTCTCTGGCTGTTTTGTATCCATGTTGCTGTATTGTGGTCTCTCTCTCTCTCTCTCTCTCTCTCTCTCTCTCTCTCTCTCTCTCTCTCTCTCTCTCTCTCTCTCTCTCTCTCTCAATAATGTGGTATCTCTGTGGCTCTATTGTGGTGTTTCCTCTTCGACTGTTCATTAGCACGGATACATATATACATACATATATACCAGCTTACAATGATTACTAATTTATGGACAGTCCAAAAAACATTATTCTGTGCATCAGAACAGGAGACAATAGATTACGCAACCATATGTATACAAACATTCAAGATTGGCGAATCAACCATGTGGATTGGCACCGCAGACAGCAGATCACATACTGCAAGACTATCCAGAACACAACATATCTAGACAAACATTCTGACCAACAGTGGAAGATAAAACTCTATAGACCACCGGCTGAACTAAACATGACCTTGAAATTCATACAGGAGACAACATTGCAGTTATAGACACATTTCATACAGGAGACAACATTGCAGTTATAGACACATTTCATACAGGAGACAACATTGCAGTTCAATGTTCAAAGACACATTTCAAGCCAACGAAAGAAAGGGGGTGTGCCTTTTTTCAAAGAAAACCTTACCGGCAATTTCTAATGAAACATGAAAAAGTTATAACTAGATAGATATGGCAAGAGATGATTAGGGTCTTATGTTTCTCTAAGGGATTAATGAAATTTGTCGTGACAGTGGGAATAACATAATGCATGAGAATCACGAAAGGGTTAAGAATAGGCCCGTAACATTCTGCCCTTGTTATCTCTCTGTTCTCATACATTATTTCATTCATACATCACTTATGAAGCTGCATCTTAGACTACGGAAACAATATGCATTATAAACACATGGAAAGTGTGCAGTCTCAATTTATGAAGCTCATAAACGGACACTCTCCAACTGATTAACCTTCTCCTGTACAGCGCAAGGAATGAGATAACCCTTTTGTATTGTTGCATATTGTTTTACAGACGTTGTCTAAAGTGGGCATCCGTGGCGTGCCTGAATGAATCAGGTGAAAGAATGTAAGCAAATGTCAACTATATACATCAAACATGACCACGACCGTAACAAGAAAAATACAGCAGTGTACGGGGATAGAACACGAGATAACACTGAAGCAAGTAGAGTAGGGCCAGTGATAGCAACAGACAGGAAAAGTCACACACAGATAACAGGCAGAATGACCCAAGAAAACGCGGCATTCCATTAGACGACCAATGAATCAGACACACACATCTACGAGATGACCAATGAATCAGACACACACATCTACGAGACGACCAATGAATCACAAACGACTACGAGAAATAGAATCGTAAGCTCTACCAGAACACAATCACACGTGACAAAATTGACTTTTGAGGCCAAAGCCTTCGTGAGCACACAAACAACACACACACCGATACATGAACTAGGTCAGCATGGCCGAATGGATAAGGGCATTTGATCTAACAATCGATGTGCTGATACCGATGGAGTGGGTTTAACCCCTAGACCAGTCAGTTGGACTAAAATGTTCCAATGGAAGTTGGTCAACGAATTTGAAGATGTCATATACTTTTCTTACCATTGAACGCCTGTGAATCACGGGCGGTGTTAGTCAGCTGGTCTAAACAGTTAGTTGAATGTCTATTTTACAGGACGTCAAAGTCAACCTCAGCATGATTTGACTGTTTGCGATATACTTGGTAAGTTTACGTTCAATACTTGGCCATTGCCTTCTGAACAACATGCTCATTCCACCAAAATCAACCCTGGGCGGTCTGCTCCCAACTCGACTGTAGCTGATTTCGAACCCTCCACACCCCCGGGAAGGTTAACTCGGTCAACAAATGCTCGCAGAAGTCGGATGTGTCGGCTTAACGGTGCAAGAACACAACTCTGCTGTAAACAGTCACAACGCAATCACGTTCGGAAAAAAAAAAAAAAAAAAACTCCGGATGAACGCAGAAGAGGAAGAACCCTCCACACGGTATCTCGGGGAACTGTGAATTGCGTTCACTGACCCTGGGTCACAGCGCAGGTGCATCTTACATTAATGAAAGTAAATAAAAATGGCGCTGACCACCTCCATTTCACCGGAAACTGCACGGGAATATCATAAACCAGAAAATTGCTGCTTCTACCAGCGACCGAAGAAGAGGAAGATATTAAATCGTGGATTGTTTTGCTATGAAGGGGTTGTCTTGTACCTTGATGTCTTGACAGACGATAGCGTGTTACAGTGTGCTTCTAAAAAAAACATATTTACTACAACCCATGGCGGTAGCGAATATGACTGATCAGACAAATTCGCGCTGTAAATGGTCGTCCGTAAACAATGAAGGGATAACATACGCAGACTGGCTAGGGTGTCAGCTGGCCTGGGGGAAAGTGTGCCATCTGGTGTCCTTGGTGAAGTAGATCCGCTTCAACATTAAACAGTTTGTTAAAAGTGGCATTGACTTTTTAGTGGCTGTGGCGTGTAAGTTGAGTGGAGAGATAAAAATCGATTTTTAAAAAAAAGACAGCACAGGAAAGGCACTGCCGTCAGAAAGGAGGATGCTCACTCTTGTAAGAACTGAAGACTAGTATTCTTAAAAATATATATGATCGTAAGAATGGGATTACTATCGAGCCGTCCGAGAAATTTGCAAGTTTGGTGTCTGTTGCGATGTCAGAGTAGCTTTGTCTCTTGTCAACTAACATTTTTAGCTCATCCCTAGCTAGCGAAGTTGATACATGGTGTATTTTTAATGACTGTGCAGTGTCTGAAAATATTGTCGGTCCAGGTTTTGTATTTACCTATTGTTTTGCATGAACTTTACAGAGAGTAAATACAAAACTTGGACTGGCAATAGTTTCAAACACCGCACAAATACACCCCATAGAAAACTCCGAGTGTAATGTCATAAGTATGGTTAGATGCAAATTCAACGCCTGGACTGGTCGCTTGCCACAGTGAAAGAAAGACTGTCTGCCACTCTCTCGTTGCTCTAGGCCTATGAAATGTTATGGCGCCTTTACACCACAGACCAATGCAGGGAATTAGATTTAAATTTAGAGACTGTGTTGCCCATGCAGCATGATCCCTCTCTCGGCCTGCCTCGTTTACTCCAGAGCAAAGGTAATCCCTATGTCTGGAACAAGACAAGCTGCAGAAGCTGTTGGAATCAGCAAAGCAATGTTCTAACTATCTGGCTGCCTGAACTTCCTTCCTAGATCAATTGCTAACAAAGGTTTAGGACCTGGTCTGCTCTGCCATAAGATGTAGCTTTTAGGTTGCATTTCCTCGCAATGAGGTCACACTTGCACCCTCCCAATTGCACATTTCATCCTGAAGCAGTTGGAACAATTTGGGATGTCGGGTTCGGTGAGCGCCGCCAAACATTTGGCGCGAACAGAAAACAGGTTGTACCGTCTCCGCCATACGGTAGCTCAGTCATATCTGACTAAATCCTGACTTTTAATTAGAAGAGAAACATTGGAAAATACCACGACGTCTGGAAAGATTGGTGGTAGAGGCGGCAGAGGGAGACCAAGACAAGTGATGCTGGGTGGTGTACGACAGTGACGTGGATAAATACGAGCAATATAATTGACCCAAAACACCAAAGACTAAGATGTGTGGAGATACATGGACGCCTACGCCATTTGACAGTGACATAATAATGATGAATTGATCAAGTATTCAGTATCACATCTGCCGTTTTTACTTCTCAAAATATTTCATAATACCATTTTAGCGCTGGGTGCCAAGGACATTTTAAAAATAAAATCCGACTCGGCAGGGATTCGAATATATAACCCTCTGCCTAGCAGACAAGCGTGCTTCCACCACGCTACCGCTCCCTCTCTCCCCTCCCCAATCCCTTGTAATAGAGGAGGTAGCTTGAAGGAAAACGTTAGTTGCATATCCTTTACCTTAGGGCAGGGTTGGCCAACCTTTTCAGCAGGCGGGCCAAATTTCAGAAATAATATTTTCTGCCGGGATACGCACCTTTTTTTTTTTTTTTTGGTTAATTGAAGTAAACAAGCAAGCGTGCTACAGCTTCGACCACATCATTGCTTCCCACTCCGCGGGCCGCAACATGACGTCAGGCGGGCCGCATGCGGCCCGCGGGCCTCGTGTTGGCCACCCCTGCCCTAGGGGTTAAGTCTTTCTCCGTAATCCCGTATATTCTCGTAAGTAACGTAACCTGCGCGAGAATCGATAGCGGTTCTCGCCGCGTTGGTAACTTAGGGGTATGTGAGTCTGTCGCTCAGAAAACAATGGCAAACTGCTGAACGTAATGTTGCCTAGTACATAAACAGCAGCTGAAAAATGCTGATTTTGACTGCAACGTCCTGTAAGGGATATGAAAAAAATATCTTTTACAGGACGTTTGCAGTCAACACCAGCATGTTTTGCTGTTGTTGATGTCTTGGCAAGTTTATGCTCAGTAGTTTGCCATTGCTTTCTGAACGACTGGCACCCATATCATTTCGTACCAAAAAAATTTGGTCTGCTACCAAATCGCGCACAGCTGTGATTCGAGCGTGGGTACGAGGTATCATGAACCACGTCCGTAATGCCTTCGCCACGGAGCCGACGGCTTGAAGGAAACGTAATGTAAATGATTGTATTTGATTGCTTTACAATAAAAACAGTCAGACAGCTACTGACACCATTATTGTGGGGACTCTTCAATGGCTGTTGCAGATGGGGGCTGAACAGGTATGGGAATGTCCCGAGAGCTGTCATGTCGGTTCTTGACTGTCCAGGAAGTTAAGCTAACTCGTGCAAGGAATAAATGATCAATGTGCGAAGCGTTGCTTCTCTCAGAATGTGTGAATATTTCAGCTCGGTGATGTGTAAAAACATGACATGACGAACTCAGGCCTAGAATCCCATTTACCTGAGTGCCTGGCGTCTTAAACGAAGAAAGAGACATGCGGAGAGTGACTGTGCAAACAAGGAAAGAGTTTGGTCAACAGGCACATGTCCTAATTTTAAGAGTACGGAGCACCACAAAGCTTAATTGGTGCACTTTACGTACAGCGTCAAAGAATGAAATGAGATGAAACTGAGACAAAGCGGGTTTATCGGCAAATGAAAGAAAAGAATGACAAACATACGAGTTTATCTGATAGATCTGGCTAATGAAAACGCATGGAAATAAGTGTGGCCGAATTAATAAGAGCCCTAGCTCTTGAACTTCCGGTGTCCTGATGCCGAGGAAGCGGGTTCAACCCTTATACCGGTCGGTTGGACTAAAATATTTATTTCTCGTCCTTGACTTGGGGATTATCAGAAGTCCGGGTGGGTTCGCGTGATGGCGAGGGAAACTGGCAATAGAAAAGAACAAATCAGTCCGTTGCACTAGTAGCACGTAAATGGATTACGCTTGGGTTCAAAGCGAGGAGCACAAAAAAAGCGCCCTTCTAAGAAATAACTAGTTAATTAATCAGCAAGTACCCTTATTACTTCAGTAGGAACCTGGTATCATTTGGAGGTTTCGGGTTCGAGTCCCCGTGTTGCCACAATGCTTACCACTTATTTTAAAAATATTTTCCAGTGCGTCCTCTTCTTCTATAAGTGCTAATCGATAGCTGTAATTCCGTTGCAAATCACACCACAAGTTCAATTTCCTCTCCTAACTTAACAGTGAAAAATTTAAGTCTTGTAGTCACACAACAGTGTGTACACAAACTAAGGACCCGTCCTTTTTTCCCATCACGTGTTGTTTTCTCGCTCCTTGTCCATTTTCCCCATTTTCCATCCCCTTCCATTTTCCGTTTCTTCTTTTATTTGACTTCTTTCTGTTTTACCTAAACATACTTCTTTCTCTCCCCCCCCCCCCCCTCCGTTCAACTCGACCTATGCCACTATGTTTTTGTGTGTGGATTAGCTTTTACTATTACCAGTGTCCCTCGCCATCAGGAACCCACTTCGACTTCTGAGGTACTTGTAATTTGCATCGTCAATTTAAGGACGAGAAGTCAACATTTTAACCCAACTGTTACCGGTGTAGTGGTTGAACCAGCTACCTCGACATCAGCACACAGGAAGTTTAAGAGCGAGCGATCTAACCCATTCAGCCTTGCTGACCTCTACACATGATGTTGTTTATGAGTCTTTTTTTCTGATGTTCATATTTTGTAGAAACGGGTGGCGAGATAGGGGTACCCCTTATCAAAGGAGAAAAGTCACCCTCTTCTTGCCCACTAGACTACTGGACATCCTTGGGCAAGATGGAGTACCCGTTTATCCCCCTGATCAGGGTTACGTGAAAGCCATGGAAGCGTGTGGTGGATACAGCTGAAGAGCAGACGACGGATAGTTGTTGGTTATGGTCTCCAATTTCACGACGGTAGGCAAGTGAATCCAATGTGTTATATTCATTCAGTAGCATGTCCTTTGCAGAACTTAGCTACCACAACAACCTTCCGGAAAACTTCTCGGTTATGAGCAAGATGTCCCACCTCGAGATCATCTATCACATCCCGCACCCATCTTCTATTTGACCTTCCTCTTTCTCTCTTTCTGGGCATATACCACAACATGAATGTTCTCTCCAAAATTTCATGACGTTTCAAGTTACCAAAATATTTCACTTTTCTTTGTTTTATCGTCTTTCGTAGCCAACCTTCTACACCTTCGTTGTGTACCTGTTTGAGTAAATAACCAACATGAACAAGACGGTTTTCTACTTTTCACTCCGCGAAAGTGACCTTTGTACTGAAGGTACAACAGACATACACTTGCGTATAGTGAGAGAACTCATTGACAGTTCCCTGGTCTAGTACGCTGTTTACTTGGTTATCTTTGCCTAATTTTGGCCGCAGGTAATGTCAAGTCTGCTATCGCTGAGGTTTACCAGCTAGTGCATTTTAAGTGTCACCTTTTTGTGTTTTGCGAGGGCGCTCGCGCTCGAGCACACACACACACACTTATACAGACACACGCACACATGTATTTAAATATATATACACACACACGATGTCCGTTCAAAAACTATCCGACCTTTGCTGGTATTAATAAAATTACTAACTACTAACTACTAGCACTTTGCTGTCTTGACAGACTTAATAGTTTGTTGCATTGTGCTTCAAAATAGGCATAATAACTACAACCAATGGCCGGGCCCAGGGATGGAGTTATACCTACCCATGGCGCAAAGCTTGGGCTGAATTATAGAGACCATGTATTGCCCATGCAGCATGGTCCCTCTCTCGGCGTGCCTAGTTTACTCACAGGAAACTAACACCGATACATCGGGTACAAGACAAGTTGCAGAAGCTGCCGGATCAGCAAAAACAATGCTCTAACTGTCGACTTGACGGAGCTTTGATCCTATTCGAGTAGCCGACCAAGGTTTAGGGAGTGGTCTGTCCAGACATGACATTGAATCTTTAGGGTTGCATTTCCTATAACTAGATTAAGGCTTGTACCCTCCCAATTGAGCTCCTCCGCCAAAGCCGTTGGCATAATATGGGATGCTGGATTTGGTGAGCGCCGCCCAACATTCGTCGCTAACAGAAAGCAGGCAGTACATCGAATTACTCAACTGGAGATCTAAAACTCTAATCGACATAAGAGTAAATCCTTATGGGTTGTAGATATTTCTCGTAGCCGCCAAGCCATCGCTGTAAGCATTTTCTGCAGGCCACTTTGAGAATGAATTACAGCATGGCCATCGCTTCGCATAATGTCTTCTTGTGATTCAAAAAGGGTTCTTTCATCGGCATTTTCAGCTCTGGGCACAGGACGAAAATCGCAAGGAGCTCTGTAGGAAGTGTAGGTGATCTGACGAACAAGAGACTTGACAAACTTGATGGAAAAAGAGCATGCGGAAGGAAGAAAGATGAATACGAGGATGGTTTTCCCACGTGTTATAATAGGGACAAGAACATCTTCCTTAATCGGGGCTTTGGTGATAGTGTGAGGTGGCCAAACATGATCTCGTGCCCTTCTCAGCACGGTGCACGATGATGGTGATGAGAGTGGGTTCAAGTGCGCTTCGTTCGACCATTTAGACTGACCCTTATGCGGCTAAACGTGACACGACCAATATCATAGACACGTCAAACTTTAAAATTGTGAGATTACTTATCGTCTTATAAGTTAAGCCGTTATCTTTCTCAACGCTGAAGTTTGTGTTCAGCAGTAGGTCGTTTAAATATAGAACAGGTTCGTGTTCAAACGTGTGTGTTATCTTTCTTCTCAGACACACCTGTTTGTTAGATAACATAATGAGCTGTAAGATCGAAGTGTAAGTAGGGGTAAAGTGCTCTTTCCACACCTTGAGATATCTTGAATATATGGTGCTGTTCCCATATTTTTATAAACCAATTCGCGCACGATGGGTGATCTGGCCAACATCAGACAAACTGTCTTTAATTTCCAGGGCATTTCCTAATTGGCTTTTTAGGTGCGTTCAGCTGACTGCCCTGGTCAATTTGAGGAAAATAAAAGAAGAAACGAAACTCTAGAATCTATAGGGATTCCAACACATGGCAATCAAGCTGGTGGGTAAGCTTGCTAGCCGCTACACTATCGCAGCTACACATTTAGTTTAACTGATTCACTGCCATACAAAAGGTGGGTTTGGACCAAACAGAAATTGATGGCAGAAAAGTTGGAAGTAGGGGTGTGTCACGGTAATGCTCTAAAAATGGTGGCAGCTATATTGTATTATATATCAAATTAAAGGAGACTGCGCAAGGAATATATAAGTATTTCTAGAGGTTAAAAATATAATAATAATAATGTTAGATTTTGTAAAATATAAATTTGAAGACAGGGGTGACAATTATTAAACATAGCCTATTCACTTACCAAGGCACTACTTCTCAAACTTAGATGATAATCCAATTAAATTTATTGAATAATTATAAATACACCATATTTCTTCACCAACATCACAAGAACTGCTTCTTACCGCTATCAATACACAATTAAAACATCATATGTTGGAAAACATCATTTTCAGACAAAATGGAAACAAAGTCAGGAAAACGCGAGGCAGATTTTACTCATTAGAATAAGAACCAATATACACACTATTTTATATTGAGTTATAATTATTATTCTTTTAAATTTAATTATTTAAATACTTCTCGGCTTATTTGTGATATGCAGAGAAACTTATGGGCACAAGTGTGACCCATAACGGTAAGCATAATTCGACATGTGCCATCATATGAAGACGAACTTTCACTGCTAGGTTTATTTTCCATAATGTCCACCTGCTAAATAATTTAACTGAATATCCACATTACTGCACGTGCTATCAGTTTTAGACTCTTTCACAAAGTTCTTTATATCAGAATAACTATAATCTAAAATTGTTTACAACGATAATCTTGTGTAAATCGACGAGGTCGAGAACCTGAGGTAGTTACCATTTCAAAAACAATAAAAACAAAACCAGTTTCACAAGCTAGTTTTCTCAAAACACGCTTACTCCACGCTTCTTGTCCGAAATTATTCGATAAGCATATCATTCTCCCGTGTAAAGTTTAATTAACAGGCAGTAAAATTGCCGAAATTACGGGAAATGAAACCAATAACGGGCTGTCAATATTCAACCAATTCAACCGATCAATCGGCTTTTGGCAAAAAATCAGTGTATAATGCGACAGTGGTTTCATTGTAAATGCAATGGCCAGAATCAGGCTAGACACACTGGGGAGGTGTCTCTATGGCGAAGTTGGTAAGACGTCTGCTCACACTCCTAAAGGCGTGGGTTCGTTTCCGGACTAGTCATTCGGTTTCCAAGTGCAGTTTTCTCGGAGACACCATGGGGTGGTCGCTGGAGCAGCTGGGTTTCTATTCTGTACAACGCTTTCGGTAGATCGCTATGTGGAAAGAGAACGAATCTTGATGGATTAAACCCGGTGTAATGAAGTTAAACCTCTTGCTTTTAAATCCTCTTATGCACTACACATGTTATGTATGCTGAGTTTTGTCTAAGGAATTTCACTTCGTCTTCGTCTTCTTCTTCATCTTGGTCTTGGTCTGCTTCTTCTTCTTCTTCTTCTTCTTCTTCTTCTTCTTCTTCTTCTTCTTCTTCTTCTTCTTCCTGTTCTCCTAGTCTATACATGGCCGTGGCGTTAGTGACCATGTCTGTCTACAGCCTTCTGTCTAGTGTACTGAGAGTAGTGTCTGATCCTAATTTTCCTCTATGCCATGATGTTAAACTGTCCACAATCTTTTCTTCTGGGTTCCCCCTGCTTGTTCCTATTTGTACATTACCACGATGTACTTCAACTTTCCCCTTCTCATGAGACGCTCAAAGGAAAATGGACTGCGTTTATCTGACGGAAGTAACCAGCTCTCTTTGTGAGTCAACTTCTTTCAAGATATCTTCATTACTCTATCTGTCCATATACGCCGTTCATCTATAAAAGCCACATCTCCACAGCTTCCACATAAGTCCTCACTTATGTGCTAATTATCCATGATTTGCAACCAAACATCAGGAATGGCTCAATATAACCCTTAAGAGCTCTTTTTCTCACATCAGTTGACAGAGATGTATTTCATAGGATATCCTTCATTTTGTGAAACGCTACTGTTTATTTGGGCTGTTCTACAGTCAACTCTCTTAACCTATTAAGTGACATGGGATGATTTAGCGTCTTAAGGAACCCCCATCCCGATATCTGCCATGGGCTTATATATTACAACATATCTGCTACCATATTAACAGCTTGTAAGTCATAACCGTGACAGCCCCTTACTTCCCATTTTCCGCCATCCATGTTTGTTTGATTCAAAGTTTCAAACGTACTGTTTCTTTGGCACTGAATCGGTTAATGCATCTTTTATCTGCTGTTATTTTATTTTATTTATTTATTTTTTGTTTAGTGCTCGCTCGCTTTGAAGTCAAGTGTAGTCCACACACAATATTTATAGTAGTTCTTTTGTTTTTTGTTTGCATATCCTATACAGGACATTGCTGTCAACACCAGCATCTTTCAGCTGTATGTTGATTTCTTGGCAAGATTACGCTCAGTAGTTTGCCATTGCTTTCTGAGCGGCCGGCTCACATACCCTGTAAGTTACCGATGCGATTCGAACCAGTGCTGATTCTCACCGTCGTCACGTTACTTGCGAGAGTATACGAGATTACGGAGAAAAGTCATAGCCTCTAAGCCACGAAGCCGGCATTTATAGTAGTAATGGACTGAATTTTGCGTGTGGATTAGCTTTCCCTATTAACTGTGCCACTCGCCATCAGGCGAACCCACTCCGACTTCAGAGGTATTTGTAATTTACGTCCCCAAGTCAAGGACGATAGATCAACATTTTAGTCCAGCTGTCCGGTGTAGGGGTTGAACCGCTTACCTCGGCATCAGCACACCGGATGTTTAAGAACACGCATTCTTTCCCATTCGGCCATGCGGACCTGCGTCTGCTGTTATGAAAGGATGCACTGACTTAAATACATTGACTTGTTCCGAGGTGAGTATAGCCGAATAAATAAGTGCCCCCGTTCTTAAACATCCGGTGTGCTGATGCCGAGGTAGCGGGTTCAACCCATACACCGGACAGCTGGACTAAAATGTTGACTTCTCGTCCTTGACTTGGGGTCGTAAATTACAAGTACCTCTGAAGTCGGAGTGGGTTTGCCTGATGGCGAGGGACACTAATAATATGGAAAGCTAAACAACAGGAAACAATCAGTTCAGTACACTAGACGTGGTAGCACGTGTATGGACTACCCTTGAGTTCAAAGCACAAACAAATTGACTTGTTGCAGATTATTTCCATTCACACTGATGTTGTAATTGGGAAGACATATTTTTGTTTATAATAACCTTTACTTATGTTACTCTGCCACTCTGTCTAAGTCCTTTAGTTTGTACTTTCATTTATCTTTTCTTGTAACTGTGTTTCATTTTCACCCTTGGTTTTGGCTTTCTGTTGTACTTTCATATATCATTCCAGGTAACTGTGTTTCATTTTCAGCGACCAAAGACATGTTATCAGTAAAGTACAGCTGTGTACATATGTTCACCAACTGATAATTTCTGTTAATTGTATGTTTTGCTTGTATTCGCTTTATATTGGCACTACTTTCTCTGACAAGATCACATAATCTTCTAAACAACCCTGTTGCCAGAATTCTGTCTGTGAGCAATATCATTTATTGTTCTTTGGTTGGTTGGGTGGTAGGTTGGGTGGCTGCTTAGTTGGCTGGATGGTTGGTTGGTTGGGTGTTTGGTTGGTGGGGCTGATTTGTTGGATAACTGGTTGGTTGGAGGACTTGTTCGTTGAGTAGGGGTTGGATGGCTGGGTGATTTGTTGGTTGGTTTGGTGAATGGTTTGTTTGGTGGTTAGTAATGTGGCTGGGTGGTTGACTGATTGATTGACTGGGTGGTTGATTGTTTCCGTGAGTGAATGCGTGGGTGGTAGGTTGATTGGTTGTTAGATAGTTGATTGATTGCTTGGGTAGTTGGTTCTTTGTGTGAGTTATTGGTTGGGTGTGTGGGTGGTTGGTTGAGTGGTTTGGTGGTTGGCTGGGTGGTTGATTGATGAATCATTTGGACGACTGCGTGTTTACTGTGAAGTTCAACGCACTAATGTTCAGATCCACGAATCTCTGCTTGCATCTATCGCAATGAGGTTTATTTAAAGAATCTTCTCCTGACAGAGCACCAAAGTATCATCTCAGCGGGAAATGTGTTGCAGAGCTTTCCCTCTCTCTTCAAGCTCAAATTACAGCAGGTTGACACTAGGACTTCACATCTGTGCAGTTATATGTATATATATATATATATATATATATTGGTTCGCATACCCTTTACAGGACATTGGTTGTCAACACCAGCATCATTCAGCTGATTGTTTATTTCTTGGCAAGACTACGCTCAGTAGTTTGCCACTGCTTTCTGAGCGACCGGCTCACACACCCCGTAAGTTACCAACGCGGAGAGAACTGCTACCGATTCTCGCGCACGTCACGTTATTCACAAGAGTATACGGGATTACGGAGAGATATATTATGATATACATTAAATTTCTACCACTGATGCTGTAGTATCGTGATTAGTGCGTTTTCATACCTAAACAATGGTCTCAGTTTCAACTTAGGTGGTGACAAGGTTTTTGTCCTGTTTATGTTAGTTGCTCATCGCAACCTGGGGATTTAATTATTATATTTGGTTAATGTAGCTAGGCATTTATCTGTTATGTTATCTGTTCAACGAAACTAGGCATTTATCTATCCCAGGCTCTTCTCTAATCAGGTTTGTCAGTTGTCATTAAGTTTCCAAGTTATTTCTCCTCACGACAGGCTCAGAACATCTAAACTGTCAATTTCTGATTTTTCTAACCAATTTACGGTACTCATCTGCTTCTTAAAAGACTGTTTCATTTGTTTTTCTGTCAACCAATGGTATTTGTCCTCACCAACCACATCTCTCTGGACACATAGTCCGTTTATTGTCCATGCATACGAAAGTATATGATCTATACCATAACAACACTCCCCTTCTCAATTCACTTCTGAAGCATGAACACGCAACATAAGTTTCATGAACTCTCTTAAGAGCTGAAATATATCTGGCGATAATACGCCAATGTCTCTTAGAAAGATTCAGTATGAAGAATTGATCTTATGTGTAGCTTTGTTGTGTAAAAATACAATTGATTAAACATGACATTGAAATGTTATCTATCTGTCTAACTGGGTCAACAGTGGAATTCCTGTAAACACGAGGTCAAAAGTAAAAATACATTCAATACTAAGGCGAGTTGAACCCATAGCCACGAGAGCTCAAGCCCTGTGCAAAAGTCACAGATCTGCGACGTCTCCTCTCGTTCTTTCTCTCTTTTAAGCCCCCCCCCCCCCCTCTCATTTCGTCCATACCTCCCCTCCCCCTGTCACAATGAGATTAGTTACATCGTGTAAGCAATGGCAAACTACACAACTCTAGTAAGTCAACCTGGCGTTGGGGTTAACCGCCACGTCCGCAAAGGACTTGCAAGCACACACACACACACACACACACACACACACACACACACATAAGTGCCTTGCCGACCAGCGTAGACGATCATACTTCCCCACACTTGCGAATCTCCAACGGCATGTGTTAAGTTCGTAAGCTGATCCCTTCCGTGCCATAACACACGACTGTCAAGAATTTCTTTCGCTGTCTTCCTCTATCTCTCTTTCCACAAATCTTTCCAGTTGTCAAACAAGCTATCAAGTAAAAAAAAAAAAAAAACAACAACTAATTTTAACACATGCAACACACACAAATCTATATAATTTAAAAACCATTACAATATCTCTCCCATTATTAAAACGCACACTTACGCGTGTTGACACCTGTTTCCGCTGAGGTCAAGTCTGTCCTGCACTACCATTCCCCCACATCCTGTTCAGGCCAAATATGGCGGCTTCCATGAAGTTGCTCGTGGTGCTGTGTCAATTCGGAGAAATTAGATAATTATTGTATGTTTTCCTGGATTTAACAGCCCGAAACAGTTGGAGTATTTTCTAGGGATAATGTATTTCTCTGTGCTATTCAGGTTTGATGGAATTTTTATAAAATTATTGTGCTTTCCTTAATCTGAAGTAACAAATTGATTTGTTATTGAATGAACTTGTGGGTTTGTGAGGTCATGTCGCTTCTAACTAACTGAATGCAAAACTTTTAGAACATTTTAGAAACTAAGCACTAAACTTACATATTGTGAATTTCTTTACTGATCAACTCCTTAATTGTTAGTATGCGCATTATACTCAATTATGAGGAGTAATTTCAATCATGGTGTAGTGTACTCACTGTACTGTTTTGTTCGGAGTATGGACTCGTGGTTTTTGCTGTTCATTACAATATTTTGAAAATATGTTTCGCTGTACTTTCTTTATTCGTCTCAGACTAATATGAGAACCAGGAAATACTCTGGAAAGTAAAGGCCGCTGATATTTATATCACCTGTTGAGTGCCAGTCGAAAAAATAAAGGCTAGGTAGCACCATATAGCCAATAAGCCTCGTGGCGTGGAAGTGGATTCTTAACTTTTCATTTACCTATAGTAATAATAATTTAACTTTTCTTTTACTTCTAACTTAAGCCGTTTTTACTTATAATTAAACTTTTCTTTTATTTATAATTTAACTTTTCTTTTACTGAATTTTACTACAGTCTTAACATCTAGAGAGATTAACCCCGGGAAGGTTAAACCGGTCAACAAATACCCGCAGAAGTTGGATGTGTTGGCCTAACGGTGCAAGAAAGCAGCTCTGCTGTAAACGCACAACGCAATCACATTCGAAAAAATTCTCAGGATGAACGCAGAAGAAGAAGAGAGATTAACAACGCATTAAAAATGAGAACGAAGTGTCTATTCATAGCGCACTATGTATAAAGTATTCCTTTATACATAGTTGAACTGTCCCGACTGGTCACGTGATGTGCCAAATCAAGTGTATGGCTATATTATACATTTTCGTTGATTTGAAAACATGCCATCAGTAGCATAGTTGATATGATAGTGTCTCCGCCTGATGGGCGGGAGCTCGAGGTTCGTTTCCTTACCGGACAATCTTTTTTTTTTATTGTTCAGCAATTAATTGGTGAAAGTCAATCCTTTATCTCTTTGTGTTTGTGGGGTTATATGCAAACTTTTTATGTTTATAATTGTGTTGTTTAAAGTGAGTGTAAGTTAGTTAGTTAGTTAGTCTTTCCTCTTGAGCCCTGACTGTACTGGACTTAGGTATCAGTACAGAGCAGGGATGGTGTCGCTTCCATGATCCCCAAGGACACTCCATTTTATGTCTGATGCTGCCTCTTGTGATACAAGTGCCAGGTCGATGGCCGTGTCAGAGTCCCCCGGTCTCATTGCCTGCCTAGTTGGTGTCCCATCATTTAGACAGACAACATCCGTCTCAAGCGAGGCCTCAGCAAGAGCAGTGCCCTGTGTGTTCTCTCCCGACTCTTTGGAGTGTGCACTGAAGTAACCACACATCAGATATTGATGTATTGGGGATACCAATCTGGAAAATTATTCTTGATATTTAAACAGCCATACTTCAACTATGTATAAATTATTCCTTTATTCATACTTCACTATGTATAAAGTATTCCTTTATTCATACTTCACTGTGTATAAAGTCTCCCAAATGAGAATTGTCAAATGCTACGTATATTCAATGCTACTATATGGCGCGAAAGCCTGGGCATTGAACAAGCAACTAGAAAGTCACATAGAAGCCCTAGAGATGTGGATATACAGATGAATATGTCGTGGAAACAAAAACAATAAAATACAGAGGTTCTAGAAAAACTGGAATGAAGAGAGAGTTGATGAAAGAAATAAAGTAGATGCAAGTAAAATATTTCAGCCATGTTAAAAGACATGATACTCTTATAAAAACCATACTGGAGGGCAAGCGAGCAAGTGGTAGACAACGATACAAGTGGGAAGATAACATCAAGAGATGGATGAACATCAGCCTGACAGAATGTACAGTCAGGGCAAGAGACAGAACGAACGAACAAACTTTATTTTCAAAGGGTTAAGAATTAGACATGCAGGCCCATCTGACATTCTGCCCTTCTTCTCTATTTCCTCTCATGCATTATGGAAATCCATTGCAGCCAACCTTCTTGTGGAGACGGCACCTGATTGATTGATTTACTACAGTCTAACATTAACAGTTTTGTAGCAGCATAAACCAATGATCAAGTCCTACAAGATGCAAATTAAAACCGTAAACTGATTAGAGAAATTAGACGTAAACAGCCACAATATTTTGGTCACGTTATGAGAAGAAATAAATTGGTGACAACTGGCAAGATCGAGGGGAAGAGAACAAGGGGAGGGCAGAGAAGTAAATACCTGGATGGCTTAGCCACGTATGGTCAAGACATGAATGCTGAGCAAATCCATGATTCTGGTGATAGAGATGGCAAAACATGACCGCCCACGCTTACCGACATGGCACATGATGATGAGTACCATATACCATACACCCATTACACCTCATGCCGTAGTAATGTTTCTTAACTTTTCATTTACTTGTAATTTAACTTACTTATAATTTAACCTTTTTTAACTTTTAGGTTAACTTCTCTTTTCTACAGTCTAACACTAACAGTTTAGTAGTCAAACAAACACGTGTTGTCACTAATTATCTCACACACGTTCTGTACAAGCATCTCCCTGCACTTATGGTGGTTCCTTTTGCGTTAATCCGGAGTTTTTTTTTCTTCGGACGTGATTGTATTGTGTCCGTATCAGCAGAGCTGTGTTCTTGCGTCGTTAGGCCGACACATCCGACTTCTGTGGGCATTTGTTGACCAGGTTAACCTTCCCGGGGGTGGTGGTTCCTATCTCTTACCCTGACTTGGTGAACGTTAATCATGTTATACGTTTCTCGGAGTTGTATATGTCTTTTCTCATCTATGATATTTTTGCAGATCAATCATTAAAACATTTAATTGTACCCACAACTTTCTCCCCACTACTTATATATATAAAAGTAGTGGAGGGAAAAGGTTTGAGTACAATGAGATTATCGATTATGCCAGTCTGCAAGGCACTTGATGATGATATATAATTTATATAGATGTTTAGGTGCCTTTAGTCAGTTAGTCGCGCTTCCAACTTCACCGCAAAAGATTGTCCCCTTAGTGCTCCGTTCCTGTGCCAGTGAATATCGCACCAAATTCTCTAACATTCAAGATGGCAGAGAGGTCTAAGGCACTGCATTCAGGTCGCAGTCCACTCTTGTGGGTTAGTTAGTTAGTTAGTCGACAGATCATCCTCGTTGCACATCGAACCATTCAGTCCATAAGTGCTCGGATCCCCTCCTCAGCAAATCCCGCAGCGTGTAGCGGCTAACGACGCCAGTTCTGTGTTGGTTTATCAATCTTCTTTGGCTTCCTGCGTAGTGTTCTTGTTTGGCCACCCCTCTTTTAATTTGCTGCTCTCGCAGTCTGGCCATTGTTGTAGATTCACAGTCATCACTTGGTTCTCGCAAAAGTCTCACTTCACGTAGAGCATTCCACTCTTGTGGGTGTGGGTTAAAATCTCACTTCTGTTTAGGTGCCTTGATCGGGGCAATCATTGGCGGTAATTTATTTATTTAGTTTTTATGTTTTGTTTTTTTGGCATTCACTCGCTTTTAACTTAAGTGTAGTCCATATACATTTATACATGCTGCAACTTCTAGTGCACTGGATTGATTCTTCCGAACTCTGAGAATATCTGCCTGCACGGCGAGGAACCACCAGTCTGCACACCAATAATCCAGACATGGGACAACGGATACTCACGCAAACCTCAGTCCGACATCACATTGATGTTGGACAACAGGATGTCTTTATCCGACATACAGGACTTCAGGCTGGAGTTCACAGCCAGTGAACACAAGGAAGCAAGCACGGGACTGATTTTTGCGTGTGGATTAACTTTCCCTATTTACCAGTGGTGCCGGCTTCGTGGCTTAGAGGTTATGACTTTTCTCTGTAATCTCGTATACTCTCGGCGGTAACATGATGACAGTGAGAATCAGCAGTGGCTCGAATCGCATCGGTAACTTACGGGGTATGTGAGCCGGGCGCTCAGAAAGCAATGGCAAACTACTGAGCGTAATCTTGCCAAGAGATCAACATACAGCTGAAAGATGCTGGTGTTGACAGCGATGTCCTGTAAAAGATATGCACACACAAAAAAATTTACCAGTGACTGAATGCCCCTCGCCGTCAGGTGAACCCACTCCAACTTTAGAGGTGCATTGGTGTAAAATGACTCCCAAGTTCTCTGTCACTTAATATTTTGATGAAGTACAGTAATTTGGGTTTGATGCACATCAGGGCAGTTACCAATTTTCAGAATTGATCTGAGCTGCCAGGTTGACCTGACCTAATACGGGTACCAGGAGGGAAATGTCTTCATCTTCTTCTACGTTCATCCGGAGTTTTTTTCCGGATGTGATTGCGTTGTGCCTGTTTACAGCAGAGCTGCGTTCTTGCGCCGTTAGGCCGACACATCCGATTTCTGCGGGCATTTGTTGACCGAGTTAACCTTCCCAGGGGGAAATGTTTTGAGAAGTGATACCAGGAAGGAAGTGTCTTGAGAAGTGGTACCAGGAAGGAAATATCTTGAGAAGTGGTACCAGGAAGGACATATCTTGAGAAGTTGTACCAGGAAGGAAATGTCTTGAGAAGAGGTACCAGGAAGGACATATCTTGAGAAGTGGTACCAGGAAGGAAATATCTTGAGAAGTGGTACCAGGAAGGAAATGTCTTGAGAAGTGGTTTTGAGAAGTTGTACCAAAAAGGAAATATCTTGAGAAGTGGTACCAGGAAGGACATATCTTGAGAAGTGGTACCAGGAAGGAAATGTCTTGAGAAGTGGTACCAGGAAGGAAATGTCTTTAGAAGTGGTACCAGGAAGGAAATGTCTTGAGAAGTGGTACCAGGAAGGACATATCTTGAGAAGTTGTACCAGGAAGGAAATGTCTTGAGAAGTGGTACCAGGAAGGAAATGTTTTGAGAAGTGGTACCAGGAAGGAAATGTCTTGAGAAGTGGTACCAGGAAGAACATATCTTGAGAAGTGGTACCAGGAGGGAAATATCTTGAGAAGTGGTACCAGGAAGGAAATGTCTTGAGAAGTGGTACCAGGAAGGAAATGTTTTGAGAAGTGGTATCAGGAAGGAAATGTCTTGAGAAGTGGTACCAGGAAGAACATATCTTGAGAAGTGGTACCAGGAGGGAAATATCTTGAGAAGTGGTACCAGGAAGGAAATGTCTTGAGAAGTGGTACCAGGAAGGAAATGTCTTTAGAAGTGGTACCAGGAAGGAAATGTCTTGAGAAGTGGTACCAGGAAGGACATATCTTGAGAAGTTGTACCAGGAAGGAAATGTCTTGAGAAGTTGTAGCAGAAAGGAAATGTCTTGAGAAGTGGTACCAGGAAGGACCTATCTTGAGAAGTGGTACCAGGAAGGACATATCTTGAGAAGTGGTACCAGGAAGGAAATTTCTTGAGAAGTGGTACCAGGAAGGAAATTTCTTGAGAAGTGTTACCAGGAAAGAAATGTCTTGAGAAGTGGTACCAGGAAGGACATATCCTGAGAAGTGGTACCAGGAAGGAAATGTCTTGAGAAGTACAAGTGGCTGGTTTGATACCAACTAGGGGATGACAAATCCGGGGGAGGGGGAGGGGGGCTGAGTGGTCTTGAGGTATGGTGTCGCCTTGAATGCTGGAGGTCCCGGGTTCAAGTTCGGTGAAGGTTGCGATTTTTTCACGTGGATTTCTAGTAACAAAATTTCTCATGGTCCTTGGGTAGTGAGATCGGATGCCCATGTGTATTGTTGCGCACGTAAAAAATTCCTTGGCAGTTGGAAATCGAAAAAGAGTAGCATAATGGCGCTGTGGGCAAAATTTGGGGTTAAAAATCTACCCAAAGTATTTCAGGATCCTCGCCAGTGCTATGGAGTTCGTGCACTGAGCTGAGAGTCTTCGAGCTCAGGCTTCAGTTAGGAGTAGAACGGAACACATGGGTTACACCCGTGTGCCGTGATGTTGATCCGTCAACTAAACTAAAATTAAACTAAGCACACACAAAACAAACAAAATAAAAACGAAAAACCCCGGGATGGTTAACCCGGTCAACAAATGCCCGCAGAAGTCGGATGTGTCGGCCTAACGGCGCAAGAACGCAGCTTTGCTGTAAACAGGCACAACGCAATCACATCCGGAAAAAAAACTCTGGATGAACGAAGAAGAAGAAGAAAACAAAAAACTACATCTACCATCTCTCTGCGAGCCTTCACTGCGAAAACAGTTGAACAAAAGTAGTCAGGACGTGATGCGAGGAAAAACGAGCCAACGGTTGTACTTTGACTTACGAATTGAAGTTATCAAGGAGACAGGTGATAATCTAAGGCAGACGCGGGCAAGATTTAAGAGAAGCAGGTGCTCAAGAAACTATGTATAATATATCGCTAAACAGTAGATAAATACATTTAAAACTGTAACACAATTGCAGATAAATAGGGTGTTGGGGAAAGACAACATATCGCATATTCAAGACTTTTCAGAATATGACATACCTAGAAAAATCTTCTGGCCTAGAGAAGCAAGTGGAAGACAAACTTTATGGGCCACTAAGTGAACTGAAGGTTTCCATGATTACATAAAATAGACACACATAGCATTATTTGGCGCTCACAGAAGAAGAAGAAGGAAATAAGATTAGAAGACGCACTAGACAACATAAATTTGAAAGCTATAATAGTTACCGACCGGGATCGAACCTGTCGACTCCAAACGACAACGGCGCCTCGCTGCAGGAACAAGTGTAGTTCGACGCACAACCAACTAGACACTCCTAAAAAAGTGTCTTCATTGGTCGTGTCTATCATACACATGAACCAAACAACCCGGTTCGAACCCGGTCACGATTAACGTATTGGTATGGGAGCCGGTCGTTCAGAAAGCAATGCCAAACTACTGAACGTAAAACTTTCAAAGACATCAACAACGGCAGTAAAATGCTGTTGTTGACTGCAACATGCTGTAAAGGATATGCAACTTAAAAAAAAAAAAGTTAACTGAAAATCAGTGAAGTTTATACACGAGACAACAATGTAGATACATACAATTAACTTCAAGCAAACGAAAGAAGAAGGGCGGTGGAGGTCGCTTTTACTTCTCTGGAAATGGGAGATGGGACAATATTTACTTGGCCCGCATTATCAATCCAAGCTGGATGCAACAAAACGGACTGTAGAGCAAAGAACTTAACCCAGTCCAGTCTCTTTTATCCAAGGCCCAGCCAGCTATTGTTCCCGTCCTTGTGTCAGGTCTATTTTTAGCTGTAGCCCGAGACACTTGTTAGGGCGTGTGTGGGAGTGATGGCCGGGGGATGAATTGCGTCACAGCGCCCTGTGTTGTGGATCTGTTTCCCACACACTCATGAGTTTCATTTTCATTCTCCCACGTTGTGTTCTTGATAATGCCGTGTCTTTATGTTCGTTTGTGAAGACTTTGACCTCCCTGCTAGTTTATGGTTGTTTGTCGAATAATAGTTTGTCTGTCTCTCCCTAGCTGGTTTGTGTGTCTTTATTAAAATGCTGTCTTCTCTACCATTTTGTGCCGGCGTGTTTTCAGTAACATATTTCTCCTCCATCATTGTATTCATTTAAAAAAGAAAACCATTTCTTCTCCGCCAGCATATTAATTAAACACCATGTATCAGAAGGATGATGCATATTACAAACTCGACCGAAGAGAACAAGTAGCAATCTTCAGACTCCGCACAGGACATAACAGGCTGAAATACCACTTGTTCAATAAACTAAAGATAGGAGATACCGATGAATGTAATTGTAGAACTGGAAAAATGACAGCAAAACATTTGCTGCAGGATTGCCCAACGTATGCAGAACAGAGAAAGATATTTTGGCCCACACCTGCTTCATTTGAGGACAAGCTCTATGGAGATATCAACAAGCTCAAGTTGACCGCAGCTTACTTTAACTACATACAGGTTGACATTTAAAGGTGCATGAAGACCCAGAGGCATGAAATGGAATATTGCTTGGATAGCAAATCCATTATGTGGAAAGTCCAAATCGAAAGCTCGCTGTGTGGGCTTCATAAAAGGTGGAAAATAGTCCTAGTGGCACGAAATGGAATATTGCTTGGATAGCAAATCCATTACGTGGAAAGTCCGAATCAAAAGCCCATTGTGTGGGCTTCATAAAAGGTGGAAAAGTGTCCTAGTGGCATGAAATGGAATATTGCTTGGATAGCAAATCCATTACGTGGAAAGTCCGTATCTAAAGCCCACTGTGTGGACTTCATAAAAGGTGGAAAAGTGTCCTAGTGGCACGAAATGGAATATTGCTTGGATAGCAAATCCATTACATGGAAAGTCCGAATCGAAAGCTCACTGTGTGGATGTCATCTGCAGACTGCATACTTCTGGTTTCCGGAAGAACAGCCTATGGTGAACGGAAAGCCCAATATACGGAAGTGAGGCTAAGCAGCCATGTGCAGGACGTGACGATTCCTTGGGTGAGCCCAGTACCAGAGCGCTATGTATCGGCTCTGCAAGTATGGAAGCCTCCTTGGATGGCGGGGAATGCCCATGGTCTGCCCCTGCCTTCCCTTGAGGGCTGACCAGGATCTTTGGCTGTTCTATATGGACCAGCTGGGATGGGGGATAACACCACAACAGTGAGAGTCAAACGTCCTAAGAAACCCCCGGGAAGGTTAACCCGGTCAACAAATGCCCGCAGAAGTCGGATGTGTCGGCCTAACGGCGCAAGAACGCAGCTCTGCTGTAAACAGGCACAACGCAATCACATCCGAAAAAAAAACTCCGGATGAACGAAGAAGAAGAAGAAGAAACACCATGTCTTTTCCATAAGCGCATTCATAAAACAGTGTCTTTTTCATCAGTGTATTCCAATTCGTGAAAAGGGTGTAATTTCCAGCAGTTTATATGTGCATTCATGAAAACGGTGTTTTCCCAGCAGTTTATATGTGTTTGCATGGCATAGAAATCCCTGTCTCTCCACCACTTTATATGTCTTCTTCATGTGTATATTTACATGTTTGTCTAGCTAGTTAGTCGACAGATCATCCTCCATTGCATATCGGATTATTCAGTCCATAAGTGCTCGGATCCCCTCCTCAGTAAATCCCGCAGCGTGTAGCGGCTAACGACACCAGTTCTGTGTTGGTTTATTAATTTTCTTTGGCTTCCTGCATATTTTGTCTGGCCACACCTCTTTTAACTTGCTTTTCTCGCAGCCTGACCACGGTTGTAGATTCACAGTCATCACTTGGTTTTCACAAACGATTTACTTCTCGTAGAGCATTCAGCATAACAGCCTGGTTCATGGCTCGTCCGCCCTCCACAGTAATCTTATCTGCAAGCTTTTCAGCCTGCTCATTTCCTTATACACCCGCATGCCCTGGCACGAAAATGAAACTAAACTTTGCCAGCCGAGACCGCTCCAGAGACAACCACTGTCTTAGGACCCACCCCATCTCTGTCTTCCCTAGCCTCCTCATTGAGCCACTAAGGCAACATACCAGAGCCATGTTATTGCTGTACTTATTGCCATGACTTCCATAGTCAGACTACTTAATGTTAAGGCAAAAGCACCGGAATCTCCCTTCACAATTCTCCCTCCAGCCCGAGACAAGTCTGTCTGTCTGTCTTATAACATTTTAGTAGGTGTTATTTATGTTTGTTTTTTACAAGAATGTAACAGGCACAATACACTGGCACATTACTCACTGTCTGGTCATTATTCTCCGTCATTGTTCTCCTGTCGTGCGTATTCACCTTCGAGACGTCCGTTATCGTGCATTTCCCATATCTATATCCCTAAGTGTGCCTGTCCAAAAACCATCACACCTTCAGTGGGCGAACATCGGGCACCCGGCGCATCTACCAGCATTATCATTTCTCCGTGCTTCACCGCGGGAAAGCCAGCTTCTTCCCCCGGCAGTTGGCCTCAGTCTTCATCCCCGGTGGCTAGCTATGACCCAGTCAGTGGACTTCGTTATTGTCCAGGAGTTTATTTATAGAAGCATCGTGTTATCCTGGTCAGCCTAGTGTATTCATGGAAACACCCTACCCGTCCCGACAGCATACGTGCGTCCACGAAAACAGTGTTTCTTCAGCCAGGTATAGTCATGACACCGGCGTGCATAGTTCACCAGTTTGTGTGTGAACTCGTGAAAACCTCTTGTCTTCACCATTTGAGGCTTTCATCAGGAAATCAGCAATGGTAAACAACCCAGTTTCAAAGCAACCATGGCAAAGTAGCCAGTGCTTTTGCTTGCTAAGTCAGTGATATCATCAGTCCTCAATTGTGTTTGTGTGGGGGGGGGGGGGGTGTTATATTTTCTCAACCAGTACCGTTTTGAGGTCAATCCAGCCCCATTAAAATGGGCAGCAGGGACTTTTCTGGAAACACAGGCGACCAGGAAGGGAATTAACACCCCACCCAATATGTACTAGGCAGTGAATGAATCAACCCCCCCCCCCCCTTTCCAAAAAAAACAAAAAAACGACTACAAGAAACAAAATGGACGTTGCGGCCAAAGCCTTTGTCAGCACAGAACAAACCAACACAGACACAAAACCAATCAGAAAAGACTACATGGAAATACAGAGGTTACTTACCTGAATCCTGTCATGATTGAATGCGTCTTAAGCGCTAACCGTTTGATGCGGGTGGAAAGGACCGGTCTGCTCATTGTCCACGCTTCACATCCATACAAAAGTACAGGTTCTATGTAGCACTTCAACACTTTTTTTCTCGTTTCAATTATCTTTTTATTGGTCAGTATGCCTTTTCATCTTGCAAAAGGCTACCTTCGCAATGGAAACTCTTGTTCTAACCTTTCAAGGCATCTCCCATCAGATGTTATAAATGTTCAGAGATAACTTGTTTAAGAATATGCCCATTTACTTAAATATTACATTGTGGTATTTCCTTCTTCCCAGTGACGGCCCTAATCTGTGTCTTCTTACAATTTAATTCTAACCCTAGTTGTTCACTGTGTGCAACAACTGCATCTACTAAATGTTGCAGGTCCTGTTCATTGTCTGCAATCAAGACTGTTTCATCTATGTATCTAATGTTGGTTCCTTCCATATTTTCTATATTTCTGAAAAATTTTCACTGTCATCATCATCATCAAGTGCCCTGTCGGCTGGCGTAGGCGTTCATGGCTTGCCACATATCTCGGTCTTTGGTGTTCTGGATCAACTCTGCTGATGATAATCCTCCATGCAACCGTCCCAATCCGTCCAGCATCATTTCTCTTGGTCTGTCTCTGCCTCCCCCCCCCCCCCCCCCGATCTTTCCAGTTGTCACGATGTTCTCCAATGCCTCTCTTCTCATCACATGACCAAAGAAAGCTATTTGTCTCTTTTTTTTTAATTGTTGTACATAGTGTTCTAGTTTCGTTAGCCTCTTTCAGGCAATCATTGTTAGTACTCTGGCAGTCCAAGGAATTCGCAACATTCGTCTTAAAAACCACATCTCTGTTGCTTCTAAGTTCTTCCTAATTTGTTCATTTACATTCCAAGATTCGCTGCCATACAGCAAAACTGGTTCTATATAGCATTTTAGCACTCTCTTACATTAATTGATAGCGACTTATTGCATAAAATACTCTTCATTTTTTTAAATGCGGCTTTTACCTGCCTTATTCTGTTCTTAATCGCTGTTGTAATCTTCCATCTGATGTTATAAGTGCCCCTAGGTATTTAAAATTATCCACTTGATTGAGACTTTCCCCTTCTATTTCTACGTCACATTTTTGTCCCCATTTTCTTTGATATCACCATTGTTACTGTTTTCTTGATATTCAAGGAGAGTCCTTTCTTTGCACTCTCTGTTACTACAATGTCCAGCAATTGATGTAGGTCTGTTGTATTATCCGCCACCAATACTGTGTCATCTGCATAGCGTATATTGTTTATATAATATCCTCCGATTAGTATTCCTGGCTTCTCTTTGATCTCTCTCATTATTACTTCGCTGTATAGGGAGAAGAGATCGGGTGACAAGACACACCCCTGTCGTACTCCTAGCTTTATCTGTTCGTAACTCCCTTTTTATTTCCCATTTTAATTGCTGCTACTTGGTTCCAGTATATATTCTTTATTATTCTTAAATCTTTCCCATCAATGTTGATATCTTCCAACATTTTAATCAGCTCATCATGTTTTACTTTATCAGATGCCTTAGTATAATTTATGAAGCATAAATATGTCCCTCTGTTTCTCTATTGACCTTTCTACTAGTGTTTGTAATATATATAATATTGTCAACAATCCAACACCAACTGTAATGCTGTGTTCAGAGACGGTGGAAAGAACGCAGGCAATGAATTACCTGGGGATACGGTTTGATCGAAGCCTTGCTTATAATGTGCACATAGTGTTTGTAATATATATAATATTGTCAACAATCCAACACCAACTGTAATGCTGTGTTCAGAGACGGTGGAAAGAACGCAGGCAATGAATTACCTGGGGATACGGTTTGATCGAAGCCTTGCTTATAATGTGCACATAGACCAGGTGATAACAAAGGCCAAGCGGGGTTTGGCAGCGATGCGGGTGATGGCGGCAGCAAACTGTGAGCAGCGCCATCTATGTCTTCTGTACGAGGGGCTGGTCATGTCTGTTTTGGAGTATGCAATGGCAATCCTTACTCTCAGCCATAAGCAGATAGAAAGGATGGAAAGGATACAGAATGAAGCTATGCGCATTATTCTTGGATGTACAAGAGATACAGCATGCAGGGCGATGCGCTACCTTCTTGATTTTCCAACCATTGAAGAGAGAATGCAAGTTTGCAGGGCACGCGCCTACCTCAGAATTAACGCAAACACACAGCATCCACTGCATAGTGAAATTAGGAAGGTGAAGGGCAGCAGGTTAAAAAGAGGACGGTCGTGGATGGGTCAAGCCGAAGACATTCTTCAACAGGTGTGTTCACTTGAGGACTTAGAACCTGGCGAGGAGTGGGTGCAAGTGCCAACAGACTTCTGCACATCCTTTTCAGTTTGCATCCAACTAGATAGAAAATGCAGACAAGAAAATCCGGCTGCTGTGGAGGCTGAAGTACAAGCGTTGATTTTCGAGAATTCGCTAGACAGTGACGCGGTCATCTACACAGATGGGTCGGTCGTCCGACATGTGAGAAGCTCATGGGCCTTTACAGCTCGGGCCGGAGGGAGAATTGTGAAGGAGGACTCTGGTGCTTTCACTGAAACCACAAGTAGCCTGACCATGGAAGTCATGGCAGTAAGTAAAGCAATAACATGGCTCGAGACACAGACATTCACTAGGGCTTGTTTCCTTAGCGACTCAATGAACATGATCAAGAGGATAGAGGAGGGGTCGATCCGAAGAGAATGGTTGCTGCCTCTGAAGCGGTCTCGGCTGGCAAAGATTAGTTTCATCTTCGTGCCAGGGCATGCGGGAGTACAAGGAAATGAGCGGGCTGACAAGCTCGCAGGTGAGGCTACTGTGGAGGGCGGACGCGCCATGGACCAGGCTGACATTCTGAATGCTCTACGAGAAGTGAGACTTTTGCAAGAACCAAGTGATGACTGTGAATCTACAACAATGGCCAGACTGCGAGAGCAGCAAATTAAAAGAGGGGTGGCCAAACAAGAACACTACGCAAGAAGCCAAAGAAGATTGATAAACCAACACAGAACTGGCGTCGTTAGCCGCTACACGCTGCGGGATTTGCCGAGGAGGGGATCCGAGCACTTATGGACTGAATGGTCCGATGTGCAACGAGGATGATCTGTCGACTAACTAACTTGTAATATATATATATTGCATTGTTTGTAATTTTCACTGTAGGGGGAGGAGGGTGGGGGGGGGGGGGGAGAAGAATGGAGACGACACATCACTGTCTCACTATCACTTCACTATCAATTCTTATGGCAGCTTGTTGTTTCCAATATATCTGTTTTACAAGTCTAAAGTCTTTCCCATCAATTTGTAGATCTTCAAGCATCTTAATCATATTACTTTTATAGAACGTTCAGTTACTGTTTTCAGTATATACACAGCATTCACTGTACCCTTGCCTTCTACAAACCCACATTGTTTGTCTCCTATTTCAGGTTGTATTTTCTTCCTAACTCTTTGCATGATAATTCTTAGCAAAATCTTTGTGATGTGACTCATTATACTAATTGTTCTATGTTGATCACATTCCAGGGCTCCTGATTTCTTTGGGATTGCAATAAATACAGAGTTATACATTTCATGAGATATATTTCCAGTATTATATATTGCATTCAGCAGTCTGGTAACTTTATCTATTCCATATTCTTCTAAAGCATTAATAATTTCTGTTGTGATGGTCTCTGAACCGGGGGTCTTGCCAGATTCCATATGGTTAAGAGCATTCTGAACCTCCATCTTCAAAATTGATAGTCCTTCATTATTATTTAATCTGATCTTTTTATATTATGATTTTCCCATCTTGTGTATTTAAGCAGCCTGCTGATGTATGTGTTCTTTGATTAGTAAGCTCCTGAATTCTTTTGTGCATAATTTAGTATTTTTACTGTTGTATTGTTTTTCAATTTCTATGCAATTTTTCTCGAGCTATGCTTCTTTTGCCTCCTTACATAATTTTCTGACATTTGGTTGAATTTCTTTGTATTTTGCAGGATTATTTTTGTTCTGTCTTCTTGTTTCCATTAGTTGTAAAATTTCTTCAGTCATCCATGTCTTACGACCCACTTTCTTTAATTTTGGAATAGTTTTTTTCTGCAGCACAGCTGATTGAATTCTTCAACATTTCCTATTGATCATCCACATCTTGAAATAGGATCTCTAGATCAGACAATATATCATATTTGTTCTTTACTTCTATGTTAAAATTATCTTGTATTTCTTTGTCAGTTTTCAATTTGCACACATCATATTTAGGGTTTCCTGTTGTATACTTGAATTTCTTTAACTTTACCCTCAATGTGCCTGTGACCTCAATTAATCTGTGACCACTGTAACAGTCTGCATTGGGAACTGTTTTTACGACTGTTAACGCATTTCAAAACCTTCTGCTAATCAGGATGTAATCTATTCGGTTTTTAATCCTGCTGTCTGGACTCCTCCATGTCCATAATCTTCTAGGGTGCTGTTTAAACAGGTGTTTGCTACAACCATTTCTTTTTTTATCCATTCTTCAAGTCTGTATCCTCTTTCGTCCCAAAACTATGGTTGCCTACACTGCATCCATCGCCTTGATTTCCTGCTTTTGCATTGCATTTTTGCATTATTTATTTCTGATTTGTTTTTTTACAGTTCTTCAAAGCAGACACCATGATGTTATAAAATTATTCTATACTTTCTTAACTGTATTCACTTATTAGAGCATATACTTGAATTGATTATGTGGTTGTTTCGGGATTTGAATATACTTGAATGTCATTTATTTTGAAAGGTCTTCCGTTTAATTTTACTTATAGAACTCTTCTGACACAGCCCAATATCCTTTTAACAGAATTTGATGTTTGCCGATCCAATATAATGGCTACACCTCTTTGCCGTTCTTCTCCCCCAGAATATATAATCTTACACTCCTCTCCTGTCTTGATCCCTCCCCCTTTCCATCTCGTTTCGCACATTCCTAATGTATTAATCTTCTCTTTCCATTTCTTGTTTGATGTTTTCTAATTTTCCATCTGCACTCTTTGTTCTAACATTCTAAGTTCCTACGGTCTGGGGTCACCTGGTGCACATGACCATTCCTACTGGGCGAGGCTGCTCCTATGGAGCACCCATTAACACCGTTTCTCTGATTTTCGATGGGACCGCACAACATAATTTTCTCGGCATTTGTAAAGAAGGTAGTTTGTCTTTGCTTTCCTTCTTAGCAGTGACCATACTGGTCAATGACTGTAGCCATTGTCTCCTCAAAAAGGAGATCCTCTGCCTACCGTCGTGAAGCTGGAGACCATAACCTACAACTACCTGTCGGCTGCTGTTCAGCTTCATCCACCACCTGTACCCATAGCTTCACGCAACTCTGCTCGGGGGGCTAAACGGGTACTCCACCTTGCCCAAGAGTGTCCCGTAGGCTAGCGGAGGGAAGGGGGCACCTTACTTCTCCTTTGATAGGGGATACCCCTACCCGGCCACCGTCTAGTGACCATGAAATACCTACCACCTGTTGTGGAGGACACATCGCCGGCCAAGGCTTAATACCAGCCAGTACTGCATTGAATCACGACCGTAATACATTCAAATATGCCACTTTGCAATTGTGAAGTTCCAGTATTGAGCGGAGTCATTTTCAACACCGAGTGGTAAACTGATACACAAACACACAGTGATGTAACGCATTTGATCTCCGCCCATAATCCATTCAAGTCTCCCAGGCCTGCAATATTGCACATCCCCTCTGGTTTCTGAGCTTCAAGAGGCAAGTTTTGCAACATAGTACCCAATGAGAATGTTTCCGACCCTGGCGTACTGGGTCAGAAGAAAAGTCGCTTAGGCAACCTGACTCCGAAAGAATGCCCAGACTGCCCGAACGTCATTGCAGCACTCAAGCTTTGTCTGTTTACTGATGTGTTGTTCCTGGTCTCCTCGTTGACATAGGCAATGCATCATTATGTTTTATTAAGCCCATGCAAGGAATCGCTTGTGCCATATCGGCATCGTCTTGTGCCATATCGGCATCATCTTGTACCATATCGGCATCGTCTTGTGCCATATCGGCATTGTCTTGTGTGCCACATCGGCATCGTTTTGTGCCAAGTCAACATTGTCTTGTGCCATATCGGCATTATCTTGTGTGCTATATCGGCATCGTTTTGTGCCATTTTGGCATCTTCTTGTACCATATCAACATCGTCTTGTACCATATCGGCATCGTTTTGTGCCATTTTGGCATCGTCTTGTACCATATCAGCATCGTCTCGTGCCATATCGGCATCGTCTTGTGCCATATCAGCATCGTCTTGTGCCATATCAGCATCGTCTTGTGCCATATCGGCATCGTCTTGTGCCATATCGGCATCGTCTTGTGCCAAGTCAGCATTGTCTTGTGCCAAGTCAGCATTGTATATAATTGTGAAGAGAAGCGGAGAAGAGAACGCCGAGAATAGATGAATTTAAGATGTGCTAGTTTACCCATAACAGCTGAATTTCGATTTAGGTTTCACCATTACCCCTACCCCGTTCAACCTCAAGGAGGAGTTATAGTTAGGGTCCATCACCGGCTCAGAATGATAGTCCTGTGACTGAGTCAGCCGCAAAAGCAGCTGCCCACGGTTTTACCCTTACAGGTGATTGTTGTCCATATGGGATAATTAGGGTTAGGATTAGGGTGCAGAGGCAGGATGTGTACTTATGGTAGAGAGTCGAGGCAATGCTGTCTATAGGGTCACAGCGAGTCGCCGAGATGAATCAACATATATATGAATTTTGATCATTATCATGGGATCAAGAAATTATGAATTTTGATCGTTATATGATCAGCAAATGTGTAAATATTATTTAAAATATATAAGTAAATATGTGGACAAATTATAGGATTAATAAAACTTTTGATTATTGTGATAGTAATGATAGAATTAATAAAGCTGTGAATATTGATTATCATATGATCAACAAAAGTATGAATATTGATCGTTTTGATGGATTATGATCAAAGAAGGAGGCAAACGGTGTTCTTTGGGCAGGGAATGAGAATAGAGGAAGCGGAAAACATCACGACGAATGGAAAGATCAGCGGTAGAAGAACGAACGAACGAACTTTATTTTCAAAGGGTAACAAATTGGGCACGCAGGCCCGTCTTACATTCGGCCCTTCCAATAACTCATCTTTCGTTCATTAGTAGTGCATAGGAAAAAACATTGTGAAATGAATTTTGTAAACATAAACAATGCATATTACCATGTTATGAGACACATCCACCACCTACCCACATATCCCCCATTCACCTCACACCCCCACCCAACCACATACACAACCCAGACACACATACATCGCCCCACCCATCCATCACATCCCACTCCTACACATCTCCCCACCCACACACACATCCCATCCACCCACACCCCAAGCACACATACATTCCACAACCTACACATCCCCCACCCACCTACACACATCTCCCTACCCACTCACATATCCTCCACCCGTCCCATTAAACACCAACAATCACCCACCCACATATCCTCCTCCAACCACCCAGCCAAATACACATCCCTCAACCACACATCCTCCACGTGCGCACACACACACACATCTCCCCGCCAACTCACATCCCGCACCTACCCACACACAAATTCCGCACCCACCCACATAATCTCCCATCTCCCCCAGCCCACTCACAGATCCCGAGCCCACCCATACAAACATCCCCCACCATCTCCTAACCTGCACACACTCACCCACCCACACATCCTCCACCCACCCATCCCCTATCCACACATTCCTTAACCACACAACCGTACCCTTATACAATCACCCACCCACACATCCGAAGAGAGAGAGAGAGATGACGATGGGTGGACTAAGACGGTGGCACTGAGGAATAGCATCAAGTACAGTGATTCAGAACATCAAAGACCGAGGTCTCTGCTGATGCATGAACGCCTACGCCAGTTGGCAAAACACATGGTTATCATTTGATTGAATCAATTGTGTGAATATTGATCGCAGGTAGCACATGCTAGACAACCGACAGTTGCGTGTGTCGGCCCGCCAGGTGTAAATCTCCCACGTCTCAAATGATGTAAATGTATGCGCCTCCAAATTACGACCGTGCCTTTAAATTACGAGAGTAAGTTAATATTAAGTCACAAACGGCTGTAGAAAAATAACTAAATATAACAACTTGAAACCAATTTATGTTTATACATACATTGTTCCTTTATTTCTCAACATAATTTCCACCAACATTGATGCACTTATCCCATCGTTTTATCAGTCCTCCCACACCGGCTGCATATTCTTTTCTATTCTATTCGGATACTCTTCATTTTCTGAAATGCACCTTTTTCCTGCCCTATTCTGCTCTTAGTCTCTGTTGTACATCTTCCATCTGATGTTTTAAATGCCCCTTGGTATTTAAAATTATCCACTTGGTTAAGAATTTTCCCTTCTATTTCTATGTCACATTTTGGTGTCACAATTTTTGTTTGTTTGATATCACAATTGTTACTGTTTACTTGATATTCAAGGAGAGTCCTTTCTGTGCACTCTCTGTTACTACAGTGTCCAACAATTGTTGTAGGTATGTTGTATTATCCGCCACTAATACTGTGTCATCTGCATAGTGTATATTCAGAAGGGCTAGTGTATCAAATTGTTAACCATTTGAAAATTAAAGGTCGCCCGTTCGCTATTACCGTTTAGCAACATTGTGTATAGTTATAGCACAGGCAGATGGGGTCCGTTACCGGGAATGGAATCTGCCCAGAGAGAGCCAACCTGACACAAGTGCATGCCGAAGTTGAACACGCTGACCTTTGAGGTGCATAACTGGGTGTGACCCACGATCCTGGAGAGAGGAACGAAGACATTCCATTATACCATGACCTATACCCTGGGTCAACCTCAGAGGAGAAGTTATATTAGGGTCCATCACCTGCCTCAGATTAATAATTATGTGACCGAGTCAGCCACAGATAGGATATTAATTTGAGAGACAGATAGATTACGAATTCGATACTCTAGTTGTAGAGAGAAAGAGCGTGCGAGAGAGAGAGAGAGAGAGAGAGAGATGGAGAGATTACGAGTTTGGTATTCTAGTTGTAGAGAAGAGAGAGAGAGAGAGAGAGATTACGAAATCGGTACTCTTGTTGTAGAGAGAGAGAGATATTACGAACTCGGTTCTCTAGATGGAGGAGAGGTGGGGGGGGGGGGGGGAGTGATTACGAATTCAGTTCTCTAGTTGTAGAGAGAGAGAGAGAGAGATTACGAATTCGGTTCTCTAGTTGTAGAGAGTTGATCCAGAACACCAAAGACCGAGATCTGTGGAGAGCCATGAACGCCTACGCCAGCCGGCACGGCACTTGATGATGATGAGTTGTAGAGAGAGAGAGAGAGATTATGAATTCAGTTCTCTAGTTGTAGAGAGAGAGAGATTACGAATTCGGTTCTCTAGTTGTAGAGAGAGAGGGGGAGAGAGATTACGAATTCGGTACTCTAGTTGGAGAGAGAGGGGGAGAGAGATTACGAATTCGGTTCTCTAGTTGTAGTTTGTGGGTGTGCTACGGCTGTGCCATAAAGAACATGCAAATAAATTAGTTAGTAGATCAAAGCTGAAAAATGGACTCGGCCCAAGATTGCCACTTGTTGGCTAGCGACGCTGATGCGAAGATGGACGCCGTCTCGCAATGTGGCCCCTGTGACACCTCTTGGGGACGCTTAGGTTAATCTGGTGTAGCATTCTGACCGTCTGACCCCGAATTCAGCAACAAACCTGTGAACTTTGACCGTTCTGGTGTGAGAAAGGCGGGAGGGAAAAAATCAAAATGTGCTTGTTCATAATACATATTGAAAGTTCACAACCCCGTGTTGCACGCTTGTTTGTATGTCTCGAGGTGTCTCAAACTGGTGAATTGAAGGGGTCTGATATGTCTTCGTTGGTTTACGTGAGTATCAGTGTGATGTTGGATTGCTTCTCACCATCTGTTTAGGGGTGTTGGAGTTATTGTTAGTAACATAAACAGGTTGATAGTGAGAAAAACACTGACTGATAAGTAGCTGTCCCTTCCTGTGAGGGTATGTTGAAATATTATATAGAACCAATACTGTTATATGGAGGTGGAGCATGGACAATAAGTTGATAAGCTGAGAAACATTTAATGGCATCGGAAGTGCGGTTTCTGAGGAAAATGTAAAGAATGCCGTTTACGGACAAAAAAACAAAAACAAAACAACAACAACATTACACGAGCAAGTCCTATAAGAACGAATGAAAACCATAAATTGATCCGAGAAATTAGACGTAGGCAGTCATTGTGTTTGTGGGCACATGAGGAGAAATAAACAGGCAAACTTAGTGACATCTGGCAAGATTGATAGCAAAACAGCAAGGCGAAGAACTTGAGATAAATACCTGGATGGCCTGACCACATGACATAATCCAGACAAGAACTCAGAGCTGTCCAAGACTGGTAATCATGTGAGGTGACGAACCTTGACCGCCCACGCTTATCGTCATGGCACATGATGACGAGACCACTATGAACAGGCTGGTGGGTTGGTGACTCCCCTGAAAGACTAATTGTAACACTGAAATAACAACACTGCAGTTATAGACATATTTCAAGCGAACGAAAAAAAACTCTTAAGACTCACGTATTGATCTTCGGGTCGCTTACACCACTAAAGGGACTTGTGTTTATCGGATTACGGTTAGGATTACGGCTTTCTTCTTAACACGATCCGGAAGTGGTCACTCCACGGGGAATTTCGCAGAGCTCTCATACCATTCTTCAAAGCATTTCTTGTAGCCTGCATATATGTGTACTCATGACCTAACAAAGCCATTTCTTTTAATTTCTTGATACCAAATGGATAGTAGTGAATGCATGTACCGTTCCTCTTCTTTCTCCTTCTTGTCTGCTTCGTCTTCCTCCTCCTTGATCTCCCAACGAGAGCCCTCGGCCTGCTCACACTAAGTCATTTGAAGACATGATTGGTTGGATTTGACAGACACGATTTCCTCCTATCAACCCTCCCTATTCTCTTACGACATGCAAGCCGGGTTACAGTGTTACTCTGCCGTGTTGCTTTTGATGTCCCATAAACACACGGGAGTGTCTCAGTAATTCTCTTCAGCTTAGCCGCAGCCCTAACCCCAATGTCATTGTATGCCGGTGCGTCATGTGGCCGTTTCTTAGATGTCACATGTTTCATTCCTCTTTGGGTTTGTTCTCAAATATTGTCAGTAATGTTTCCATGTCTCATTTTGTGATTAAGCCAAAGCAACCTAATTTTTCTTTGTGTCTTTTTTTTTCCTTTCACATATGATTCAGTACCACTTATCAATTCCCCCTGTGTCTTTGGGAACTTGTTAATCTGACCCATTGTAAGTCTAGATCACTCGTTGCACCCTGCGGTAACTCCACAGAAAACCCTCCAAGTTATTGTCATGTGTTAGAATCGTTTCGCAACCACATAGTGCTACGGGCCAGATATGCTTAGCGATTAACCTATTCTGTTCCCCAGCACAGTTTTTATGATACTCTCTTATACCGAAACATGCGGGACGTGTGGAGTTTTTTTGTGTAATCTCTACTGAACCACGTTCTGAATATTTAGCTAGTACTGTGTAAACTCCACTGCGGAAAGCATCTTAAGTGAACTCTACTGCAGAAAACATCTTAACCTAAAGGACCATTTTACTCTTCTTGTGGCTCTCTTATTATATGGAATCCCCCATATTTTATTAGAGCAATCGACATTCGATGAGTAATGTTGTCAGTATCACACTCTGCAGACTTGGCTTCCCTAGACATTGCCTGGTACCAAATTTAGGCTGGGTTGAACTGGGCTGGTCAATTTATCAAACAACACGAAAAAACCTGCTTGAAGAGAATTAGAACCCGAAGACCACTGAACCGACAGCCAAGCATGCATGCTAGCCACTGTTTCCAAAAACCTCTGGGGTGGGTGTTGTTTCAGTGTGAGAATCCCTGCCGCTGGACTTTTATGATATAGTTTCATCGCCTTGACATGTTCACACTACCATGTTAGCATCCGACCCAGCAGTCTCCACTCCACAAACTTTATGTCTTTCTTGTCAGTACCATTGACAGTGGCATTCCAGGCTCCCCTTTGAATCCCCGCTCACTTCCCTGGCCCTGAACGTGTTCTTCCCCCAAAAGCGGTTCAGGTTGATGAATTCACCTTAATGCATTCCTGTCCCAGTAGCTCCGCGCTAAATGAGGCGGAACCATCTAACGGTATTTCCACCAAAATATCCCACGCTTTGAACGCTCAGTTCTCCGCTGTTTTGTAGCTCTGTTAATACATTTATGTTTGTGTTTAGGTTGGTACTGACGTTGGTTGATTTTTGTTTTGCAATTGGCAGTTTTGTTCAACTATGCATTCCCGCACAAGGATCAAGCCGCGGTCACCGTAAATCGCCTGTTTTGCTCGGGGCCACTGATTCGTTATGTGGTATCTAGCCTGCCAGCGGTGGCTTGTGTAGAGTTCTCAGGGCGATTATTTTGTTATGAGCACCTTTTGGTGTGTTCCCTTGTTGCTTGATGATTGCCTGGTGTTATTTCTTTCACTACCAAGCAGAAAATTGGCTGGTTTACAGCTTTCTGTCTGTCCGTCGGTTCATCTGTCCATCTATGTCAATCAGTCCCGCCCATCTATTAATGAATGACTGTCCGTCCGTCTGTTAATGGTTGTGTGTCTCTTTGTTTGTCTATCTATGCATTCACCTACGTCTATCTATCTATCTATCTATCTATCTATCTATCTATCTATCTGTCTGTCTGTCTGTCTGTCTGTCTGTCTGTCTGTCTGTCTGTCTGTCTGTCTGTCTGTCTGTCCGTCCGTCCGTCCATCCATCCATCCACCTATCCATCAATATATCTATCTGTCTCTTTTATTTCTCCCTTTCATCTATCCACCATTCCATTTATGTCTGTCATTCTGTCTCTCTTTCCGTCCATCCATCCACCCATCAATCTGCTCTCTCCCGTTCTCTCTTTCTCTCTCTCCTGTTTCTCCAACCAGATACACAGACGTTACGCGAGTCCCCGGTGAGTGAAACAAGTACAAGTTACCCCATCGACATTCACATATCGGGACGCAGGTCCGCATGGCCGAATGGGTAAGAACGCGTGTTCTATCCGATGTGCTGATGCCGAGGTTAGCGGTTCAACCCTTACACCGGACAGCTGGACTAAAATGTTGACCTGTCGTCCTTGACTTGGGGACGTAAATTATAAATACCTCTGAAGTCGGAGTGGGTTCGCCTGTTGGCGAGGGACACTGTTAATAGGGAAAGCTAATCCACACGCAAAATTCAACCCATGACTACTATCGTGTGTATGTACTACGCTTGAGTTGACTAACGACGGTTGCCTGAAAGAGGCTAATAAAACTCGAACATTGTTTTTTAGTGTTGCATATCCTTTACAGGACGTTGCAATCAACACCATCATTGTTCAGCTGCTGTTGATGTACCAGGCAAGATTTACGTTCAGTAGTTTGCCATTAATTTCTGAACGACCGGCTCAATAACTCCCCCCCCCCCCCCCCTGTAAGCTACCAGCGCAGCTGTTTTCCTCACCTGGATATCCAGGATTACGAACAACGTCGTTAAAACCTTGGCCAGGGAGACCGACCGTACATTGCGTACGACAATAAGAAAGATACAAACAACTTTCTTTGATCATGTGATGAGAAGAGAGGCATTGGAGAACATCGTGACGACTGGACAGATCAAGGGGAAGAGAGGCAGAGGCCGACCAAGAGAAATGATGCTGGATGGATTGAGACGATGGCAAGGAGGAATATCATCAGCAGAGATGATCCAGAATACCAAGGACCACGATCTGTGGAGAGACATTCACGCCTACGCCAGTTGGCATGGCACGTGATTATGGGGAACCTCCTAATAATCTATGAACTCATTGATCGTTTTTAAAACAGTAACGGTATTTCTGTTTTAAATATCAAATCAGTAAAAAAAAAAAAAAAAAAAAAATAAAAATAAGAGGCCCCTTTCCACGACTGGAGGCTACTGTGTGCTAACTCCATATCTTTGGTGACCAATCGACACTCGTTGGCTGATGTGGTCAGTACTACTCCGGTCGCCTTTACTTCCCAAGATATTTCCTGATTCCCATCATAGGCTGGGTGGACCTGGCAACCTAGGTCAGTTGTGAGATCCGCACCTGTGCGGATTCGAACCTATAACTACCCGGGAAGTTTAACCCGGTCAACAAATGCCCGCAGAAGTCGGATGTGTCAGCCTAAAGGCGCAAGTATCACAGTTCTGCTGTAAACAGACACAACGCAATTACGTCCACACACACACAAAAAAAAAACTCCGGTTGAACGCAAAAGAAGAAGAAGAAGAGATTATGTGTCATGTTCCATGTTTAACTGTCATCCAGCACCACAGATTCTGTGTCATGTTCCATGTTTATTTAACTGTCATCCAGCACCACAGATTATGTGTCATGTTCCATGTTTATTTAACTATCATACAGCACCACAGATTATGTGTCATGTTCCATGTTTATTTAACTATCATACAGCACCACAGATTCTGTGTCATGTTCCATGTTTATTTAACTGTCATACAGCACCACAGATTCTATGTCATGTTCCATGTTTATTTAACTATCATACAGCACCACAGATTTTGTGTCATGTTCCATGTTTATTTAACTGTCATACAGCACCACAGATTCTGTGCCATGTTCCATGTTTATTTAACTGTCATACAGCACCACAGATTCTGTGTCATGTTCCATGTTTATTTAACTGTCATACAGCACCACATATTCTATGTCATGTTCCATGTTTATTTAACTATCATACAGCACCACAGATTTTGTGTCATGTTCCATGTTTATTTAACTGTCATACAGCACCACAGATTCTGTGCCATGTTCCATGTTTATTTAACTGTCATACAGCACCACAGATTCTATGTCATGTTCCATTTTTATTTAACTGTCATACAGCACCACAGATTCTATGTCATGTTCCACGTTTAACTGCCATACAGCACAAGAGATTAATTCTATGTGAGATCCCAGTACTTTCTCTGTGCATTATTCAATGATAATGACTTATCACTTGTCACTTTCAAATACAGCTGTTGATTGGTCTATTTGCTTCTACTCTCTAACATCTGTCGCTCAGAAATAAATGGCAAACAAACTACTGAGCGTAATCTTACCTAGTACATCAACAGCAGCTGAAAAATGCTGATGCTGACTGCAACGTCCTGTAAGGGATACGCAAAAAAAAAAACAACACAAATTACTAGGCAGTTTTTACGTTCAGTAGTTTGCCATTGTTTTCTGAACGACCGGCGCCTCATATCATCGCAAGCCGGCTAAACCGTTGGCTGCCGATTTCCAACCCTCGTCTTGGTATGTCGAGGAATTGTGAAACGCGTTTACTGCCCCTTAGCCACAGTGCTGGCGCTATTTGGTAAAAGGGGGGGGGGGCGCTTGGAAGGCACGATTTAGGAAACAGATTAAAATGTTCAGAAAACAACTACAGCACACAGACACGCACGCACATTTAGGACTACAGTGGCAATCTTAGGTTTTCGAAATGGACACCCCCCCCCCCCCCCCCCCCCCGAAAAAAAAAAAACACTGACATATAAAATAATGAACTATCCCGTTACAGAAATGTTTCCACACGCTGGAGTGGGTGCGTGTATATTTTGGACTAGCTGACTATAGTGTGTCAAATACATCGAGGCATTAGCAGTTAGGCGATTCCACCCAGTTTTGTGCACATAAATTTCATTTTGAATTTGCGATTACTGTGGGGATGATTGATAAGAACAATTTCAGTGTTTTAAGTATTTCAACCAAAGTGTAATTCATTTATTCACTTCACGTGATAAGCAACTTTGCAGTGTGCACTTGTCGAGATGCAGCGAAATATGCCAGGCAGTAAATCATGCAACATATAGTTTGTGACTTCTGTGTTTGAATTCACTAAGGGAATATACCGTTTTGTATATTATGTCAGTTTTCATGTTCCTGGATAGGACGAGCGTCAAGGGAAGTATTTGTTTTGTTTTTCTTGTTGTCCCTTTGATGAAGACTTCGGTGGAAGCGTTGCCCTATATCTGCGTGGTTGTTCATTCATCTCTTGAACTTCTTATTCATACTTTGTATTTTTCTGCCTTTTTCGCAACCCCTATAGTGTGTCATTCAGAAAGCAATGGCAAACTACTGAACGTGAACTTGCCAAGAAATCTGCCATGTCCTGTAAAGGATATGCAACTAACACACACACGGTGTGTCAGTTTGTTCACTTGGCGGTCACCTTTCATGTTTTTTTTTTTTTTTGCGCACGCTTGTTTTGAACTCATCGTAGTCCATGCACATTACTTCTAGTTGTGCTGGACTGAATTTTACGTGTGGATTAGCTTTCCCTCTTAACAGTGTCCCTCGCCATCAGCCGTACCCACTCCGACTTCATAGGTACTTGTAATTTACATCCCCAAGTCAAGGACGATAGATCAGCATTTTAGTCCAACTGTCCGGTGTAGGGAACTTTTCATGTTCTACAAGATTCAGTTGAGATCGCCAGATATATTAGCTGTCAGATGAATTGTTTAACTAATTGCATTTGCTATTGGGTTGTGGGATGTGAGAACACTCGTGTAAATTGTTAAAACTGGAAAATATGAAGAGGAAAATTAAAAGAATGAATGTCTGTACCTTTGGATTGTGTGAGATAAAACAGGAGTAGGAGAAATTACACAGACGAATGTAGAATAATTTACTCAGGACGGCATAACCATGGAAAGGGGTGTGAGTATAATCTTAGACAGAGAAAGAATATCTGCCCATACCAGGTCAAGTTGTGGTAGTCAGATTAAGGGTTCAGAGTAGTAGAGGTTAATAATATCATACAAGTCTACACACAAACTCAGACAGCACAGAAGTAGGAAGTGATAATGTCTACAGGCAGAAGGCTGTGAAAAGGCGCGATAACCAGTTCCATGACGGCATGGACTCACTCAATCAGGTGCCGTCACCACAGTGAAGGTTGGCTGCAATGGATCTCCAAAATTGTCCCACGCCTTGATTGTACATTCTGTCAGACTGATTTTCGTTCATCTCTTGATGTTATCTTCCCACTTGTATCGTTGTCTATCTCATACTTTCTTGCCTTAAACCTTACCCTCGAGTAAGGTTTTTTACAGGAGTGTAGTCTTTTAAACGTGTCTTTCATCAAATATCTTTTCATTCCCAGTTTTTCTTAATAAGACTGGACTAAGAAGGAGATAGCCTTCTGCTGTATTGTATACATTTCCTATTTGATCTGTTGTGCAGTATTGTGTGTTTTATTCCTCCAAGTTTTCATTTACATTTAATTTTGCCCCGAACAATACAATTTGCCCATCCCTGACCATTGCATCTATTATGCTTGCTACTATAGCACTATTTTGCGCACTTTCTCGTGGCTGTCAGTGTGGTGTGTAGTTGCTTCAAATGGCCGGGGAGATTTCAACTCATTCAGAAGGTTTAGCGTACCGTGTCATTTGACGTTCCCACAGGCTCGGGCCTGACATAGCGTCTTCTAAAGCTAAGATTCCTTCCTTCTATTGGAACTATTCAGATGTCGAGTATTGTAAAGCCAGCATTCTCCCGTGGTCTGAGGTCTGAATGCAGCTTTCCTTGCCAACCCCCGGGAGGCGGACCTGGAATTCTTGGCTAGGAATGCCCCTTTCAATGCTGGACGTGAATGTGAATCTCTAACTTGCTGGACAGTTTCGCATGTGGACAAATCTTGCAGAAAGGCGTACTCATGGGTGCTATGTGGGTGTTTAGTCTATGGTTTCTGTACTGGTCTTTGCAGTCGTTATAAAAAAAAAACACATGTGGTGACGTTTCCGAAACAAATTTGTTTATGTCTACAGTCAGGGTCTCTCTCTCTCTCTCTCTCTCTCTCTCTCTCTCTCTCAAACTGTTTATATCAGTTTCATTCAGCTAGTGCGAAAGAGAGAGAGGAAAGGGGGAAAATGTATGTATGTATAAGTAAATTTTGTGAGTTTGTGATTGTGAGTATATGTGTATGCGAGGGAGTTTGTGATTGTGAGTATATGTGTATGCGAAGGAGTTTGTGTTTTTGAGTGGGTACATAACTGAGAGTTTGTAAATGATGTAAGTGTGTGTGTGCGCCCCATAGCATGGTAATATGAATTGTTTGTGTTCACAACATTCATTTGACACGTTTTGTTTTCCCTTTTGAATGTAACATGCACAGAGATGTATGAAAGATTAGTGGTTGGAATGGCCGAATGTTAAACTGGCCTGCGTGCCCAATTTGTGACCCTTTGAAAATAATGTTCCTTCGTTCTATCTGTCTGCCCTCTGCCTCCCCCTTTTTCCCTTTAGATCTCCCCTTTCATCCACCTCTCACTACCTCCCTTCTTACTCCCTCTTTCTCTTTTGCTCTCTGTCTTTCTCTCCCCCTCTTTTGCTCTCTCTTTCTCTCCCCCTCTTTTTACACTATCCCTCTCTCTCTCTCGCTCCCCTCTCTCTGTGTCTTTCTCCCCACTCTATTTCGCTATCTCCCTCTTTCTCTCCCTTCTCACTACATCTGTCTCTTCCTTCTTTCTCTCCCTCCCTTTTTCTGTCACTCTCTTTCTCTCCCCCACCATTTCCCCCTCACGCCCTCCCTCCCTCCCCCTCCCCCTCTCTCTCCAACAAACCCAGCCTAGCCCAACAACCTCACCTCTCATAGTTTCGTAGAGAACCCACGACCGGGAGTGGCAGAAGTAATTACGTTGTAGGCAGCACGAGAAACTGTTCTCGTGTGTAGTTCCATTGTTTTCTGGCATCAAGTTACTACTCATCGCAACCAGTCTGTGGCGCGCATTAGGAAGGCAGGGCTGTATGTGTATTTACGCCTTGTGTTTAGTGAGCAGACACGTCAGGCTAAGTAGTGAGTGGGTAACGTAATCCTGCCATCACGCACTGCCAGTAGCCTGTTTGATATAGTCAGGATTTAGTAGACACCAGATGACTGGGTTTACGAGGATTGGTCAGCGATAATCCTCGCCGACTGCCACTCCTCGCTGTAGCAGAACTCAAAGCCAGGTAGGTAGGCATTTAACAATGGAGACTGCGTGGAGGTGGGGATCGAGTTGTTTAGTTTCCAGTGGGTAGCAGAAGGCGTAGGATCAAGCCGTGGAGGTGGGGATCGAGTTGTTTAGTTTCCAGTGGGTAGCAGAAGGCGTAGGATCAAGCCGACCCAGTGGTTCGGCCGACACACCTAGGAAACAGTGTGACCCACGATCGAAGTCATTAGGGGCAGGAACTGTGGGTGGTTCTGGGGGGTTGCTTTATTGTCTGTGTGGTGACAGAAGGTATTGCGTTATTGCTTAGGGCACATAGGTGGGTAGGTACATGCATACGTACGTATACCATTTTGTTGTCAACGTGGTTGTAACGTACACATAATTTAATTGATGTTTTAAGGAAGGGTGGAATATAAGACCCACATACGTTCCCAATTTGTAGCCATTTGAAAATAAAGTTCGTTCGTCCTTTTTGTTTCTTTTGCGCGCTCGCGCGCGCGCGCCCACACACTCTTCTCTTCTCTTCCCTTCTCCCGCTTATAATGTATGATCGTGTTCTAACCCCACTGGCAGCACCTTCTCTGGACTTGTGTATGCTAGACATGACAGCCGCGTGTTATTGCGGCGTTTATACTACTAGTGACCCAATGCTACTGAACCCCCAGGTGATGCCGGTGCCCTTCAGTAGTGATGCATGTGATAAGAGGCAGCTAGATAGTATAGGTGTGGAATTGTCCAGTAGATGACTTTAGCACCAAAATTCAACCGGGAATAGGCTACGGAGGAGATCATGGTGTGAGTTAGGGGAAACCATACTCCGGTGGGAGATAGAAGGCAGAACAAGAGTGAGAACAAAGAGGCTTGTTTGCCTGTCGTGTCCATCCATCATCCATCATGTGTCATGCCGATAAGCGTGGGCGGTCATGTTTTGCCATCTCACTCGGTCACCAGAGTCGTGGATCAGCTCCGTGTTTCTGTCTCGACCATGGCACGTGGCCGAGCCATCCAGGTATTTACTTCTCGGTCTTCCCCTTGGTCTCTTCCCTTCGATCTTGCCAGTGGTCACCAAGTTCTCCAAGTCCTTTCTTCTCATAACATGCCCAAAGAATTTTGACAGTCTACACCTAACGTCTCTAATCAGTTTACGATCTTCATTTGTTTCTTGTAGGACTTGTACATTAGTTTTTCTGTCTGTCCATGGTATTCTTTGCATTTTCCTCAGAAACCACATTTCCACAGCCATCAGATGTTTTTCAGCTTGTCTGCTCATTGTCCACGCTTCACATCCATATAAAAGTACAGGTTCTATGTAGCACTTCGACACTCTTTTTCTCGTTTGTTATCTTTTTATTAGTCAGTATGTTTTTCATCTTGCAAAATGGCTACCTTTGCAATGGCTTGCAGTGTATGTCGCTATAAAACACGAGCCTAGAATGCTTCTGATACTGTTGTCCGGGGTTTGCAGTGATAGGATTGTGTGAATGCTATGCCAGTGTATTATGAGATGTCCTTAACAGTTGACTTCTTCTACGTCTATAATAATTACCGTAGAAATATTAGTTACCAGTGTAACGAAGCCGTGTCAATCCAGAACTGTAAGCAGATAACGATATTTAAAAACAAGCAATCTACCTTATCAAGCACTATCCAGGTCTACAACAAATCTCTCCATGCAACAATCTCCATTCCGAATTTATACCTGCCACCCTGTTCTGGGACCTGTACAAAACAAAGTCTGGTATCATACGAAGTCCTCGTGACTAGTCATATCCTCCTATGATGCTCCATCGTGTATTGTAGACATCGACCTTGTACTGGTAATGCATCATACACATTCTTCGGGCAATATTCTCTCGGGACAGGGAAAGTTAAGTTAAATAAACAACTAGGATTTCGTTCAACCCCACACACACACATATTGACACCTACCAGCTACTGACGCACTAGGCTTTAATATGTCATCTAGAGCTTTAACAAATTGTGTATTTGAGTCTTTTAGTCCTATGCCTGCCTCGGTTGCTGAGTTATATTTCCAGTGTTGCCTTCTAAGCGCTTCCAGTCACAGGAAGCGTCTTATAGTTGGTCAAGTTTGGTAGAGTTTGTGCGTGCCCTGGGAGCAAGCACACAGCATGTGTGGGACCAGTGGAAAACAAGCGGAAGCCTCGAAACGGAGCACGTAATGAGACCGTAATGACAAGCACCAACTTTTGCCCAGACGAAACAAATGCACCAGTCTCGGCGATACTGACATTCGAAGTGTTCAGTCCTTTTATTGATATAATGTATAGCAGTTGACGTCAATTTCATGTTTGCGTTTCAAGGTATAGTCATCGTTAGTTTATTTGTCCATTGCAGGATTTTCTTTTAAAAGAGAACACGGTCTCCCGGAAGCCAAGAAGCAGGGATATTGGCTGTTCACTGTGCACGCAGTGGCTCCGCTAGTATAGCCATCGCTTTCATGTGGATACATGCACGCTGATCATCACAAGGTACGTATACTGTTATCTGTTGAATACCCCTAAACATAGGCTATGTGGCAATAAGTAAATACGAGCTAGCACGTAAACTGTAGACGATGCATAGCATTATACCAAATACAGCCAAATATGTTTGTTCTGTATTGGAATGAAACATTGTTAGATGACAAACTACTGTGACCTCCTAAGCATTGTAGTAGAAAATCAGTTCATGCGATAAATACCATTGCAGATATACACTGATTCTATGAGAATGAAGAGAACCTGAATTCTAAACATATGAGAGTTATAGGTGTTACAAGGCCATATTTTCAAAGTTATGTTACTGGCACCTTGCCGTCTTGACAGACGATAGTTTGTAACACTGTGGTTAAAAAAAAAGGCACACTAATTACAACCCATGGCGGATTAGGGATGGAGTTATATTTCTCCACAGCAAAACTCGGGATTAGGGATGGAGTTATATTTCTCCACAGCAAAACTCATGGGCTTAATTGTAGCCTAGTTGTTCACTTTGTGCAACAAACACCTCTACTAAATGTTGCAAATCGTGCGATTGTTGTTCTCTGGGTAGGGTTTTGCCTTTCCCATCATGATTCATCCTTATCTTCAACAACCAGTGAAGAGTTCTAATACTAATGGTACCAATGTCAATCTTCTTGTGTTGCGTTTAGTCATTCCTACGGATACTGAGCGTCGACAGATCCTCTGTCAAATTGCGTGTTAAGATAATGAACAGTTTTACATTCGAATGAGGGTATGTGTGTATACAGTTAGTTGCATATTCTTTACAGGACGACGCACTCACCTCCAGCATTTTATGACTATTTGTGATCTCTTGGCAAGTTTAAGTTCAGTGGTTTGCTCTCTGAATGACCGACACGTCAAACCATTAAAATCAACATAGGTCAGCATGGCCGAATGGATAAGAACATGTTCTTTTACATCGGGTGTGCTGATGCAAGGGGTTCAACCCCTACACCGGACAGTTGGACTAAAATATTGAACTATCGTCCTTGACTTGGGGACGTAAATTATAAGTGCCTCTGAAGTCGGAGTGGGTTCGCCTGATGGCGAGGGACACTGTTAACACGGAAAGCGAATCCACACACACAATTCAGTCCAGCACTACAAGTTGTAGTGTGTATAGACTATGCTTGACTTCAAAGCAAGCAATTGTGCCACAAACAAATTAAAATCAATGCAAAGCGGTCTGCTGCCAAATCGCCTGTAGCTGTGTATTGAACGCAGTGTGCGGGATTATGACTGGCGTCCCTTCACCACAGAACCGACTATAGACTATTGTGTATAGAATTGTGTAGATTATTTTGTCTTGTCTGAGTGTAGTATGTTTGATACTGTAGATCAGTGTTTCCCAACCTTTTTTGTGCTATGCCCCACCCAAGCCTTTCTAAAATTCTTCTCTCTCTCTCTCTCTCTCTCTCTCTCTCTCTCTCTCTCTCTCTCTCTCTCTCTCTCTCTCTCTCTCTCTCTCTCTCTCTCTCTCTCTCTCTCTCTCTCTCTCTCTCTCTCTCTCTCTCTCTCTCTCTCTCTCTTCTTCTTCTTCTTCTTCTTCTTCTTCTTCTTCTTCTTCTTCTTCTTCTTCTTCTTCTTCTTCTTCTTCTTTCTTCTCCCTCTTCTCCCTCCTTTTTCTCTACATGTAGTAGACGGACCCTAATCATTATCATCATATACTCGCTCAGGTGATTCGATTATCTACACAGATGGGTCGGTGTTGAGAGGTAGGAGAAGTGCCTGGGGGTTCTTAGCAAAAGCTAATGGTCGATGTTTGGTGCAGGAGAGCCTGGCATATGATATCACAACATCTAGCTTAAGAATAGGGGTGGAGGCGGTCAGTGCAGCTCTCCGCTGGATGGAGAATACGATACACACACACATCGTCATTGTAACTGACTCAGAAAGTATGCTGAGGAAGGTGAAGACAGGCAAGCTTCGTGCAGAGTGGCTTGCTTCGCTTCGGAGATCACGGGTGGCAAGCATCGCCTGGATCTTTTCTGCGGGGCATGCCGGTGTGCTGGAGAATGAATAGTCGGGACAGATTGGCTGGCTCTGCAAAACTTGGTGGAGAATTGATGCATGACAAGGCAGACGTGGTTGCGGCCTTGTGGGAGCACGTGTACACCTCGGCGGAGCAAATGGATCACCATGGTCTGGCAAGAATGAGACAGCGAGGAATGACGAGGGGATCTGGCAGACGCTCGACGCTCAGAGGAAAGGCGAGACGGACATATAATAAGATTGCTACTGGTACTATTGGTGTTTGAACTCTTCGCTGACTGCTGAGGATGGGGACGGAGCGCTTATGGGAATGCCCCGAATGCTGTGATGTCGGTTCCTAAATCAATCAATCAATCATCAATCATATACTCTTACACAGTTATCTCTCCTTGTTCCTCCTCTTCCCCCTTCTCCTCCTCCTCCTCCTCCTCTTCCTCCTCCTCCTCCTCATGTCTCATGGACACTGAAGTTCTGTTCTTTTCTCCACAGGTTTCTCACAGTATCTACCATGTAAGAAGTGCAATCACATTCCTCCTTCTCATATTCTTCCTTCTTTTCTTTTCGCTTCATTCTTCTTCCTCCTTCAGCACTAGGTGTCTTTCAACTTATCTGAGCATTGTCTACGTTTCACAGCCATACAACAGTACCTGAACACTCTTTCTCCTTGTAATTGACATCGTTATATTAGTCAGTATGTTACCAGCATCATCACGTGCCAGCTTGTGAGATGCCTGTGGCTGTCTCACACCTCCACTGTGCTTCCTTGAATGCTGTTTTTGTAGTTATGGCGATCTTTATGGTGTCTCTATGTCTTTGGAGGTGCGGGTAGCTAGCGTGTGTTTTTGCCTCCTTTAATCTCTCTCCTTACTCCTTGCCATGAGCCTGATCTGTAGAACAACGGTAGGATGAATTGTCATGGGTGGTTGTTCTACAGATCAGGCCCATGGCACTCCTCTTCCATCTGTTTTCTTCTTTCTCCAAAATAAATAACTGGTACTGGATAATGATATTTTGTTCTTTGTTCTCAGACCTTTGTCGCTGTCTCACAGACCTGTGCTACCAACCGAAGTCCCACGATAACAGTTAAAACCACCACGAACAGGTATGTATGTTAGGTTTACAACTAACTCTCTCTCTCTCTCTCTCTCTCTCTCCCTCTCTCTCTCTCTCTCTCTCTCTCTCTCTCTCTCTCTCTCTCTCTCTCTCTCTCTCTCTCTCTCTCTCTCCCTCCACACACTGTCTCCAGCTATCCCATTGGTCATTGACATCTTCAAATATAATTTCTAGATCAGACATTGTGTCAAATCTGTTCTGTATTTCTATATTGAATTTGTCTTTACAATTTAGAGTGTACATTGAGCAAATATGTTGTTTCTTGACGTTTAACCTTTAACTGTATATGTATATCGCCTATTCATTCATTAGCACCTTGCCATCTGGATAGACATTTTGTTACATTGTGCTTCAAAAAGACATAATAACTACAGCCCATGGCGGTAGCGAATGTGACTGATCAGACCAATTCACTCTGTAAATGTTCGTCAACAATGGATGCATGTGAACACATGGTCATTTCCATCATTACGCTCCATCTTACGTCTCACACTCTCAGTGTGTGACCTATCTGCAATCATTTTCTCCTTTGTATTTGTTCCGTTTATGATCTTTGCCATCCATGCAACACATTCAGTGGTGACTTGCTCCCAATGTGCAATATCAATACCGGTATCAATCATGTCCCGCTTACACACATCTTTGTATCGTGTAGAGGCTGACCCCAAAATCTTTTACCCGTCTGCAATTCACCAAAAAAGATGTCCTTTGGTCTTCTGCCATCATCCATCCTCCTAATGTGTCCTATCCATAAGTCTACGAAGACTGAGCATGGAATAAACCGTCACACAACCTGATCTTTCCAATACTTCAGGATTTGTGATTTTGTCTTGCCACTTAATACCAAGAATTCTTCGCAAACACCGCATATGAAAGCTGTTTAAATTGTTCTCTTGGTGTGAGTAAGTTGTCCAGGTTTCACTGCCATAAAGAAGAGTACTAAGGACACAGGCTTGATAGACAAGGACTTTTGTTTTGGCAGTAAGCTTCCTGTTCTCCCAGACTCTTTTTCTTAACCTGTTCATTGTTGTTGCTGCCTTACCAATCCGGATGTTGATTTCCTGTTCTAGGGATAATTTGCTATTTACCACTGATCCTAGATATGTAAAATACCCCCGGGAAGGTTAACCCGGTCAACAAATGCCCGCAGAAGTCGGATGTGTCGGCCTAACGGCGCAAGAACGCAGCTCTGCTGTAAACAGGCACAACGCAATCACATCCGGAAAAAACTCCGGATGATCGCAGAAGAAGAAGAAGAAGATATGTAAAATTGTCTACCATCTCTAGTTCGGTGTCGTCAATAAAGATTGATGGTACCCCATGTGCACCTTGTGACATAATCTATGTCTTCTTTTTGCTAATTGTTAAACCAAATTCAGAACAAGCATTGTAGAATGCAGATCATAGATGCTGTAATTCTTCCTCAGCAAAAAGCAACTGTCTGATTAGTACCCTCCTAATTTTGGTCTTGGTTTCAATCTCTGAGCATTTAAGAGGTCACCATCTGAGCATGAGAGAATGTATATACCACCATCCTTATCATGAAAGGCATATTTCATTAGAAGTGAAAAGTATATTCCAAAGAGAATTGGAGATAGTACACAACCTTGCTTAACTCCTCTTGATTTAAAACTCTTCTGAAGTTGCACCACCAAACTTAATTATATCCTTCATGTCTGTGTGGAATGATCCACAATGGACAGAAGAGTTGGTGGACAGCCAATCTTCTTTAGTGCCTTGAACAAGCCCTCACACTGACTAAATCAAATGCTTTGTTGTAAGGTCGATGAACGCAATAAACAGTGGTTGATTCTGTTCACGAGATATTTATTGCATTTGTCACAATAAGAAAATCATATCAATGTTAGACAGGTTCTGTTGGAAGCCACATTGTGATTCGGTGTAGACTTGATCTCCCAGGACTTGAAGTCTGCGCAGAACAATTCTGCAATCTCATCCTCATCTGGAGCCTTGCCAGATGCAAGTTCATTATTAGCACACTTAACTTCTGTTATGGTGAGAAGTGAGTCCAGGTGGTCAAGGGTTGACAGGGCCTCTATGGTGTTGAGGGCATCATCCGCTAGTTTGGTCTTTCTTGAGTAAAGCCAAATAGTGCTCTACCTATCTATCCATCTGCTGTTTCATATCAGCGATGATTTCTCCAGTTGAGGTTTTTAATGGTGGGCTTCTTTTGATTATTGGACTATAGACCTTCTTTATCTCTTCATACATGCTTCTGATGTTTCCCTTAACTTGCATTTTGAATTTACTCACATAACTTGATCCAATAGTCATTTTTCACACTGCCTGGCAGCCTTTTGCACACCCTTCCTAGATTGCTTCAGCTCACTGAGAGTTTTGCATTGTTCTTTCCTTGTTTCTTAAGAGAGCTATCTTTTTATCAATCAAGGACTGCAGTGTCTGGCTGTTTGCCGCAAACCAGTCCTGACTCTTATGATCCACAGTACAGTATACCCCTATTGCTGTTTTATAAAGAGTTTCCTTAAGTATTCCCCACATTTCACTTGCTATACAATTGTCTGATATATCAGTGAAAGCGTCTTCAAGTTGCTGTTGGAACTCAAAGCACTTATCAGGATCTTGGGTGTTAATAATATTAATCCTGGGGTTAGATTTGTGTTTAGCCGTGTAGATTCTCTTTGGTCTCAGTCTAACTCTTGCAACAACCAAAGAATGATCCATATCACAGTCAGCACTGTGGTAACTTCGAGTTAATGATGTTTGGTTCAGATGTTGTCTCCGTGTGATGATGAAGTCCAACTGATGCTAGTGACCGGATCTTGGGTGTTTCCATGTGACCTTGTGCCACTCTTTTGTTATAAATAGGTCATTTCTGGTGCTATGCTCTAGCAGTATTTGTCCTTTGTCAATCATGCAACCGGTGTTGTATTTTCCAAGGCACACTTGCCATGAACTCGAGTCCTTCTCTATACAAGCATTATAATCACCAAACATATACATGCAGTCAAATTTTGGTACTGCCTTGATCACAGTCTTCATAGACTCCTCATAGAGTGAATCCTTCTTATCATCAGAGGAAGTGAGTGTCGATGCATATGCAGTGTAATGGTGGCAAAACCATAAGTGGTAGTCAAGCGCTGGGATAATAAACTTTCCACCAGCTAGAATTTCAATCATTCCCAGTAGTTAATGTTTTACTCCAAAACCCACTGCATGTTGTATTTTTACTTCCTGTTCTCTACCTTTCCAAACAGAAAAGGTGTAATAGTTTGCCCTGAGTGACCCTTCCTCTGCGAGTCAAGTCTCTTGCAGTTTAACAATATCAGTATTAATACGATTGAGTTCTGCATCAATTACTCATATCACCAATACTCGTCAGGTCAGTGGAAAATCTTGGACACATGGTTCTTATGTTCTATGTTCAAGCCGTAGCTTGAAGTTTCTATCTCTCATTTTGTCCTATCTCCAAGCACTCATTGAAGCATAGCAGGCTGAGGCGGATCAGCACCCAATTTTTCGGGGGCTGCCCAGCTTGGTGCGGACAGTAGCTGTTAATCAAGATGAATCTATTCTCATCCTACAGTCTTCCAGTCTCTCTCCTCTCTGGTCCATGTGATCATAGCCCCAGCTCTGTGAGTGGCTGTTAAATTGCCACACACAATAATTTTGTTTCTTTTAATGGTAGCGTGTCAAATGCCTGTGGCCGGTCACTTGGACAGTAGAAATTTGTCAGATGTAGATCTGTATTGTCTGTCATAAGTTTGAGTGTCTGATACTCAACCCCTTCCATGTAAACTTCAATTTGGGAAGCAGTGATGTTATTTTCTACAAGGGTCAGTATCCCACCCTTTTGCCTGTCCTTTCTGTCAGATCAAGAAGATTATCTTTTTTTTTTTTTTTTTTTTTTTGAAGATTATCTTTTTATTGAGGTGAATTTCTTTAAAGCAACGTACTTTTATTTGGTCTTGATTCAAGATGTTTTCTGGCTCTTATTTAATTTTTTTTTTTTTTTTTTTTTCTACTCCTTCTGCATTCCAGTTCTTTTCAGTCTTTGTTTCATATGGCCAGATGATCTATTCTCAGGTCCCCTGGCTCCATAGGACATCTGAGAAGGACCTCCAGTTGTTTTTGTTGGACCCATTTAAGGCATAGGGCCCGGCACTGCACCTGCCTGGGGGTCCAGAGCAGGGTGAACACCATAACGTTTTGCAGTAATTGATATATTTCATGGCATGTCTGCGAGTATCCTGATTTCTGTGTTCCTACTCCTGCCTGGTTGCACCTTTCTTCAGCACATTTTCTTTACTAGAGGAGACTGATTATTACTCGAGTTTAGATATGTATGCATGTACACATATATGCACCTGTATGTACAGACATACATATCTAGAGCATTCTTTGTTTTTTGATTTTGTTTCTTGTTTTACGGCGCAAGAGGTAATGTATACACAAGCCTAGTATTTTGCAAGGTTGGTCGCTCAGCCCAACTCTGCGCCCCGGCTATATAACAGCAGTTTTGAACCTGTTCTTGTATATAGTCTATTGTCTCTCATTAGTATATAATATACAACACTAAAAGTTTTTTTTTTTTTTTTTTAAACTAAGAAAAAAATTTTAAAAGGAAAATTTAAAAGTGAACAATTAAAAATTTAAGACAACTTTAACAATTAAAAATAAAAAAAATATACATTTAATAAAATAATTAAATTGAATAGTAAAAATTGAATGTTAAAAAATTTTTAAAAGTTTGAACATTAAAAAACTTATTAAATTTTTTTTTAAATTGAACATTTAAAAATTTGTTGTTGCTGGTTACTAAAGTGTTTTCTTTCTTCTTTTTTCCACAGATGATTGTTTGAAGTATAGACAGTGCTTTGTCTTCATCACCCATAAAAATTCAACTTGCCTTGTTTTCATCAAGAACCAGTGAAAATAGCCACCAAGCAAACAGAATGCCACCTGTAGGCTACTTGCGGGAAAACATTTACATTCCCTAACATTCTTGACCACCACATTCATACAGTATACAGCACTATTGATCAAATGCATTCATGCTCCATCTGTGGCCAAACCCTCAAGACAAAACGTCAAGATAACTTACAAATACACATAAGAACAAATCATGAGACACTTACGGACACATCATCTACAGCCACAACAACACGCAAAAGGAAAATTTCAGCGGATACAACTAACGTAAAACAACAGAAACAAGAACACACAAATGTGAATATTTTTTACAAACTGATAGAAGATGAGAAATATCTTTTGCCAATTTATGACAGGCTGTCTGACACTGAACTACTTAGTAGATGTGTGTCAGGAATAACTCAGCATTCAAATGAATGTTTACACAGTTTGATACGGGCTTGCTGCACTAAAAACAACTTTGCCTCAGGCAAGCGCGTTCAGTTTGCAGTTGAAACTGCAGCAAGAAAGTTCAACTTTGGAGCTGCTGCTGCCCAAGACACTGCCCAGTTGTTTGAATGTTCTACAGGCCTGCATATGCAGAGACTAGGAGCATCTAGGATGCAGAAGAGAGTTAGACATAGCTTGAAGTACAAGAATGTCTAGCAAACTAAGAGACATGACAGTGTATGAGCAGTCAAACTAAAGAGACAATGGAAGCTGCATGTCCTGGAAGGAGGCCTGCACACGCAGCAGGATTGTTCTTCTGTATACATCTGGAGAGTTTTTTCAGACATTGTGTTGTGCCTGTTTACAGCAAACCCTTTATCCATGGGACCCTATGCAGCAAATACCCACAGATTTTCCTGTGATAAAAAAGTAGAAGATGAGTTGAAAGCCCATATGGTTAACAAATATAGACAACAGAGTCGAGAGTTTTTAGGTTGGGTTTCTCATAATCACAACATAGAATTGAAAACACAGTTTAACCGGGTTAAAACATGTTGGGAAATTGACATATCAAAGTAGATGGTTGGGATAAGGGGACTATAACAATATATCAATTTCAAGGATGTTTATTTCATGGGCATCCAGACTGTCCCCTGACCAATGGTAGAGAGATTAACCCTGTGTTAATAAATCCTTGACATAATTATTTGAAAAGACATGTGGGATTCACAACTATCTAGTTAATTATGTTAAGGTGACAGTAATAGTCATGTTGGGATTTCAGTGGCAACAGCTAAATAAAACTGATAGAGACATTAGTATTTTCTTGACGACGACCTTTCCTCACTCCAAACCATATGTTAAACATCCCATCAGGAAAAATCAGATTCTTGATGCTGTAATAGCCGAGAAACCTTGTTTTAGTGGATTGTCGCATTCATGTGCCAGATAGTTTAAATTTTTTTTCTGAAATGACACCCATTTAAAAAAAAATACTGTGATAGGTAGAGCCGACTTTGTTGACTTTATGCGTGTGTATGCAGAGTCACATAAGCTGTTGACGGGTTCTCATCAGACTCTGATAGGTAACTATAGTAGTGGGAAATCTTTATGGCTACACCATTAGTAAAATGGTATCTAACACATGGTCTGGCTGTCACAAATATATATCAGGTGATTGAATATCAACCTGTTACAGTAGTTGTTTCCAGAAGTTTGGGGATAAAGAAATCGCTGAAAAGTTTACAGGGTCGACTTCATTGCACCGGGTTTTTATCCCATATAGCTCGGCCTCTTTCCACAGCACAGAAAGCGTCGCACAAAGCACGAACTCCGTAGCTCTAGCGACAACCCACAGGAGTCTTTGAAAAATTTCACTCATGAACCGAAGAATGCAGCCTGGAATCGAACCCACAACCTTCGGAGCCCAAGTCAAACAGCTTGACCACTTCGCCACAAAGTTGGGGATATGCTGTCCAATGCCAGACGTCAGAGGAGTAGGCACCCTGTCTATACCATTACGGCAGAGACAACAGATTTACTAGGGACAGACATTAACCAACAAAGCCAAACCCTCAAACGTCTCCTACTGTCAGGGTGATGACACGACAAAATTTGTAAATAGGACTCCTTTAAGGAAATGACCCCACTTACTGATGACATCTTTAAATCTCATCATCTATAGATATGTAAATTCTTACTATTGTATATATTGTTGTCACCTTTGAACAGTGTGTACCCTATCACGGGTTAATAAATATTGAAACCCTCCTCAGTTTACATAGACATTTTAAAAATAATTTTTGCGCTCGCTTGCTTTGAACTCAAGCTTAGTCCATACTACTTCTAGTAGTGCTGGACTGAATTTTGCATTGGGTTAGCTTTTCCTATTAACACTGTTCCTTGCCATCAGGCATACCCACTCCGATTTCAGAGGTACTTGTAATTTATGACCCAAAGTCATGGGCGATAGGTTAACATTTTAGCCAAACTGTCCAGTATAGGAGTGAACCCCTTACCTCGGCATCAGCACACCGGATGTTTAAGAACATGTTCTTATGTATTCAGCCATGCTGACCTCCAGTGTAGGCAAATGTGTACCCTATCATGTTTTAATAAATAATTATATATCTACGGGTTTGTTGGTACATTTGTTAGTGTTGATGATATGTTATGTTTGTTCTTGTTGTGTCTCTTTTTATGTTCTTGTATTCATCTTCCTGGTTAAATTCTTGTTTTCTTTGCCATGCTTGTTTTTTTCTGTGCTTGTTTTTTTTCTGTTCTTGTGCAGATGATATGTCTGTTTATATAGAGTTCTTTGTTTTCATCTTCCTTGTTCTTGTTATGTTATTTTTTATATATTGTTTTTGTTTTTCTAGTTATGCTTGTTTTAATGTTTCTTGTTTTCCTTGTCATGTTCATATTTCTTGTTCTTATTCTCTTCCCCCCCCCCCCCCCCCCCCCCCCCCCCCCCCCCGTCTTGCTTGTCTTCTGTTGACTATGGCAAGAGGATGTGACGTAGCTAAGAAGAGGGTTCCAAATGATGCAAGTTACACACAGCAGGGAGACAGTTTTAGAGAAACAATGCATGTATTAAAAGAGTAAGCCGAGAGGAAACTTTATAAATTCTTTTATTTTCGCATAAATAGGCTGTCCAGATCTATATACAGTCTCTTTTTTTCTTGGATTCTTTGGTGGAATACTGTTGCCTGACTAGTCAAAAGGTGGCAGCTTGTTCCCCGTCTGGTTATTGAAGCCTGGTATATATTTGTCACATGGCGAGCATCATAGGCTATCTACATGTATCCAGGCTCAAGTGCTGACATCTGAGCACACATCTGACTGTAGTTTGGTGCATCATGTTGACTATTGTAGTCAAATGATGCATCAAACATCTGGATGTTCTAGGGTCCGTTACACATATGGCTATTATAGTTTGGTTGATTACACTGATATGACACATTGTTGGTGACTTTGTTGACTTGAGTGCGGTTAGTGACATGATTGAGCTGATTAGTTGTGAGACGATCAAAGTCAGCTAGAATTTCACTCTGCATGGCTATCAACTTTTTCTTATTAAAGAATAATTGTATATGCAAGGTAGTCATACCTGTGTACGAACTGTGTACAAACAATGCTTTGACACCAGCACCCACGGGTCTAACAGTCACAACACCATGGGTCATATAGACCTACTTTTTTAGCATGCACAATCCTCACCACCACGGGTTATATAGACCCAGATAGCATGCACAATCTTCAGGTCTAGTCATCTTCGGTTTACAGCGAACGAGTATTACCAACCTCAGGTTTTTATACCAGTGGATGAGCCACGTATAAATTGGTTTTAGCGAGACCAAATGAGAAGACCATATGGTGAAATCAAAACGTTTATGGGGCATGCCAATGCAAGAACTGAAATAGACAAGTGATCCTTACACACAAGCGAGGCAGAGAAAAGTGGACACTTTAAGCTTCACCAGCTGAACAGCAAGTAATAATGTCAGCAACACAAGCTGCATCAAAACATAAGATGATAGAGAAGGTTGCGTCGTCACAATCGCCCATGCCTGACCCAGACTAGACACCTGCTGGGGAAGAAGAATATGCATATGAGTCTTTTGGGAACCAGGCAAATGAAACTACTACTATTACTTCTTCTTCTTCTTCTTCTTCTTCTTCATTTGTTTGCTTGAAATTTGTCTATAACTGCAATATTGTCTCTTGTATGAATTTAACTGTCTGTTTTAGTTCACGCAGTGGTCTATGGAGTTATCTTCCACTGTTGTTTCTCTAGGCCAGGTGGTTAGCTTAGATATGTCATATTGTGGGCAGTCTTGGAGTATGTTATCCGCTGTTTCCGACGCCAGTCCACGTGCACATTCGACAGTCTTTAGTTTGTATTCGTATTGTTGCGTAATCAATTATGTCCTGTTCTGCAGCAACGAATAATGTTTTGTTCTGGTTTGTCCATAAAGTGGTAATCGTCTTGAGCTGGTGTTGGTCCATCTTTTACTTCTGCAAAATGTTTATTTTACTGGGTAAACATGAGCCTAGCTCTGCCACATCGGCGCCCTTGCATCTGACAAGTGAAGACAATGGACTGGTTCCCTTGACGTCATGTCCTGGTTTCTTCTTCTGCGTTCTTCCTCTTCTTCTGCGTTCATCCGGATTTTCTTTTCCGGATGTGACTGCGTTGTGCCTGTTTACAGCAGAGCTGCGTTCTTGCGCCGTTAGGCCGACACATCTGACTTCTGCGGGAATTTGATGACCGGGTTAACATTCCCGGGGGTTTCTTAGGACGTTTGAATCTCACTGTTGTGGTGTTATCCCCCATCCTAGCTGGCCCATATAGAACAGCCAAAAACATCCTGGTCAACCCTCAAGGGAAGGCATGGGCATTCCCCGCCATCCAAGGAGGCTTCCATACTTGCAGAGCCATCACACAGCGCTCTGGTACTGGGCTCACCCAAGGAATCGTCACGTCCTGCACATGGCTGCTTAGCCTCACTTCCGTATATTGGGCCTTCCGTTCACCATAGGCTGTTCCTCCGGAAACCAGAAGAATGCAGTCTGCAGATGACATCCACACAGTGAGCTTTCGATTAAGACTTTCCACATAATGGATTTGCTATCCAAGCAATATTCCATTTCGTGCCACTTGGACACTTTTCCACCTTTTATGAAGCCCACACAGTGAGCTTTCGATTCAGACTTTTCACGTAGTGGATTTGCTATCCAAGCAATATTCCATTTCGTGTCACTAGGACACTTTTTCCACCATTTATGAAGCCCACACAGTGAGCTTTTGATTCGGACTTTCCACGTAATGGATGTGCTATCCAAGCAATATCCCATTTCATGCCTCTGGGACGCTTTTCTAACCAACATACCTGTGGTATGAAGTGTGGCAGTCTAAATACATCTTCATGCACCTTTAGATATCAACCTGAATGTAGTTAAAGTAAGCTGTAGTCAAATTGAGCTTGTTAATATCTCCATAGAGCTTGTCCTCAAAGGAAGCAGGCGTGGGCCAAAATATATTTCTCTGCTCAGCATATATTGGGCACTCCTGCAGCAAATGTTTAGCTGTCATTTTACCAGTTCCACGATTACATTCATTGGTATCTCCTACCTTTAGTTTATTGAACAAGTAGTGTTTCAGCCTGTAATGTCCTGTGCGGAGTCTGAAGATTGCTACTTGTTCTCTTCGGTCGAGTTTGTAATATGCATCATCCTTCTGGTGGCCTGGATGCTCTGATTCCCATTTGGTTCTATAGGTGCTTTTTATAAACCTTTTTGCCTCATTATAGGTTATGTCTATGTCAGGCTGTGGTAATCGTCCACCCTCTTTTGCTAGTCTGTCAGCCTCTTCATTTCCAGGTATACTGCAATGTGGTGGAATCCACTGTATTACAACTTTTTTGGATTTTTGGCATAGACCATGGAGTTCTGCTCTTAGGTCAGCTAGTTCTGTGCTGTTTTTGCTCTTCAGTATTGAGACAACTGACTTTGCATCTGTGAAGATAGCTATTTGCTTCTCTTTATTTTCCTCCATCAAGAGCATTTCTGCTGCAGTTTTCAAAGCCTCTACCTCCGCTTTGAAGTTACTTGAAAATTTTCCAGTTGCCACTGACGTTTTTATCACTCCATTTTGGCTGATCCATCTGTATATGCATGGGTCCAATTCCTGCTTGGGTAATGTTCTTTTATGTAGTTGAGGGTTATTTTTCTTCTTTCGGTTTCATTCTGAGTGTTCTTTTTCTCAATACCAGGAATGTTTTCTATCATCTCAGGCAGTTGCTGCTGTCTCCAAGCTGGGAAGTTGTGTGCATTGTAAATGGGCTTGACTGTTGATATGTTAAGTATGGGATCTACCCTAATCTTTCGTTTTGCAGTTTCTACAAAGTTGCTACGCTTCAGTCTTCCTTTTCCAAAACCATTAAACCTGTTATACATAGAGTGGTCTGTCAATCTTCTAAATTTTTCTGCTTGTTGCTGGGCTCTGCTATCTCTTCTGTCCTGCATTGGTTGTAAACAAGTGATCTTTTCTAGTTCATTAATATGCGTTGTCTTCAAGCTTCCAGTTATGATTCGTATTCCTTGGTTTTGGACTCTACTTATTTTGTTAAAGTTTGACTTAGCTGCTGTTGCCCAAGCTGCAATGCCATATTCCAGTACTGGCCTCACCCGTCCAGTATATAACTTCTTGAGAACTTTCTCATCTGCTCCCCACGTTGTACCAGCAAGCTTTTTCATGATTGCCATTCTCTGCCTTGCTCTTGTTCGATTTTTCTCAACCTGTGGCTTCCATGTCAGGTGACGATAAAAGGTGACTCCTAGATAGTTTGGATTTTCTTCATGGCGCAATATTTTTCCATTCTTCTTTTCGTTCATCCGGAGTGTGTTCTCAGATGTGATTGCGGTGTGTCTGTTATGCGCCCTTGGGCCGAAACCCGTAGGCCAACACATCGACTTTAGCGTGCTTTTTTGACCAGGTAGCATTCCTGGGAGACTCTCACTTTTGTGGTGCCATCTACAACCATGCTGGCCAAGTTAGAACGGTCGAAGACAACGGTCATCCCTCAAAGGAAGGCAGGGACAGTCCATAGCATTTTCCGCCATCCAAGGTTGCTTCCATAGTTGCAGGGCCGACACATAACGCCCTGGTTCTGGGCTAGCCGAGGGAATCGTCACGTCCTGCTCATGGCTGCTTTAAATCCTCACTTCAATATATTGGTGATTTCGTTTGCCCCGGGCCATTCCCGCACAAACCAGACAGGTTTGCAGACGGTATCCACTCAGCGAGTTTTCGGACATGTGCTTGTCGTTGCGCCCGTCAGAGCTGTTCCAGGCACGACAGACATTCGGAAAACTACCTAGTCAGAGCTGTTCCGAACAAGAGCGGCATTCGGAAACTAGGTAGTCAGAGCTGTTCCTAGCACGAGAGACATTCGGACGAGACATTTCACTCGGACGTAAATGCGTAGTGTCAATTTTTAGTTTGCCACCCGTAGGACGACACTTCCGGCTTCCGGCGGGCATTTTTTAATGAGGTTAGCCTTCCTCGGGTTTCGAGACTCTTGTTTCGGCTTCCACACAGCAAGCTTTCGCTTCGGGCTGCCACGTAATGGATTCGCAAGACAGGCGTTCCATTTCGTGTCAACGAGACAATTTTCCACCTTTGACTACACTCACTCCATGAGTGTGGTTACAGACTATCGAACGTCTGCGAGACGTGCGACCTAGGTGTTTTTCCACCTTTTGTACTCACTCACGAGGTAGGCTACATGTGCTGCCGGCTCAGCACCTTACCTCCGTGCGTCTGTGGGCGAGTAACGGTCAGGCCCTTTCATCCGGGGATACCTCATATCCCCCAGCTAAGAGCCATCGAACGAATCTGCGCCGAGCATGTAGCGTTCTCAGCACATCATCACAATTTTGATGTAGGTTTGTGTCGGCCAGGCTCTCACTTCCGAGAGTTTATGGCTTAGAGACGTTCAGCCATACACCTCAGATGGGAGCCTTAGAGGTTATGCCCGGACTGAGATTTAGGGATCGTTTGCCTGATTTTGACTGCTATCCTCAGTCTTACCTGCAGAGCAGCAGGTTGTGTCTCTCTTAGTCTGGTCCCTATCCTACGAGCCGTCCGATATGTAGTTTTCACCCATCGGCAAGCACGTGGGGTCGATGGGACACGCAAGCTCCCCCACCACGGCAAGGTGGAGACACATCGTGGGAGCCATCGACATTTGATAGGGCAGACATTTGAAAGATGCGTCGCCGGCACGTAAGGCCATGCGATCAGCACAAAGTTATCCAGAGTCACCAGTGGGAACGCCGCGCCCCGCGAAGGGCAACGACGATTGGTTTTGAACTAATAAAAGCGCTCTTTCCGCGAGGGTCGGAGCTTGGTAAGCATGTATTAGCTCTAGAATTGCCACAGTTATCCAAGTAGGATCGTGTCATCTAAGGAACCTCAACTGATTTAATGAGCCATTCGCGGTTTCACCGTGAGACAGTTTGAACTTAGACATGCATGGCTTAATCTTTGAGACAAGCATATGACTACTGGCAGGATCAACCAGATATCTATCGGACAGACGGACTATTCACGCACACGCAAGCCAAGAGTAGCATCGCTAAAGCGCGCCCTCCCGGTACAAGGTGATACATGCAAAACCACTGGACGCCTACCGACGAGCTTTCAAGCTACGCCGGCAGGACTGACCGAAAAAAAAGAAGCTATACCAGCTTACTGACTGCAGGCCCACTACTCATCGAGAGAGAGAGTGGGCGCTTATCGAGACTTTGTCGAACGGTCGTACAAATTTTGCTCTTTTGCCTGCTCAAACCACGACCCTGGCTGCACGATGCGGTTACATTCTTGAAACGCCTGCCTCGCTAACTCACGTTGGCTGGGAAGATCCCATTTTGGTGCACCTCACACAGCCATCCGAGACAACGAACGCTAGACGCGGAACTGATCTAGCGAACCAGACCAGCCCCACATTTTTCCATTCAATACCAGCTTAGGTTGCTGAGTTTTATTTGAGAGGGAGTACACTGTGCATGTTGTTTTCTCCTCACTTATCTTCACTAGCCATGATTTTGACCAGTCCTCTAACGCTAATAAGGCTTGTTGTATTCTGCTGTTAGCTGTACTAATAAATTCTTCAGATGTCCATATGGCTAGGTCATCTGCAAATGAGGATGTGTGTACTCTGGCTGGAAAATTTTCTGTGATGTCATTTATATATGCTGGGAATAATGTTGGTGAAAGAACTCCTCCTTGGGGGACACCTTGCTCCAACAGCATCATTTTGCTTGTTTGTCCTTGTATTTTTGTCCTGGCAGTTCTGTTCTCAAGGTAGTGGCTGGTCCATTTATACATTTTCCCACAAACATGCATTTTATTGCAGTTTTACTTTCAGTCCTTCCTTCCATACTTTATCAAATGCTTTTTCTAAATCTATCGAGACTGCTAGTGTGTGCTTTTTCTCTTGGAAGGCATCCTCTATTTCCTGAGCTATATAGGTTATTTGATCTTCAGTGGATCTGTACTTTCTGAATCCTGCTTGGTGTGGTGTTAAGAGTTTGTTTTCTTCCAGATGCCATGTTAGCCCGCCATTGATAATGCGTTTCATTAATTTTCCTACACAGCTAAGTAGACTGATAGGTCGATAGCCATTTGGTTCTTCCAGGTCTTTTCCTTTCTTTGGGACTGGTATTAGTATAGCTTCCTTCCATGCCTGTGGGACTATTCCTCTCTTCCAGCTGTTATTTAGGACTGCTAGTAGTTTCTTCTTTGCCTTGGTGCCTAGTCCTATTAGCATTTCATTTGTGATTCCATCCTTTCCTGGTGTTTTCTTCTTTTTTAGGGTATTCATTGCCTGTTCCATTTCTTCCATTGTTAGATTTGCCATCATATATTCTGCTGCTGTCTCTGTATTTCTATGATGTATCTGTTTGTCTTTGATTGCTTTCTTCTGTTCGGTTGTAATATCAATGTGGTTTGCATTTGCATAGTGTTCCATTAGTGCATTTGCAGCCTTTTTTTCTGTAAGCAAGGCATTTCCTTGTTTAATTGTTATTTGTTTGTTTCTAGGTCCTTCATTGTTAATGGCTTTCACTAGTTTCCATAGTTTGTTTCCATCCCTGTCAAAATTCAGGTTTTCTGTTTTTTCCCTCCAACAATCTCTTGTTGTTTGATTTACTGTTCTTTTATATTTTGCTGAGATGGCTTTGAGTTAGATGTTCGCTTCAATTGTTTGTTCTCTCTCTGCTGTCTTCCTGGCATCTTCAACTTTGTCCTCCAAACTTTGTAGTTCTTCAGTCCAGTATGGTTTGTAATTTTTCCTCGCTCCTCTAGGAATGGACTCAGTGGCTGCCTGTATTATCGCTCTGTTTAGACTTTCCACCATTTGCTTTATGTTGCCATATCGTGTATTCATGTTTTCACAATATTTGTCTGTTAGTATGGCAAATCTGTCCCAATCTGCTCGTTTGTAATTCCAGCGGGGCAAGGGCTTTTGCTCCTGTGGAACATACTCCATATTCATTACAAGCTTGATTGGTCTGTGGTCACTACCTGCTAATTGGTCCAGCACATGGCGATCGATTTTGTGGAGGATGTCTCCTGTGCAGAAAGCTAAGTCTGGAGTAGAAGTGGTAAGCCATCTTTTGGAGTAGAAGCTCGGTGTGTCATCCGCTTTGTTGAGTAGATGGAGATTTGAGTCTATTTCCAAGTCCTCCAATTCATCTCCTCTTTTGTCAGTATCTGGGTATCCCCATCTTTCTGAACGGCTATTAAAGTCTCCGACAATAATGCAGTTTGTGTCAGTTATTTTCATGTTTGAGAGTGTAAGGTCCTTATCTGCTGGGCTATACATATTGTAGATTCTTATTTTCACGTCCTTTATCATTATATCAACACCTATAATTTCCGTTTGGTTGTCAGAGATCACAGATACTTCGCTGCAAGGTATTGTATTTCGTGTAAGTATTAGAACTCCTCCTTTGTGTCCTTCGCGGTCGAAACGTGTGGCCTGATATCCTCTGACTGAGAATTTGTGATTGGCGTTGAGATGTGTCTCTTGAATGCATGCCACATCTATTCTATCTTTATGAAGACGCTGTGTTAGGGAGTCTTTCTTCTTGTAAACTTCGGCATTCCACTGTAGTATGTTGAGTGTCCGGGGTATTTGGTCAATAGCTCTTAACCTACTCCTCTGTGCCTTGACTCCACAGCACAGGGGAAGGTGACCGCCAGTAGTCATGGGTGGACCCCCTCGAGGCAGGGGGCCCGGCACTATCGCCGCCTGATGGGACTTCACGGGATTAGCACCATAACGATTAATTTTGATTTGTGACATCATGAATTAAGTTACGTTGCACTGCTTTGTCAAGCCTGTGGCTCAGTACATCCGATTTCGACAAGCATTTATTCGGGATGCTTTCCCTAGCCTTTGACTGTCCCCAGTCTACCTACAAGGCAGCAGGTTTTACGTTGCACTGCTTTGTCAAACCTGTGGCTCAGTACATCCGATTTCGACAAGCATGTATTCGGGGTGCTTTCCCTAGCCTTTGACTGTCCCCAGTCTACCTACAAGGCAGCAGGTTTGTGTGTCTCTTCGTCTGGTCCCTCTCCCTTGACCTGTCCGACATGGGTGGCCCTACCAGTAGCTGTGCTACAGTGGGCATAGCTCTTGGGGTCACTGGGACGCGCAAGCCCCTCTACCTCGTCACGGTGGACACACAGCAGAGGGGTTCTTCTGCGTTCATCCGGAGTGTCCCCCCCCCCCAGTTGTAATTGCGGTGTTGTTATGCACCCTTGGGCCTAGACCCTCAGGCCAACACATCCGACTTTTGCGTGCGTTGTTTAAACCAGGTTAGCATTCCTGGGGGTGGGGGACTTACTTTTGTGGTGCCGTCCACAGACCAGCTGGTCAAGTTAGAGTGGTTGAAGACTTCAAGGGAAGGCAGGGACAGTGCATGAGCATTTTCCGCCATCCAAGGAGGCTTCCATAATTGCAGGGCTGACACATAGCGCTCTGGTGCTGGCCTCACCCAATGAATCGTTTCGTCCTGCACTTGGCGGCTTTAGTTCCTCAGTTCCATGTGTTGGGAATTTCATTCGCCCCAGGCCGCTCCCCGCACAAACCAGGAACAGTCAGTCTGCAGACGACTTCCACTCAGCGAGCTTTTGGTTCTGACGTGTACGGGCATTGTGCCCTAAAGACTTTATTGTCAGAGCTGTTCCGGCCGGAAAACAAGATAGAGCTGTTCCGGCCAGAAGACAACCTAGTCAGGCATGAGGGACATTTCACTCTGACGTTTTTACGTTGTGCCTGATTTATTTGCGCCCTTATGCCAGCACATCCGTTTTCAGCAGGTGATTGGTAAACGGGTTTGCCTTCCCCTGGTTTCGAGGGACATTCGACTCTTACTGCTGTTGTGTCGTCCACATCTCTGCTGATCAAGTTAGAACGGCCAAAGTCTTTACGGTCAGTCCTCAAGGGAAGGCAGGGGCAGTCCATGAGCATTTTCCACCATCCTGGGAGGCTTCCATAATTGCAGAGCCGGCACATAGCGCTCTGAGACTGGGCTCACTCAAGAAATAGCCAGGTTCTGCTCATGTCTGTTTTAATTCCTCACTTCAATATATTAGACATTTCGTTCGTCCCTGGCCGCTCCCCGCACCGACCAGGAACGGTCAGTCTGCAGACGACATCCGCTCAGCAAGCTTTCGCTTCGGACTTTCCACGTAGTGGATTCGCTAGCCAAGCGTTCCATTTCGTGTTCGTGAGACGTTTTTCACTTTAGACTACGCTCACTCAGTGAGCTCTAGTACAGCCTTGCATCGTAATCACTGCGTGCGATTGGGACTCTTTTCCACCTGTAGTAACGCTCACGAGGTAGGCTACATTTGCTGCCGGCTCAGCACCTTACCTCCATGCAGCAGAGTGCGAGTAACGGTCAGTCTCTCTCATCCGGGGATACCTCTTATCCCTCGGATGAAAGCCTTCGAACAAGTATCTGGACCAAACATATAACAGGCTTAGCATCTCACCTCTATTGTGCAATGGGTGAGTATCGGCCCGGCTCACACATCCGGGGGATGTTGACTTAGAGACGTTCTGTCATATCCATTAGCGGAGAACCTTATACTTATATGTAGTATGTGTCCGGACCAAGAATTAGTGGCATCGTGTGCCTGATTCGGTCTTTGACTGCCGATCCTCAGTCTACCTGCAGAGCAGCAGGTTGTGTCTCTCTTGGTCTGGTCCCTATCCCAAGACCTGTCCCATATGTAGTTGTGCTTCCGTCGGCAGAGCTCGTGGGGTCATTGGGACACACAAGCCCCTCTACTACGACACGGTGGAAACACGTCAGAAGGGATGCGCCAGACTTATAATATTCAGTTATATGGCTAAATCAGTACTGCTGTATGGATTAGAAACTTGTTGAATAACGAAAACAATTACAAATAAACTACGAATATTCAAACAAAATTTCCTGCGCAAATAATAATTTTTAAAAAATTGCTTGTCTTTTGCAGGACTTATAACTTACCCATGTAAACACTGTGAACTACTACAACTTCGCTAACAGTTACTTGTCAATAAGGCCAAACTAATTCACAATATCATATATCAAAGTGCCCCAAATGACCTTAGGCGGGTGTGTTAATATAATGCAAAACGTTGGAAATTATTTAAACATATTACATGTCGCCAAGCCTAGGATTAAAACAAAACAAGTTGGTTGCATATCCTTTACATGACGTCGCAGTCAACACCAGCATTTTTTGCTGTTGTGATCTCTTGGCAAGTTTACGTTCGGTGGTTTCCAATGTTTTCTGAATGACCGGCACCCATACCATTTCGTAAAAAATCAACGCAAGGCGGACTGCTGCCTAATCACCCGCAGCTGTTTTTCGAACGCGGGTATGCGGAATTGTGATTATACGGAGCCGGCAAGACTGGGATAGACTTATGCAAACGAGCTTAGCGTACTCCGCAGTGAACCACACTAACACAGCATAGCAAGAACACCAGCAAGCCTGTACATTCAGTTGCTTGCCATTTGAATATAATCTCTGTACAGACTACATTCGCATGTACACGGATATCCCAGTATGGTTGGCACTCTCCTACCCGTTGCGTGGTGTAGCACCCCTTGCCTACTACATTTGCCGTGTCACTTTAAACAACAACAAAAAAGTCGACTTCATTGCACCGCTAATTTATCCCATATGGCCCAGTCTCTTTCCGCAGCGCGGAAAGCGTCGCACAAAGCACGAACTCCGTAGCTCTAGCGACGACCTTCAGGAGTCTCCGTAAAAATGCACCTGTGAATCGAAGGACGCGGCCCTAATCGAACCCACAACCTTCGGAGCCCGAGTCAGACGGCTTGGCCACGGAGCATCCCGTGCCGTATCAATACGGCATTGACTGATTCCGTATCAATAACTAGTATTAACGAGTCGTGTATAGGAGTAGTAGTAGTAGCAGCAGTAAGATCAACAGTAGTAGTAAGTGTAGTAGTAGCAGTCACAGCTGCCGTGGTGGTGATCGTCGTCGTCCAGGATCAACCTCATAAAAGATGTATGAATGAAACAATGTATGACAGGAGAAAGGTAAGATGGGCAGAATGTTAAACGGATCTACGGACCCATTTCTTAATCCTTAGAAAATAAAGCTTGTTCGCTAGTTCGTTGGCTTTGCGGATTATATGCGAACCACTTTGTGGTTTACTGTTATCGGGGCTTCTCATCGTGTAAGGAGTGGGAACTGTCGAGTGCGTATCATAAACTAGGTGGCGGTTTTATGAGGTGTGGTGGCCCACATTATTCCACGAAACTTGCTCGTTTCTTGAGCTTGGTAGTAAACCCTGGTCATGATGTTGACATGTGTGAAACACGTTGTCGGGCTATGCAGTTACAATTAAACTAGTAAATAAGCTACATGTCTAACAGCAAAGTTGGTGGGAAAATAACAAGTAGAAAAAAAGTTAAATACTCTGGTGGCTTGGCATATTTGGGACAATAACACGATAGGACTCTTGACTGTGAGATGTTGAATCTTCACAGACTACGCTTAACGACATGCACATAATGATAATGATGATTCTAAACTTTCCAGCTTTCTTTTGAAGTTCTAATACATAAATTTAAAAACAAAAAATAATAAATAAAGTTAGTTCCATGTCCTTTACAGGACGTCGCAATCAGTCCCGGAATCTTTTTTATTATTGTTTTCGTTTTGTCTTGCCGTTTACTCGGCAATTTTTACGTTTAGTAGTTTGCCATAAAGCAGAGAATATTGAAATATTTTAGTCACTTGAAACGCCATGAAAGTTTGGAGAGAACAATCATGGAGGGGTATATGCCCGGAAAGAGAGGAAGAGGAAAGCCAAAGAGAAGATGGGTACAGGATGTGGCAGATAATCTCCAGATGAATGTATCGGACGCGGGGCATCTTGCTTATGACAGCAGTTTTGCGGAAGATTGCTATGGAAGCGAGGTTCTACAAAGGACATGCTACTGAATGAATCGGAGTGTGCCATTGCTTTTTGAACGACCGACGCCCCATATCGTCGATATCAACACAAAGCGGCTCGCTTACAAATATCCGCAGCTGATTTCGAACCGTCGACCTGGTATGCCAGATAATTGTGATAGACGTTCACACACAAACATCAATATTTATTATTTACGTTGTGATGGCTCGGCGCAGCGTGGTGTGTAGCAAGTGTAAGTAAATAATCACAGAGCGGTAGTAAACAATTACGCAGTTTACATTTACGTAGCATTTACGCGATTCCACTTCTACTAGTTCGCTGTAGTCCACGGAGGCAACTCCATCATCAGCGCAGCGGCCTGGGCGTTCTGTCGCTGCTGTTGCTACATTCTTGTTTCAATTAGACCCGTGACTTTGTCAGTCCAACTCAGTTGTTGTGTGGGCCCATTGTGGTAGACATTGATCTGTATTTCCACAAAGGAATAATTTTTTTTGTTTTGTTTAAATATTACAAACGGACTAGTTTTTTTTTTTCTTTGTTGTTGCATATCCCTTACATGACGTTGCAGTCAACACCAGCATTTTTCAGCTGCTGTTGATGTACTAGGCAAGTTTTACGTTCAGTAGTTTGCCATTGCTTTCTGAACGACCGGCTCACGTGCCCACGTAAGTTACCAGCGTGGTGCTATCCGCTGCTGAATCTCGCGCAGCTGTTTTCCCCCATGTGGATATACGGGATTACGAACAACGTCGTTAACTCCTTGGCCAGGGAGGAGGTTTAGTTTAGTTTATTAGTCGACGTATCAACATTACGGCACACGGGTGTAACCCATCTGTGCTCCGTTCTACTCCTAACTCAAACCTGGGTCCAGAAAAACTCAGCTCAGTTCACGAACTCCGTAGCATCGATGAGGATCCTGAAATACTTCGGGTAGATTTTTAACTAGAAATTTTGCCCGGGCAGCGCTGTTAGGCTACTCTTTTTCGATTTCCAACTGCCAAGGGATTTTTTACGTGTGCAACAATACATGCGGGCGTCCGATCTCACTACGCAGAGACCAGGGGACATTTTTGTTACTAGAAGTCCACGTGAAAATATCCCGGCCCTCACTGGGGGTGGGGGGAGGGGGCGCTCTTGAACTAGGAACCTCCAGCAATCGAGGCAGACACCATACCTCGAGACCACACAACCCCCAGGACTGATGGAAGCCACGGGGTCGACCAACACGTCTTAGTTAGGGAAAGAAGAAGTGCCTCTAGGGACACCAGGGCCGTGCCATGCTGTGATACAGAGAGGCGGCACCGTAAGGGGGCGGCATAAGCAGCGAAGACGGGGGGGGGGGGGTGACGGCCTTTTGTAATGTTGCATCATTAAGGGGCGGCATTTCGAAAAATTGCATCATTAAGGGGCGGTATTTCGAAGACTTGCATCACACTGAGAAAATCTACCGCACTTTCCTGGGGAGGGGGGGGGGGGACTCTGTAGCATGAACATGCATCAGGCAGAGGAACTGATAGAAGATCGAAAGAATTTCATGTGGACCATGAGGAGAGCAATGTTCTGTAAATTACCTACTACGAGTTGATGATGATGATGATGGTGATGATGATGGTGGTGATAGTGATGACGATGGTGATGATGATGGTGGTGATAGTGATGACGATGATAAAATGGCAAAGATCTCTTGTCCACTCATTTAGGTGCATTCAGTATATGGTGCTGGTCTTGTGTTTTTGAAAGACCCGTCGACATTCGATGGATGCCGTGGTCAGTATCACTCCGACCGCATTTACTTCCAAGAATATTTTCTGGTGCCCATTTTAAGCTGGTCGACTCGGTGGCGCAAATAATTGGAAAAGAACACCCCTTCTTTAAAGGGAATTCGAATACATGACTACCGTACCAGCGCATGCGTGTTATTCACCGCTCTAATTAGGCTTTGTTTAGGTATTACTTTTATCCCTGCTGCAGACATGTATTACTTTAAGACAATGTATCTCATTAGTCGATTTATGCGTACACGTCATAAACAACAGATTCCACGATATCTTGCCTGGCATATCTCGCTGCATCTCGTCAGGTGCATTCTGCAGAGTTATATATCATATGTAGTGAATACATTAATTATACTTTGGCTGAAGTACTAAATATACAGTCACTGATACTATTCGAATGCATTATCGATTAGGCGATTCCAACCGGTATGGGGCACACATAAAAACTTCCTGTTAAATCTTAGACTTTCGTGGGGATATCAATATCAAAATCCACACTCCAACATTATCAGCGACCGCATATTTAGTAATTAAGCCAAAGTATTATTTCTTTAATCATTTCATATGATACATAACTTTGAAATATACACCTTAAGAGTTTCAGCGAAATATTCCATGCAAGGGATCGTGTTCATGGCAGTAGTACTACATGTTGTAAATCCATCTTAATGAGCAATGAGCAATGAGATATACAAAGAATAAAGAAGGAGGTGCGGGAGGTGCGGGGAGGTGCCGGAATAAAATAGTAAGCTCAAAGAAGGGGAGTGGGGGAACATAATTTATGCATAATCGATTGGTTTGCGCCGGCTGTTACGGGTTGATGTATTCGTATCTTTGTTAAGATCGGCGAACAACTGTCAGCAAAAAAGTCGATATTGTCCGTACCAGAAATAATGTGGTTTGTAAATTACACCTGTCGGCGATAGGTGGCGTTTTTAATCAGATCATCGGTACATGTAAACAATGATAAATGAATTGAGACACGGGGTTAGTTGGTACCACAGTCGCATTGCAGATGGTGCGATAACCAATTCGATAGAGTGTGTCGGGGTATCGCCAATGTGTAACTGGGGTGTATAATAGGTTAAGTTGGTACCATAGACCCCCGCCCTCATTTGGCAGCGTTAAGTTCGAATCTCAATGCTTTTTCGTTGGTAAGGTTACCACTTTATCACGTATGGGTGTACCTAGTTGTCATAGGGGGTGTGTAGTGTGTCATAGTGGGATATCACCAATGTGTAACTTGGGTGTCTCTTGGGTGCCCTACCATGCAACAGGTTCGGATCTCACTGTGTGGTGGGGTAGTGTGGCAGTGGTCGAGTGTGTAACGGGGATATGTGGTGCCGGAGGCATCGTTTGAGAATCGATTCACGCCGCGATTCGATAAGGATGTCCACCCTAGGCGGCTCTTTTTAAGTGTATACTAAGCCGTAAACGTATAACAGTGGTGTCTAGTTGCTGCCATAGCGCTTGAAAGGTTCGAAACCTGCTGTGTGGTGGTGTAGTGTGGCAGTGGGCGAGTATGTAACGCAGCTAGGTGGCGTCATTGACGGCTCGAATAACGCGGCTGGTTGATAACTATATCCAACATAGGCGCCAGAGAAGCGAATCCCGCTATGTGGGGAATCTGTTAAAGTAACATTGGTGTCACATGTTTCGTATCTTTGTTAAAGGTTGGTTTACAACAGCTGTGATAAAAATATCAATATTGTCCATGTCGTGTCCTCCTTTAAAGTGTCGTCCCTGGAGTGAAGAGAGTCGACACCCACATTATAATATTTTTTTTTCCTCTCAATATTCTGGAGAATCCACCAGCTTCCGTCCAACACACTCCATCAGCCTATGGACACCTTTTCCTATCACTCTCTCACTGTCGTACTATGCCCCCCTTCTCATACTTCCCCAACGCAACATACTCAACAACTATTGCTTCTAAAAATTAATAAAGACTAATTTATTAAAAGAAAAGTGTAACGTATATGAGACGTGTATGCGAAGAAAAAAGTGTGTCGTGTATTATAACATAAATGTGTATGTCAGCCTTCAAAGTTCAGGATCATAGTGTACACATCATGGCAAGGATCACACGACATCATTCGAGTCAGTACGAAAAACCTCACCGAAGTCGTATCCTTCTCTCCAGACATGTCCTCCTCCAGGAACTCTGATGACCATGAGATCTGAATCCCATGTAAATATATAATCCGTGGAAAAAACTGTTATTGTTCCTAACACAACTGTTCCTAACAGTTTATAGAAACTCCGGCTTCATAATTCCGGCGCGGTGAAAACAAACATGGAACACTGTCCTATGAACAAGACTTTTTGTCTCTTGATAAATGTTCACTAGTTCTCACTATTAAACAGTTATTGTATCTAGAATAAAATGGCTTATTTTATTCACTAGATATAGTCTGAAAGTTCTGATTTCCTTGATACGTGGCACAACTACACTTCAATGTTTGGTTTCATCTAATGTGAACATCAGTTCCTACTGATCTAGTTCCACGTGGGCTGAACCTCCATCACTTCAGGTGTGTTAACGATTGGTATTCACTCATGTAGGATACATATACCATTAGACTCCACCGAGCAATGTGTCTTAACTTCTTCCGTTGCGAAAGTTGCTGGCCCATCTCTCCACATCATACTTTATCTGGGATCGGATTTTTTAGTTGTTCCGGGTTCTTCATTCCAACCAGAGGAACCTGTAAAATAAATCATACAACTGGTGATAGCCTCCCCTTCACTGATCTCTATTAGATGATCGTGGGCATCGGCCTCGCTCAGAAAATATAATGTACCCATCAGGGACAGATGAACTGACCACATAGGTTATCATCAGGCCAAGACAAAAAAAAATCAGCAAACAGAATGCGGAACCCCGCCCACCAGGGACACCTACGGGAAGATCCCAATTATCCTTCATTACTCAATTCTCAACTAGTAAAGCTTATAAACACTTCACTAATCTATTCTTAACTAGCAGAGTTAATATCACTATTCTTACTCTAACTAGTTTCCACTAACAGTGCTAATCATCACACTATAGTTTAACAAGGCCACAGTCTATATTAATTAGAACTAATAGACTATATTGACTACCTTATGTAAAAACCGCCTCATTCCCGGGATGGCTACTACACTTTGCCATAACGGCACATGCTAGTTAATGTTAAATTAATCTAACACTGTAGAGCTCTCCCACAAACACGTCTATCATAATCCACGGTTCTTGGTCAACTCCCCCCTAGTTGATCCCAACTCGGGTTTATATGGCAAACTCCTAAAATTGGTCACGTGATATGGGTGACGTCCTGCAGGTGTTATTTGCGCATATCATCCATTGTCAGGAAACTATTTTCCTGGCTTAAGTCCTGTCAAAGTTGTCAGTAATAGTTTAGATTCTCAAAACAAGCCAGCGAGTTGCTGTCGAGTTCCAACAAAGAGTTTTCCTCAACAAGCTGTCAGTAGCAATCTGCCCCTCTGAGTGATGTCCGGAAACTATATGACATATGGACTGTTTACTTCCTTGCTGAGTACTTCCGTTTTCCATCCGACTTGTCAAAACGATGTATGATTCAGCGCACTCACTTCCTCCTCACTCACCACCAAATGTGTATATGGGCTGACCCCACGGCTTCCATTTGTATTCAAATGTTGACAACCTTGTCAAGGCGATGTCGGGATTCGGCTCCCGCACTTCCGACAGTGGCCAATCCGTCAACCAGATGTACAAGTACAACTGTTATTTCTGCCCGACCTGTTTTGGAAACACGTGTAGCCACAACTATGAATGTTTTCTCTGTATTCGTTGAAACCCTTGTTGCTTAGCAGATAGTCCGGTTAATCAAAAAATCCTCCCTAACAATTAGCTGGGTAAACGCACGGTTTCATTTTGTGACATAGGCCCCCTCTTAAGAGAGTAGTCCATCTCACTCTTCTCCACCGTGAGTTTAATCCAGATGATTCATTCTTCTTCTTCAGGAGCTGGGTGTCTTGATAAGAAATCCGCTCCAACATTTTCCTTCCCAGGAATGTACTCCACTGTGAAGTTATATGGTTGAAGTAACAACGACCACCGCATCAAACGGGCGTTGAGCTTCTGAGAAGTAGCCAGGAACATCAGGGGCTGATGATCCGACTGGACCCGAAACTTAACTCCATACAAATATGGCTGAAATTTTTGCACTGCCCATACGAGGGACAAGCACTCTCTCTCGACGGTTGAATAATTCCTCTCCGCCTGTAGAAGTTTCTTACTTGCGTATGCCACAGGTTTCAAAACCGAAGCATCGTCTTTTCCTTCCTGTAACAAAGCGGCTCCAATTCCAATCGCACTCGCATCTGTTCTCAACACAAATTGTTTGGAAAGGTCAGGGAGCTGTAATACAGGTTTGCTGACCAAGGCCTCCTTTAACTGACTATAGGCATTCTCACATTCTGGTGTCCAAATGATTTGGTCCGGGAATCCCTTTTTCAAGGTTTCCGTCAACGGAGCTCCCAGTTCAGTGAAATGTGGGATAAATTTGTGGTAGAACCCACACAACGAGAGAAACGATCGCACATCCTTCTTCGTTTTTGGCCTTGGTGCATTTCTGATTTTCTCCAGGTTCTTCTCTTCTGGAACAATGTGTCCTGGAGTGATGGTGTGACCTAGAAATTCCAGAGTCTGGTAACCAATCATGCACTTGGTTGGACGAGCAGTAAGCCCTGCTTCCTTGAGCCTCCTAAACACTCTCTCCAAGGATTGTAAGTGGTCATCCAAGCTGTCACTGGAAATCAGAATATCATCCATGAATGAGATGATGGACGGATCCTGTAACGGATCTAGTAAAGTCCTCATCATGCGTGTAAACACACTAGGTGCATTGCTGAGTCCAAAGGGCATGACCTTGAATTCGTAGTGTCCACTGGGTGTACTGAAAGCTAACAGTGGTCGAATCTCCGGTTTGACTGGTATCTGATAGTACCCCCGACTCAGATCCACCTTCGAAAAGTACCGAGCCTTATAGAGCCTAGCGAATAACTGAATTGGATTCGGCAAAGGTTCCACCTGAAACTGTGTATGACTGTTCAGAAGTCGGTAATCTATACACAACCGGTGTTCTCCACTTGGTTTGCGTAACAAAACTACCCCCGCATTGTATGGGGATGTGGATGGTGCAATCACGTCATCCTCCAGCAGTTTCTGTATTTCCTCCTCCAGGGCCTTTTCTTTAGAGAATGGCACTGGGTAAACCTTTTGGCGAACAGGCTCCTGTGTGGTCAAAGTCATCTCGAACTCAACCAACCTCGTTCGTCCTGGTTTATCAGTCAGTATCTCCTTATGAGACTTGAGAACCTGGGTTATCCTTTCCCTCTCCTGGGAGGTCAGATCAGGGTTCACTTTCACATCCCTATAGGTTTCCTGGTATACCAAGGGATATTCCCTGCCCTCGCTGGTTCCCACTTCTGTCTCCACTGCAACTGCCATTGCCATGAGGTGAGCTGCCTTGTCTCCGGGTCTCTCTTCGTATTTCCGCAAGAGATTGATATGGAAAATCTTCGACTTTCCCCGGATCCGGATTTGATAGTTGGTTCTGGATATCACCCTTTCCACGGGAAATGGTCCTTGCCAACCTATCTCCAGTTTGTTGTTTCCCGTTGGGAGTAGCAACAAGACTTTGTCTCCCACCTCTAGAGATCTTTCTTTAGACCTACGGTTGTAGTAAGCCGCATGTCTTTTCCTGGCCTTTTTCAAGTTTTGATTTGCCAGAGTCCATCCCTTATGGAGTTTTTCTTTCAGTTCCTCCACGTATTGATAGGATGAGATCACTTCTTCTGACGTCCCCTCTTCAGTCCAACTCCTCAACATGGCTTCCAACGGTCCTTTGATTGGACGACCAAACAGCAACGTAGCGGGTGGTAGTCCTGTTGAGCCATGAGGAACCTCCCGATAGGCAAAGAGTGCTGCTGGGATATATTCATCCCACCTATCAGGTTTTTCCTGCGCTAATTTCCTGAGCATTGTCATCAACGTGCCGTTGAAACGCTCTACTTGTCCATTGGCTTGAGGGTGGTAAGGGCTGGTATGTATGTGGTTAGAGTGAAACACCCTAAATACCTCCTCCATGAGTTTTCCACAAAACTGAGATCCATTATCCGTCAGAATTTGATCCGGAAAGCCTAATCTGGTAAAGGCCTCCATCAGTGCGTCCCCCACTCTTTTCGAGTCAATCGTGGTCAACGGTATCGCTTCACCCCACATTGTACAGCAATCCACCATTGTGAGTATATACATGTTCCTCTTCCTAGTCCTGGGAAGTGGACCCACGATATCGATGGCTACCCTCTCGAAAGGAGAGTTCATGATGGGCATCTCACTCAACATCACCGGTGCTGTCCAGTGTTTTGGTGCCACCCTCTGGCACTCCGGGCATGACTTCACATACCGACGCACATCATCTGTCATTCCCGGCCAATAGTAATGGCAGGAAATCCGCTGCATGGTGGCGGCAATACCCATGTGTCCACTAAAGGAGATGGTATGCCCCATATGAAGAATCTGGGACCGATGAGCTTTCGGGACGACCAACTGACCGTATAGGTTGTCTCCCCTTCCTGCTCTCCTGTAGAGTATCCTATTCTTCATGTAGTACTGCCCCCGTCCTGGTGGATCAGCACTTTTCTGCAGCTTTTTGTAGCAAGGACGTAAAGTATCATCCTCACTCTGGGCAGTTCGTAGCTCCCCCGGCATGGGGTTAGTCACAATTGCGTCTGCCTCTTCCGTTTTCGTCTGAGAGCGAGTCTGCATTGCTCCCATATGGATTGGCTCCCTGGGCATTCCCAGAAAGACATACCGGCAACCTAGGATGACTGGAAAAATGGGATCGGTCAATACAGCGGCCTTGATGGTGCCGGTGACGTACCTTGACCGAATCTCCACATTAGCAATGGGCAACTTCATGGTTACAGCACTCTTCTGTGCAGGCTGTATATCCAATGTCTCACCTGTGAATTGTTCTGGATGTACCAGATCCGCAGAAATCACGGCCTCCCCGTCCAGTCCTGTGTCGTATAAACACTCCACTTGACGACCGTTAACCTCTACCAATTCCACTACAGGTGGTTTTTCCTGGTCTGGAGTCTCTTCCTCGGCCTCGACCTGTTCGGTGGGCTCCACCTTAGGTTTTCCTGAGCACACGACGAATTGAGTGTCTCCTGACATTCCCTTGCAGTCAATAGCATTGTGCGTATTCGACTGGCATTGGTTGCACCATTTCCCTGTCCTAGATTTTCTATTGCCAGACTTGAATGAGCTCTCCTGGTGGCGAGCTTCCTTGTTGACCTTGGCATTTTCCGTGACAACCTCCTTGGAAGTCACTTGACATGCTGCGAAGTGAGGGTTCTTAGCCTTCGATTTGCAGTCCCTCGTATTGTGAGAGGGTGACTTACAAATTGAACACCACTTCTCCGACCATGGTCGTTTAGGTGTAGAGCTTGAAGTGCTCTTGCTTCCCTCCTTCTTCTTCTCTGAACTATCCTCTGATTTTTGCACATAAGGTTCCCACTTTTTTGTTCCTGAGTTTTTGGTTTTCTTTTTGTCATGTTTCTCTTGACTTTTGGAGTTGGTGGAAAGGTTCTCCCCTGCCTTCCCATGTACCTCGACGAACCGTTCTGCTAATTTAGTCACGAGGTCAATACGTTCCGCTCCTTGTTCTCCCAGGAACGTCCTGAGAGGTTTAGACATTTGCTTCTTCAACTGGTCGACCACCATGAGCTCTTCCAGACTCTCATAGTCATGTGCGAACCCAGCCAAATCCATCCACTTATGGAGATAAGATTTTAGACGCAAACTGTAGGCGGCAAACAACTCTCCGGGTTCTCGTTTCGCTGCTCGAAATTTTTTCCGGTAGGTATGTGACGTAACCTCGAATCGTTTCAGCAGAGCCGTCTTTAACTCGTCATAATTGTTCTCATGTCCTGGTGGCAGGCGAGTATAAACCTCGTAACCGGTCCCGCGTAATCCCTGGGATAGCTTAAGATTCCATTTGTTACGCTCCAGACCCATAGCAACTGACATAGCCTCGAAGCGTTGAAGGTATTGGTCAATCTTCTCTTTGTCCTCCTCGTAGACCGCCAAAGGAAACTTCATGGCATGGTACCCATGTCCACCTACTGGTGTTGACCCTGGGATGGAGGAACCTCCAACTGCTCCCTCAGTTTCTCCATTAGATTGACTCTTCAACTCGAGTTCCCTCATCCGGTACTCGTGCTCCCTCTTCTGTGCTTCTTGTTCAGCTTCTAATTTCCTAGCTGCTTGTTCAGCTTCAAATTTCCTAGCTGCTTGCTCAGCTTCAAATTTCCTAGCTGCTTGCTCAGCTTCCAATTTCCTAGCTGCTTGCTCAGCTTCAAATTTCTTAGCTGCTTGCTCAGCTTCCAATTTCTTAGCTGCTTGTTCCAACTCCATCCTTCTCAATTCCAGCTCGGCCTTTCGATCATCCCTTTCTGCTTGACGATACTCTCTCTCCACTTCTTGTATGTAATCCGTTAGAGCAGACCCCCCCAATCCCATGTCCTCCCCCTTTGCCTTTAATTCTGCTGTGCTAAGTTTAGGGGTGGCCATTATACAGAGAGGTAAGCTAGCAGGTCTAGTACATTATAACTGCAAATTACTATACAGATATATGAACAAGTACTATAAATCTAGATATTACCATGCACAGCACATTCACTCAGTGACAAGAGTAGAATCAGGACCACAGACCTATGCAGACGTGTGAAGTGTGAACAGGTAAGATATTAGTCCTAACCCCTATCCACATTCACTCTAGCTGGATTCTCCAAAATGATATCTCCCTCTTATAACTAAGGATCCCGTGTCAAAAGACCCCGCCGTCAGAAGATCCCACTGTCGAAGGTTCCTGCTTGCAGGAGATCTCGCTGTCCAAGGATTCCGTTTACGGGAGATCCCGCTGTCCAAAGATCACGTTTACGAGAGATCCCGCTGTCCAAAGATCCCGTTTACGAGAGATCCCGCTGTCCAAAGATCACGTTTACGAGCCCCCAATAATGTCGTGTCCTCCTTTAAAGTGTCGTCCCTGGAGTGAAGAGAGTCGACACCCACATTATAATATTTTTTTTTCCTCTCAATATTCTGGAGAATCCACCAGCTTCCGTCCAACACACTCCATCAGCCTATGGACACCTTTTCCTATCACTCTCTCACTGTCGTACTATGCCCCCCTTCTCATACTTCCCCAACGCAACATACTCAACAACTATTGCTTCTAAAAATTAATAAAGACTAATTTATTAAAAGAAAAGTGTAACGTATATGAGACGTGTATGCGAAGAAAAAAGTGTGTCGTGTATTATAACATAAATGTGTATGTCAGCCTTCAAAGTTCAGGATCATAGTGTACACATCATGGCAAGGATCACACGACATCATTCGAGTCAGTACGAAAAACCTCACCGAAGTCGTATCCTTCTCTCCAGACATGTCCTCCTCCAGGAACTCTGATGACCATGAGATCTGAATCCCATGTAAATATATAATCCGTGGAAAAAACTGTTATTGTTCCTAACACAACTGTTCCTAACAGTTTATAGAAACTCCGGCTTCATAATTCCGGCGCGGTGAAAACAAACATGGAACACTGTCCTATGAACAAGACTTTTTGTCTCTTGATAAATGTTCACTAGTTCTCACTATTAAACAGTTATTGTATCTAGAATAAAATGGCTTATTTTATTCACTAGATATAGTCTGAAAGTTCTGATTTCCTTGATACGTGGCACAACTACACTTCAATGTTTGGTTTCATCTAATGTGAACATCAGTTCCTACTGATCTAGTTCCACGTGGGCTGAACCTCCATCACTTCAGGTGTGTTAACGATTGGTATTCACTCATGTAGGATACATATACCATTAGACTCCACCGAGCAATGTGTCTTAACTTCTTCCGTTGCGAAAGTTGCTGGCCCATCTCTCCACATCATACTTTATCCGGGATCGGATTTTTTAGTTGTTCCGGGTTCTTCATTCCAACCAGAGGAACCTGTAAAATAAATCATACAACTGGTGATAGCCTCCCCTTCACTGATCTCTATTAGATGATCGTGGGCATCGGCCTCGCTCAGAAAATATAATGTACCCATCAGGGACAGATGAACTGACCACATAGGTTATCATCAGGCCAAGACAAAAAAAAATCAGCAAACAGAATGCGGAACCCCGCCCACCAGGGACACCTACGGGAAGATCCCAATTATCCTTCATTACTCAATTCTCAACTAGTAAAGCTTATAAACACTTCACTAATCTATTCTTAACTAGCAGAGTTAATATCACTATTCTTACTCTAACTAGTTTCCACTAACAGTGCTAATCATCACACTATAGTTTAACAAGGCCACAGTCTATATTAATTAGAACTAATAGACTATATTGACTACCTTATGTAAAAACCGCCTCATTCCCGGGATGGCTACTACACTTTGCCATAACGGCACATGCTAGTTAATGTTAAATTAATCTAACACTGTAGAGCTCTCCCACAAACACGTCTATCATAATCCACGGTTCTTGGTCAACTCCCCCCTAGTTGATCCCAACTCGGGTTTATATGGCAAACTCCTAAAATTGGTCACGTGATATGGGTGACGTCCTGCAGGTGTTATTTGCGCATATCATCCATTGTCAGGAAACTATTTTCCTGGCTTAAGTCCTGTCAAAGTTGTCAGTAATAGTTTAGATTCTCAAAACAAGCCAGCGAGTTGCTGTCGAGTTCCAACAAAGAGTTTTCCTCAACAAGCTGTCAGTAGCAATCTGCCCCTCTGAGTGATGTCCGGAAACTATATGACATATGGACTGTTTACTTCCTTGCTGAGTACTTCCGTTTTCCATCCGACTTGTCAAAACGATGTATGATTCAGCGCACTCACTTCCTCCTCACTCACCACCAAATGTGTATATGGGCTGACCCCACGGCTTCCATTTGTATTCAAATGTTGACAACCTTGTCAAGGCGATGTCGGGATTCGGCTCCCGCACTTCCGACAGTGGCCAATCCGTCAACCAGATGTACAAGTACAACTGTTATTTCTGCCCGACCTGTTTTGGAAACACGTGTAGCCACAACTATGAATGTTTTCTCTGTATTCGTTGAAACCCTTGTTGCTTAGCAGATAGTCCGGTTAATCAAAAAATCCTCCCTAACAATTAGCTGGGTAAACGCACGGTTTCATTTTGTGACAGTCCACAGGTGTATAGTAAAAGAAATAATGTGTATTGTGAATTAGTTGTGCTGGCGACAGTTGGTGCTATTAATTATATCACTATTATATGTTAACAAAGGAGAGCTCGCTTGAATCGTGTGTCGATCAATGCGGGAGAGATTGCCTGACGCGCAATTTACTGTGTAATGCCCATAGTGCCAGTTTTCCTATAGCGGTTATTAGTGATATGTTGAGACCTGTCGTGGTTTATGTTTTCCCCCGTTTCAAACTTCATGTCTCTACTCTTATGTATTATTGTGTTAGAATAAAAAAGCATCTCACACTATAGACATATACTACCATAATGTATACAGAAAGAAGCAACAGGCATATGCACAATATAGAAATATACTAAATACACAGTATGTTAATAAAGACAATTACATTATTACAAGTTAAGTTACATAACAAAGCGAACATAGGCGCCAGAGAAGCGTATCACGATGTGTCGCTTTGCATTCTTCTCAGAAACGCCAGTTCCACAGCCAGCAGATTCAGCGGTACTGCTCAGTGTCTTAACATTCATACAAAAGTGCAGGTTCTATGTAGTACCGCAACACTTTTTTTCTCGTAGCAATTGACAACTTTTTATTGGTCCTTATGTTTTTCATCTTCGCCATGACGATTCTTATTCTAACCTCTTCAAGGCATCTCCCAGCAGCTGTTATGACTGTTCCGAGATTCTTGTATCTATTCACTTGTTTCAGAATATTCCCATTTTCATGTATATTACATCGTGGTATTTCATTCTTCCTAGTGACGATCATAATCCGTGTCATTTTATAATTTAATTCTAACCCTAGTTGTTCACTGTGTACAACAAGCGCCTCTACTAAATATTGCAGATCCTACGCAGTGTCTGTTGATTACATAAATTATATGAAGGCCGTTGACAAGTTAAATTTGATGAAGACATTTTATTACAGAAATTAAATGAAGATATTTGACTAGAAATATTTAATAAAGCTACGAAAAATTAAAAAAAAAACAAAAAAACAAAAAAAAAAAACAAACAAACAAAAACAGAGATCTACCGGTGTGAGAAAAACATATAAGTATGGTAATGTCAGTTCCTGTGAACATATTTACCATAAGCATTCTGAATAGTATATGAATATTTAGCTTTAAGGTGAAATCAATACGGCTGTACCGATCGGAAACAAGAAGAATGACTAAAACAAATACTAATAAACAACAATCATTTATTAACTGGTGCCCACGTAGTTCACCATGGGCGTTCATGTCTCATTCAACAATTAGTATAATGTCTGAAGTCACATTTGCGACTTCAACATATGTTTTCATAGTATATGTATATATGAAGATATATTCAAGGTGATTTCTAAGAACACATTTCCTCATATCACACTTTACAAAAGACATATTTCGCTCAAACTTAAACATTAAGAGTGGAAAAGAGTATGTTGTAGATATTGTTTTTCCTTTGTTTCTAGGGGGACTTGATTATTTGCTGTTCTATCTGGGCATGGTATGTATATTTTCAACATATCTTCACTGATGTTTTTCATCTTGTCTGCTCATTGCGCCCGCTTCAAAGTCATACAAAAGTACAGTTTCTATGAAAGACAGAGACACTTTGCGGTTATTGTTAACCAAAATGACAAATGAGAGGTCGATTAATATGTAAGTATTTGTAAATAAATAAATATACACAGGGCTGGCTGGTATATAATGATAACAAAGGTAGCTAGTTTTAGAAAACGAAATAGACGTGTTAAAATAATAATATCCACACAGAATTGGTGTTACAGATTTCGCCTACTCCTCACCAAAATCAGACACCGAAGAAGGGTAATGACATTTTTACAGTTGCGAAGTGCCGTATTAGAAGCCCAAATATTAACCTCAAGGTGCGGGTTAATCCAAAGCTAGTGAGTGTCTTCATTCTGATCTAGAGTTGTTTACCGTGCCTCCCACGCAAACAGAGGTGGAATAGTGACTATGTGTAGCTTAACTGTGGTGGTACCATCTGGAGATATTAATCAGATACTTGATACCCAGTGAAGATGACAGATAACCGATGCGGGATAGGTCGCGTGGCCCTCAACAAAACCAACAATGAAATAATGGTGAAATGAAATGTTGCGTCTCCGCGAAGCATTATTTTAGAAACCAAAGATTACAATCGATCTGAGAGGGTAACAATAAACAGGTTAATCCTACCAGAAAGAGGTGTCTTATACAGTGGGTACCAATGACAGACAGCTGGCCAAAAAGAACAATACGGGTCTAGAGGGTACCATAGATCATATGGAGGTAACAGCTTCGATTCCGACGGGGTTGTGTGACGGAAATATTGGTTGTTTTAATTAGCTGTGATGGAGTTTACAGCTCCGATCAACAGGTTTTGAGAGGTCTAAATAGGCAGTATTTTAAAGAATTCAAGTATATTATTACAAGTTAAATTACATAATAAAATAAATACAGTGATGTGTATAAAATTATAAAAAACAAAAAAGTAAAAAACACCAGTGTTACATTAGCAAATAAGTGAAAAACACAACGGTATGAATACATTGGTGTATTAGTTACATACAAATGGTACATACAACATGCCCTCATGCAAGCGTAACGGCCTAGCTGTTAAATCACATGACCGCTATCTGTTCTATATTGCGACCAAATTACACCGATCGCCCCTCACGGCAGCGTAACAGACTAACACTTAAACCAAGCGCCCGTTATCTGTTCTATATTGTTGTCAACAATTATGTGCATGCCGCCATCATTTGATGTGAGTTTGATGATGAAGCCTGTCAGGAAACAACCATAGAGACATAGTAAAAGTGTAGTGAGAATACAAATCCAAGCGTATTGACTCTCGGTGTATCGTTATTCAGTTAACGTTTCCTGTTTCCTGCTCCAGTCTATTGTTGTAAAATCTTACCGAGGTGGACACTGTGGACCAAACCTACATGAGTGAAGTAGGATAGATACGGTTGTCATATGTGTCTTATAGGGATTGGTCATTGGTTTTATAAAAACTTATCGATGGAAGAAATGGCCCTTATACTACAAACAGAATAAACATTTACATTAATAATAACCACAACAAACACAGGACCAGCTACACTGGAGGTGACAAAAGTGACAGTCTACTTAGAGAAAACAGCGAATTTTCAACGAAAACATAGTCTATGTGTTATCTCCTTGGAAACGTAAATCTGGTTATATTTAAATCACCCTATGCACTCATGTCTCCCATGAAAACTAGCGTAATGTCTGAAGAAGTCAAATTTGAGGCTTCAAAATATGTTTTCGTAGTATATGTATATATGAAGATATATACAGGTGTTTTCTAACAACAAATTACCGCATGTTGCGCTTTACGTCCATACACAAGTATAGGTTCTATGAACAACACAACACCTACAAGTTGCTAAGATTGGCACCGAGTTACCAACAGCATTTCTGTCTAGAGTCAATACCACAAGACAAGACAATGTTTTTTTTCGACCTCTGATTGAGAACAACAGATATAAACGTAATTATGCAATTAACTCTTTACCACAGTACCGAGAAAGTTAAAAATATCATTTTAAATACGCTGACCACCATAGTAACACAACCAGTTAATTCTGCTTGCTCACTTTGTGTATTACCAACACCTACTATAGATTGTAGAAAATTTTCATTTCTACAACCAAGGTGAAAAATATCGGTCAAACTTATAAATGTCTCGTCCGAATTCATAAAAAGAAGGAAATAATGTTAGCCAAATATGAAAAATATCGGTCAAACTTATAAATGTCTCATCCAAACTTATGAAAAAATGGGAAAATTTGTTAACCTAAGGAGAAAAAATATTGACCCTGTAAAGAAACATTTACAACAAACTTATAAAAATTAGGAACATTTGTTAACCTAATGAGAAAAAAATATCGACATAGAGAGCAATATTTCATCTAATCTTGTAAAAAGTAGGAAAATTTGTCAACCGAAATGGGAAAAGGTCGGTCAAATACATAAATATCTCAACAAATTATAAAAAGTAGGAAATAATAGGGGCCAAGTAAAAAATAGCTTACCCAGATTTATAAAAGGTAGGAAAATGTGTTAGCCAAAAGGGGAAAATATTGATCAAACTAAGAAACATGTCGACCGAACTAGGAAAATAAGTGAACCAAAGTAATAAAAAGGTTGGGTAAATACAGAAATATGTTGACCAAACTTATAAATATCGCTGCTAAACTTATGAACACTAGGAAACTTTGTTAAACAAATGTGAAAAAATATCGACCAAACTTATAAAAAGATCCGCCAAACTTACGAAAAGTGGGAAACTGTGTTAACCAAAGTTGAAACTATATCGATCAAACTTATAAATGACTCGTTCGAATTCATAAAAAGTAGGAAATAATGTTAACCAAAAGGGGCAAAATATTGACCAAGTAAAGAAATGTCTCGTCCAAAATTGTAAAAAGTAGGACAAATTTGTTAATCAAAAGTGAAAAAAGATCGGCCAAACAGATAAATATTTCAACTAAACTTAAAAACAGTAGGAAAAATGTTGCTTCTATAGTTATGTCAAACGTGTCTTGATCTTTTATTTGAAAAGACATTTCACAATACATAATCAGCAACGTCAGCACTTTCCCTCTTTTACATTACTGAAAGCTTCAACTTATCATTCCAGCGTTTCTGTTTAAGAACCACTTATACAGACTAATCACTCATCACTCCATACTCTTGATTTTTTTTTCTTTATAACACAAAGTGTCTCTGTCTTTCATAGATAGCTTCACAACTTTTCCATGTCACAGCACCAAGAGCTCCAAACCTTCGTTGTACATGAGCTTCAACGACATAGTAATAACACCATTTATGGCAATGCAGTCTATGGCTCCACTTGGGATAGTTTCGATATCATCTGAGTATTCGTCAGCAAAGATCCATTTCCCATAACTGATATCTTCAAATTTCCATACCACAATGTCTGCTATACTAATCTTCGATTGTTCCAGCTATCAACACTGCAGGTGTTTTCTAGAAGCCTAGTGAAAATTTCATTTCTCACTTTTTCCACCTCTATTTCACTGTGTCATTTCACAACCAACCAACAGTGTCTGTTGCGAGGTCGGTCTTTCTTAATACATCTGCCATATTGACCCCTTGAATACCAGCGAATACATCTTCTAACCAATTTTCAACGTTTCATATCACTTAACACTAACATTCTCTTTGCTTACAACACAACCGGTTTTCTGCTGACTGGGTAAATTCCCCAACTTACTGGAGATAAATCGACTGTCCCCTATCTGACAAGACCCTTTATTAGACAATGACTATGAGCATCAACCACGATGGTCACTGCTAAGAAGAATACCAATAACAAACGATCTTCTTTACAGACGGCTATAGAATTATGATGTTATTAAGAGTTACAATGAGAAGAATAAGGAAGACAATAAAGGGTGAAAAGAGGTGACGTGTAGTAAGGATGTATGGAAGGAAAAGAGACACAATAGGCAAGATATATATTAAGAACACTAATAGATAGATCAAAATAGAAGAGAAAAGGCTTAATCAAGTGGATAATTTTATATACTTGAGGTCATTTATAACCAGATGGTAGGTACACAATAGAGCTTAAGAGCAGAATACGGCCAACAAAAGAGGTATTTCAGAAAATGAAACGTGTCTTAGGTGATAAGTCACTATCATTGAAGGAACAAATAAATAAACTTTCAACAATAAAATTACAAAAATTAATTTTCGACAATAAAAATTAAGAATTAAATTGCTACCAGAAACATTCAAATTAGAAACAATAAAGAGAAATTTACTGTATAATTTTTATTGTCGAAAATTAATTTTTGTAATTTTATTGTTGAAAGTTTATTTATTTGTTCCTTCAATGATAGTGACTTATCACCTAAGACACGTTTCATTTTCTGAAATACCTCTTTTGTTGGCCGTATTCTGCTCTTAAGCTCTATTGTGTACCTACCATCTGGTTATAAATGACCTCAAGTATATAAAATTATCCACTTGATTAAGCCTTTTCTCTTCTATTTTGATCTATCTATTAGTGTTCTTAATATATATCTTGCCTATTGTGTCTCTTTTCCTTCCATACATCCTTACTACACGTCACCTCTTTTCACCCTTTATTGTCTTCCTTATTCTTCTCATTGTAACTCTTAATAGCATCATCATTTTATAGCCGTCTGTAAAGAAGATCGTTTGTTATTGGTATTCTTCTTAGCAGTGACCATCCTGGTTGATGCTCATAGTCATTGTCTAATAAAGGGTCTTGTCAGATAGGGGACAGTCGATTTATCTCCAGTAAGTTGGGGAATTTACCCAGTCAGCAGAAAACCGGTTGTGTTGTAAGCAAAGAGAATGTTAGTGTTAAGTGATATGAAACGTTGAAAATTGGTTAGAAGATGTATTCGCTGGTATTCAAGGGGTCAATATGGCAGATGTATTAAGAAAGACCGACCTCGCAACAGACACTGTTGGTTGGTTGTGAAATGACACAGTGAAATAGAGGTGGAAAAAGTGAGAAATGAAATTTTCACTAGACTTCTAGAAAACACCTGCAGTGTTGATAGCTGGAACAATCGAAGATTAGTATAGCAGACATTGTGGTATGGAAATTTGAAGATATCAGTTATGGGAAATGGATCTTTGCTGACGAATACTCAGATGATATCGAAACTATCCCAAGTGGAGCCATAGACTGCATTGCCATAAATGGTGTTATTACTATGTCGTTGAAGCTCATGTACAACGAAGGTTTGGAGCTCTTGGTGCTGTGACATGGAAAAGTTGTGAAGCTATCTATGAAAGACAGAGACACTTTGTGTTATAAAGAAAAAAAAAATCAAGAGTATGGAGTGATGAGTGATTAGTCTGTATAAGTGGTTCTTAAACAGAAACGCTGGAATGATAAGTTGAAGCTTTCAGTAATGTAAAAGAGGGAAAGTGCTGACGTTGCTGATTATGTATTGTGAAATGTCTTTTCAAATAAAAGATCAAGACACGTTTGACATAACTATAGAAGCAACATTTTTCCTACTGTTTTTAAGTTTAGTTGAAATATTTATCTGTTTGGCCGATCTTTTTTCACTTTTGATTAACAAATTTGTCCTACTTTTTACAATTTTGGACGAGACATTTCTTTACTTGGTCAATATTTTGCCCCTTTTGGTTAACATTATTTCCTACTTTTTATGAATTCGAACGAGTCATTTATAAGTTTGATCGATATAGTTTCAACTTTGGTTAACACAGTTTCCCACTTTTCGTAAGTTTGGCGGAGCTTTTTATAAGTTTGGTCGATATTTTTTCACATTTGTTTAACAAAGTTTCCTAGTGTTCATAAGTTTAGCAGCGATATTTATAAGTTTGGTCAACATATTTCTGTATTTACCCAACCTTTTTATTACTTTGGTTCACTTATTTTCCTAGTTCGGTCGACATGTTTCTTAGTTTGATCAATATTTTCCCCTTTTGGCTAACACATTTTCCTACCTTTTATAAATCTGGGTAAGCTATTTTTTACTTGGCCCCTATTATTTCCTACTTTTTATAATTTGTTGAGATATTTATGTATTTGACCGACCTTTTCCCATTTCGGTTGACAAATTTTCCTACTTTTTACAAGATTAGATGAAATATTGCCCTCTATGTCGATATTTTTTTCTCATTAGGTTAACAAATGTTCCTAATTTTTATAAGTTTGTTGTAAATGTTTCTTTACAGGGTCAATATTTTTTCTCCTTAGGTTAACAAATTTTCCCATTTTTTCATAAGTTTGGATGAGACATTTATAAGTTTGACCGATATTTTTCATATTTGGCTAACATTATTTCCTTCTTTTTATGAATTCGGACGAGACATTTATAAGTTTGACCGATATTTTTCACCTTGGTTGTAGAAATGAAAATTTTCTACAATCTATAGTAGGTGTTGGTAATACACAAAGTGAGCAAGCAGAATTAACTGGTTGTGTTACTATGGTGGTCAGCGTATTTAAAATGATATTTTTAACTTTCTCGGTACTGTGGTAAAGAGGTAATTGCATAATTACGTTTATATCTGTTGTTCTCAATCAGAGGTCGAAAAAAAACATTGTCTTGTCTTGTGGTATTGACTCTAGACAGAAATGCTGTTGGTAACTCGGTGCCAATCTTAGCAACTTGTAGGTGTTGTGTTGTTCATAGAACCTATACTTGTGTATGGACGTAAAGCGCAACATGCGGTAATTTGTTGTTAGAAAACACCTGTATATATCTTCATATATACATATACTACGAAAACATATTTTGAAGCCTCAAATTTGACTTCTTCAGACATTACGCTAGTTTTCATGGGAGACATGAGTGCATAGGGTGATTTAAATATAACCAGATTTACGTTTCCAAGGAGATAACACATAGACTATGTTTTCGTTGAAAATTCGCTGTTTTCTCTAAGTAGACTGTCACTTTTGTCACCTCCAGTGTAGCTGGTCCTGTGTTTGTTGTGGTTATTATTAATGTAAATGTTTATTCTGTTTGTAGTATAAGGGCCATTTCTTCCATCGATAAGTTTTTATAAAACCAATGACCAATCCCTATAAGACACATATGACAACCGTATCTATCCTACTTCACTCATGTAGGTTTGGTCCACAGTGTCCACCTCGGTAAGATTTTACAACAATAGACTGGAGCAGGAAACAGGAAACGTTAACTGAATAACGATACACCGAGAGTCAATACGCTTGGATTTGTATTCTCACTACACTTTTACTATGTCTCTATGGTTGTTTCCTGACAGGCTTCATCATCAAACTCACATCAAATGATGGCGGCATGCACATAATTGTTGGCAACAATATAGAACAGATAACGGGCGCTTGGTTTAAGTGTTAGTCTGTTACGCTGCCGTGAGGGGCGATCGGTGTAATTTGGTCGCAATATAGAACAGATAGCGGTCATGTGATTTAACAGCTAGGCCGTTACGCTTGCATGAGGGCATGTTGTATGTACCATTTGTATGTAACTAATACACCAATGTATTCATACCGTTGTGTTTTTCACTTATTTGCTAATGTAACACTGGTGTTTTTTACTTTTTTGTTTTTTATAATTTTATACACATCACTGTATTTATTTTATTATGTAATTTAACTTGTAATAATATACTTGAATTCTTTAAAATACTGCCTATTTAGACCTCTCAAAACCTGTTGATCGGAGCTGTAAACTCCATCACAGCTAATTAAAACAACCAATATTTCCGTCACACAACCCCGTCGGAATCGAAGCTGTTACCTCCATATGATCTATGGTACCCTCTAGACCCGTATTGTTCTTTTTGGCCAGCTGTCTGTCATTGGTACCCACTGTATAAGACACCTCTTTCTGGTAGGATTAACCTGTTTATTGTTACCCTCTCAGATCGATTGTAATCTTTGGTTTCTAAAATAATGCTTCGCGGAGACGCAACATTTCATTTCACCATTATTTCATTGTTGGTTTTGTTGAGGGCCACGCGACCTATCCCGCATCGGTTATCTGTCATCTTCACTGGGTATCAAGTATCTGATTAATATCTCCAGATGGTACCACCACAGTTAAGCTACACATAGTCACTATTCCACCTCTGTTTGCGTGGGAGGCACGGTAAACAACTCTAGATCAGAATGAAGACACTCACTAGCTTTGGATTAACCCGCACCTTGAGGTTAATATTTGGGCTTCTAATACGGTACTTCGCAACTGTAAAAATGTCATTACCCTTCTTCGGTGTCTGATTTTGGTGAGGAGTAGGCGAAATCTGTAACACCAATTCTGTGTGGATATTATTATTTTAACACGTCTATTTCGTTTTCTAAAACTAGCTACCTTTGTTATCATTATATACCAGCCAGCCCTGTGTATATTTATTTATTTACAAATACTTACATATTAATCGACCTCTCATTTGTCATTTTGGTTAACAATAACCGCAAAGTGTCTCTGTCTTTCATAGAAACTGTACTTTTGTATGACTTTGAAGCGGGCGCAATGAGCAGACAAGATGAAAAACATCAGTGAAGATATGTTGAAAATATACATACCATGCCCAGATAGAACAGCAAATAATCAAGTCCCCCTAGAAACAAAGGAAAAACAATATCTACAACATACTCTTTTCCACTCTTAATGTTTAAGTTTGAGCGAAATATGTCTTTTGTAGAGTGTGATATGAGGAAATGTGTTCTTAGAAATCACCTTGAATATATCTTCATATATACATATACTATGAAAACATATGTTGAAGTCGCAAATGTGACTTCAGACATTATACTAATTGTTGAATGAGACATGAACGCCCATGGTGAACTACGTGGGCACCAGTTAATAAATGATTGTTGTTTATTAGTATTTGTTTTAGTCATTCTTCTTGTTTCCGATCGGTACAGCCGTATTGATTTCACCTTAAAGCTAAATATTCATATACTATTCAGAATGCTTATGGTAAATATGTTCACAGGAACTGACATTACCATACTTATATGTTTTTCTCACACCGGTAGATCTCTGTTTTTGTTTTTTTTTTTTTTTTTTTTTTTATTTTTTTATTTTTTTTTTATTTTTCGTAGCTTTATTAAATATTTCTAGTCAAATATCTTCATTTAATTTCTGTAATAAAATGTCTTCATCAAATTTAACTTGTCAACGGCCTTCATATAATTTATGTAATCAACAGACACTGCGTAGGATCTGCAATATTTAGTAGAGGCGCTTGTTGTACACAGTGAACAACTAGGGTTAGAATTAAATTATAAAATGACACGGATTATGATCGTCACTAGGAAGAATGAAATACCACGATGTAATATACATGAAAATGGGAATATTCTGAAACAAGTGAATAGATACAAGAATCTCGGAACAGTCATAACAGCTGCTGGGAGATGCCTTGAAGAGGTTAGAATAAGAATCGTCATGGCGAAGATGAAAAACATAAGGACCAATAAAAAGTTGTCAATTGCTACGAGAAAAAAAGTGTTGCGGTACTACATAGAACCTGCACTTTTGTATGAATGTTAAGACACTGAGCAGTACCGCTGAATCTGCTGGCTGTGGAACTGGCGTTTCTGAGAAGAATGCAAAGCGACACATCGTGATACGCTTCTCTGGCGCCTATGTTCGCTTTGTTATGTAACTTAACTTGTAATAATGTAATTGTCTTTATTAACATACTGTGTATTTAGTATATTTCTATATTGTGCATATGCCTGTTGCTTCTTTCTGTATACATTATGGTAGTATATGTCTATAGTGTGAGATGCTTTTTTATTCTAACACAATAATACATAAGAGTAGAGACATGAAGTTTGAAACGGGGGAAAACATAAACCACGACAGGTCTCAACATATCACTAATAACCGCTATAGGAAAACTGGCACTATGGGCATTACACAGTAAATTGCGCGTCAGGCAATCTCTCCCGCATTGATCGACACACGATTCAAGCGAGCTCTCCTTTGTTAACATATAATAGTGATATAATTAATAGCACCAACTGTCGCCAGCACAACTAATTCACAATACACATTATTTCTTTTACTATACACCTGTGAACAATATTGATATTTTTATCACAGCTGTTGTAAACCAACCTTTAACAAAGATACGAAACATGTGACACCAATGTTACTTTAACAGATTCCCCACATAGCGGGATTCGCTTCTCTGGCGCCTATGTTGGATATAGTTATCAACCAGCCGCGTTATTCGAGCCGTCAATGACGCCACCTAGCTGCGTTACATACTCGCCCACTGCCACTTTACACCACCACACAGCAGGTTTCGAACCTTTCAAGCGCTATGGCAGCAACTAGACACCACTGTTATACGTTTACGGCTTAGTATACACTTAAAAAGAGCCGCCTAGGGTGGACATCCTTATCGAATCGCGGCGTGAATCGATTCTCAAACGATGCCTCCGGCACCACCTATCCCCGTTACACACTCGACCACTGCCACACTACCCCACCACACAGTGAGATCCGAACCTGTTGCATGGTAGGGCACCCAAGAGACACCCAAGTTACACATTGGTGATATCCCACTATGACACACTACACACCCCCTATGACAACTAGGTACACCCATACGTGATAAAGTGGTAACCTTACCAACGAAAAAGCATTGAGATTCGAACTTAACGCTGCCAAATGAGGGCGGGGGTCTATGGTACCAACTTAACCTATTATACACCCCAGTTACACATTGGCGATACCCCGACACACTCTATCGAATTGGTTATCGCACCATCTGCAATGCGACTGTGGTACCAACTAACCCCGTGTCTCAATTCATTTATCATTGTTTACATATACCGATGATCTGATTAAAAACGCCACCTATCGCCGACAGGTGTAATTTACAAACCACATTATTTCTGGTACGGACAATATCGACTTTTTTGCTGACAGTTGTTCGCCGATCTTAACAAAGATACGAATACATCAACCCGTAACAGCCGGCGCAAACCAATCGATTATGCATAAATTATGTTCCCCCACTCCCCTTCTTTGAGCTTACTATTTTATTCCGGCACCTCCCCGCACCTCCCGCACCTCCTTCTTTATTCTTTGTATATCTCATTGCTCATTAAGATGGATTTACAACATGTAGTACTACTCATGGCGTCTATGTTAAAATGTACCGATCTACGTGGCGAAGGAATTTACGGACGCGGTTCGTAATCCCGTATACCCGCTTTTGAAACACAGCTGCGCGTGATTTGGCAGCAGACAACGTTACAATGGCATCGTTGCCGGTCGTTCAGAAAGCAATGGCAAACTACTGAACGTAAACTTGCCAAGAGATCTCAGCGGCAGAAATGCTGGTGTTGACTGCGATGCCTTATAAAGGATATACCAACAACACATTTCTTTTAATGTATTACCTTTTATTATTATTCCCATATCCTTTACAGGACATCGCTGTCAACATCAGCATCTTTCAGCTGATTGTTGATTTCTAGGCAAGATTACGCTCAGTAGTTTGCCATTGATTTCTGGGCGACCGGCTCACATACCCCGTAAGTTACCGACGCGAAGAGAATTGCTACCGATTCTCGCGCAACGTCACGTTACCCACCAGAGTTTACGAGATTACGGAGAAAGTCGTGTAACCTCTAGACCAGTGAGACCGGCAATGTATAACTTTAATCCATTGTATTATATATTTTACTAACTGTCTATGTTTAAATTTATTATTTATTCCACTTTATTCCACTGCTTACTTGACTTGTTCTACCTCATGCGGCTTACAGACACAAAACTTGCACAACTATCGAAATTAGACTAAGGTGTATTATTTGCGGTGTTTATTTTGGGTCACCTAGGACCTAGGTGTTTGTTTTGGTGCAGCAGCTCATGTTTCTTCTCGTTATTGAACACGATAGTTACCAACTATTATTTTTACTAGAAGTACGGTTCAGGAGCGTACGAGGCCCTCACCTGTGGGACATGGCTGAACGCCTCTAAGTCGGGTCCCTCGGGTTCCAGGGTTTGGCCACCACTCGCCACCTGCTCGTGGAGACGAGGTCTCGGAGGTTTGACGCTGAGCCGCCAGCGTCTGCAGCCTACCTTGTGCCAGACGTATTGGTTATCCATTCCTCTGGAAAACACAAGGCAAGGCCGAGAGAGGGAACATGTCGTTTGGGCACCACATGATTCTCTGAAGCTCTGCCCAGGCATTGTGATGGAATTTTGGCCACATTCCAACTCACATACTTTGGTCTGTCAAGACTTCAAGATGCCACTCATTACCGTCGATGTCTGAAACAAAACTATTGCTCGAATTGGAGATGATAACGAAGAGATTTGAGACCAACTATTGCTTCAGTTAGAGACATCAGCTTAGAGATCTGAGACCAACTATTGCTTGAATTAGAGGTGTTAACTTAGAGATCTGAGACCAACTATTCTTTGAATTAGAGACATTAACTTAGAGGTCTAAGACCAACTATTGCTTAATTAGAGATGTTAAGTTAGAGATCTGAGACCGACTATTGTTTGAATTAGAGGTGTTAACTTAGAGATCCAAGACAAACTTAAGAGTTCTATGTGCGAACAAGAAAGGAGAAGGTATATGGTTGTCACTCTTGGCTGTTTTGCAAGTGTTTATGATAACCTCTTTTCTAACTGTTGTATCTATTGATTAATACGACCATTTGTACTAATCCCAACACACGGATCTCTCCTTGTTGATTCCATCAGCGCGTTGGGTTGGATGCATAAGAATGCATAAGAAAATGCAAAGCATACCATGGACAGCCAGAAAGACCAATGAACAAGTCCTTCAAGAAACAAATGAAGATCGTAAATTGATTAGAGACATTAGACGTAGACAGTCACAATTGCTTGGGCATGTTATGAGAAGAAATGATTTGGAGAACTTGATGACAACTGGTAAGATCGAGGGGAACAGACCAAGGGGAAGACCTAGAAGCAAATACCTGGGTGGCTTGGCCTTGTGGCATGGTCGAGACAGAAACACGGAGCTGATCCACGACTCTGGTGATCGAGTAAGATGGCAGAACATGACCGCCCACGCTTATCGGCATGACACATGATGGATGGATGTTGGGTTGGAGACTGTTGGTAATGAAATACCTAACCCCCTGGGGGAGGAACACGATCTGTGATAATCTCCCTGGATAGATCATGAGGTAGCTGACTTTTAAGGTATAGGGTTGAGATCAGGCCCAGGAAGTGTAACAAGGTTATCTGAGCGGGAATGTTGTCATGTGAATTAAATGAAGCTGCGGAGAAATTGAGTGGATAAGTCCAGACTGGTAGCTGACAGCCGGGGAATTAGTGTAATCGCTAGGTGGGCACGCGGATATGTCATGAGCCTGGTAGGACGAGCGCTTGTCCGCTAAGAGACGAGCTGGAGTCTCACACTGGCCACCTATTCATGGCCTTGTTCCTAACACATCACAGGCCCTAACAGATTCTTACTTCGGGACTTTTAGTTAGTTAATCGAGGTTTTCATCGGTAGGCCCGGGTTCGAATCCTCGGTAAGGTGTAGATGTTTTTTTAGGTCGGGGGCAAAAAGAAAACCCCAACCTGCACAGTTCGCGGCGATTGCACTAGTCAAGCGACCTTAATTCCTCAGGTTACTTCCTTGTCTCTCTCTTCACACGCACACACGCACGCGCGCGCGCGCACACAGACACACACACACACACACAACCTTGTCCTACACCGCAAGGCAGTAGATGAAAGGTTTGACAGTTAGCAGGCGACATGAGATCATTCTCGGAGCAGAGGTAGTAAAAGACACGTGGCAGTGGAGCAGTCCCGTCGGCATAACCATAAGGATCTCACGAGTGTTGGGGGTCTTGCGTTATTATTTATATATGAGATGGCTCAGCTTACTACCTTTTGGCTAGGATATCAAAGTGTAGACTTATCTGCACTTGATCTGGTCAGGATGCAGAGACGGTCATCCAAACTGCAAACTCGAATCACCAAATCACTGGCCACTAACACTGGCAGGCCGGCCTTTATGGACCACAATGGGTCGAAACTCGAAAGGCACATAATGGGACTAAGAGGCCCTAAAATGAAGAAGCATAAGATGTAAAGTATAGATGATATAGTACTTGTTTTTGTGGGGGGGGGGGGGAGGGGGGGTAGCATTAGCTCGCTTTCAACTCATGCGTAGTCTATTCATTTGCTACTGCCTGTAATGCACTGAACTGATTTTAGCGAGTGGATTCGCTTTCCACATTACCAGTGTCCCTCGCCATCACGCAAACCCACTTCGACTTCTGATGCACTTGTAATTTACGTACCCAAGTCAAGGACGAGAAGTCAACATTTTAGTCCAACTGGTGTAGGAGTTGAACCCGCTACCTTGGCATCAGCACACCAGCACTTTAAGAGCGAGCGCTCTTTTCCTTTTGGCCATGCTGTCCTTCTGGTACATATATTTTTGTTAGGTTACATTATATTTGAACATGCGTCTTTTAGTATAAGAAACAGTATAAGAAGCCGTCGCCGTAGTTCTGTGACCTGTGAAGTTAAATCTACTTCTCTTAGGACGTTCTGGGGGTCAGCGAGCGAGAGTGAAACACAGCTTACATTTGAAACATTACATTTGAACACGCGTCTTTTAGTACAGGAAACTGTATAACAAGCCGTCACATGTGACCTGTGAAGTTAAATCTACTTCCCCTAGAGGCTGTGAGGGTGAGCGAGCGAGCGAGAGTGAAACAAAGCTTCCTGATACCAACCTAGATCTCTTCCAGCCAGTCGGTATGTGCTGTACTCAATCATAACCTGGTTAATTTGCCTCGAAGATGGGACATTCCAATACCAGCCTTGCACACCCCGCTTTCTGAGCTTGGAAAGGATGGGGGACCTGGAAAACAGTCGTCGTAGAGAGGGCGCTTTGGTACTGGGTCGGGGGATCGGTGGTTACGCCAACCTGACCCTGATAAATGTAATTCCTTTCCGGTATCAGTTGACATGAATTTCAGTGCATCGGATGGAAGAGTTAAAGCTCAGTTTTGCCGAGGATTCACCAACCAACTATCCAAAAAGCCTCTTCATTGACTCACCCCCTCCCTCCCCCTTTACTCCACACTAATGACTCTCTAAACTGTTAAAGGATCGAGACATTTCCATACAGTTCATCGTTGCAGGGAGACTGTTAATTGTTATTGTGTACTCTAATTCATTGCTGTAGTTGTTTTTTTTTTTGGTGTTTGTGTGTTATAGAGCTGACAGTCAAAGCATGTCTATCTGTTGTTTCACCTTGTACTTGCGGTATAGACAATATCTTATTATCTCATGTCTTGTGTGCTCTGATAGTTGAGGACACGCATCGATGTTGGTGTTGTTTGGTCGTTTTTTTTTTTTGGTGTTTTTTACGCACCGGTTTTGCTTACCCCACTTCCTGTTTAGCTTAGAGAGGGGAATGAGAGCAGCATAGTCTCCGTGAAGATGTAGCGGTTCTTGTGCGACTGTCCCAAGTGTGAGAACCGCTCATATATGCTATAGTTGTTCAACGGATAAACATCTCACAGTGTGTGTGTGTGTGTGTGTGTGTGTGCGCGCGCGCGTGCGTGCGTGTGTATGTGTGTGGTTTGTCAGTTTGAGAACACCTGTTTACGTTCACATATTGGTTTTATTGCCGCTAAAGTTCAAGCTTAATTTCTAAGGGAGTGTCGGGAATTAACATATCACTGGATGTAGTTTATAATCTACGCCTGGAGACATAAAACTCCGACATGATGATTTGGTGGCTAGACTGCAGAAATTATTCTCACCCTTCCCTCAAGTTTAGGACAAATAGCGCAAAATAAGAGGATGGAAGGGGGGGGGGGGGGGGTTCAGCGGCGAGACAACATACTTATTTGCACCGGAAGCGCGATAATTCGTGCTCAGTTACTTCTTCTTCCCCCTCTTCATCTTTCTCCCCTCTTCATCCTTCTCTCCTCTTTCTCTTGCCTCCTCCTCTTCTTGTTCCCCCTAACCATATACTTCTTCCTTTTCTTCTTCTGTTCCCTCCTCTTCTTAATTTTCTTCTTCTTCTCTTCCTTCTCGTGTTCTCTTCTTCTTTCTACATCTCCTCCTCCACTTCGTCTTCTTCCTCCACCACCTCCTCCACTTCTTCTTTCATTGTAACTTTGAACGTAGAGCAGGACAACCACAAGATACAGCAGTTAGCGAGTAGTTAAGTTATTCATATCGATTTGCTTGTTGTGTGTAACTGTTGACTGCCAAGTAATACATTAGCAAAATAATGTGTTTATATCTCTTTGCTTTTTCTGAAGACCCCACGAAGTTACGAACCAAGGAGAAATGTTTCCAGTTCAGTTCAATTGTGTATGTTAGTTAGTTAGTTAGTCGACAGATCATCCTCATTGCACATCGAACCATTCAGTCCATAAGTGCTCGGATCCCCTCCTCAGCAAATCCCGCAACGTGTAGCGGCTAACGACGCCAGTTCTGTGTTGGTTTATAAATCTTCTTTGGCTTCCTGCGTAGTGTTCTTGTTTGGCCACCCCTCTTTTAATTTGCTGCTCTCGCAGTCTGCCCATTGTTGTAGATTCACAGTCATCACTTGGTTCTCGCAAAAGTCTTACTTCTCGTAGAGCATTCAGAATGTCGGCCTGGTCCATGGCGCGTCCGCCCTCCACAGTAGCCGCACCTGCGAGCTTGTCAGCCCGCTCATTTCCTTGTACTCCCGCATGCCCTGGCACGAAGATGAAACTAATCTTTGCCAGTCGAGACCGCTCCAAAGGCAGCAACCATTCTCTTCGGATCGACCCCTCCTCTATCCTCTTGATCATGTTCATTGAGTCGCTAAGGAAACAAGCCCTAGTGAATGTCTGTATCTCGAGCCATGTTATTGCTTTACTTACTGCCATGACTTCCATGGTCAGGCTACTTGTGGTTTCAGTGAAAGCACCAGAGTCCTCCTTCACAATTCTCCCTCCGGCCCGAGCTGTAAAGGCCCATGAGCTTCTCACATGTCGGACGACCGACCCATCTGTGTAGATGACCGCGTCACCGTCTAGCGAATTCTCGAAAATCAACGCTTGTACTTCAGCCTCAACAGCAGCCGGATTTTCATGTCTGCATTTTCTATCTAGTTGGATGCAAACTGAAAAGGATGTGCAGAAGTCTGTTGGCACTTGCACCCACTCCTCGCCAGGTTCTAAGTCCTCAAGTGTCTTCGGCTTGACCCATCCACGACCGTCCTCTTTTTAACCTGCTGCCCTTCACCTTCCTAATTTAACTATGCAGTGGATGTTGTGTGTTTGCGTTAATTCTGAGGTAGGCGCGTGCCCTGCAACCTTGTATTCTCTCTTCAATGGTTGGAAACCCAAGAAGGTAGCGCATCGCCCTGCATGCTGTATCTCTTGTACATCCAAGAATAATGCGCATAGCTTCATTCTGTATCCTTTTCATCCTTTCTATCTGCTTATGGCTGAGAGTCAGGATTGCCATTGCATACTCCAAAACGGACATGACCAACCCCTCGTACAGAAGACATAGATGGCGCTGCTCACAGTTTGCTGCCGCCATCACCCGCATCGCTGCCAAACCCCGCTTGGCCTTTGTTATCACCTGGTCTATGTGTACATTATAAGCAAGGCTTCGATCAAACCGTATCCCCAGGTAATTCATTGCCTGCGTTCTTTCCACCGTCTCTGAACACAGCATTACAGTTGGTGTTTGAGTGTTGACAATATGATTATTCAACGAGAACCAAGTCACTGTTGCCTTTGTTGGGTTGGCCATTGCCCCAGCTTCATCACACCAAGTACTTATGCGATTGAGTTCGGTTTGTAGTTCCACAGCAACCTCCTCTCTATCCTTCCCCTGACGATACACTAAAACATCATCGGCATATGACAATGTCCTGCCAGGTCCAGTGATCTGCTCACTGGTGATTCTCACTGTGTAGGCGTTGAACAGTACCGGAGATAATGGTGATCCCTGTGGTAGGCCAGGATATATTGTTGTTGGTTCCGAAGTCCAACTGCCACATCTAAAAACTACTTTCCGTTGGAAGAGGGCTGCAGCGATCCAACTAAGGAGGAATGGACTTACGTTTAGTTCGAGAAGCTGAAACATTAAAACATCCAGTGGTACTCTGTTGTATGCGTCCTCAAGATCAATCGCTGCAGCAACGGTTTCAGTGCCTGAGTGGAAACCTTCATAGACATCCTGGGCAAAGACTGCTGCATTGGTCCAGGTTTCTCTCTTTGGACGGTACCCACCCAGGGTGGGTGGGAAAACACCTTGCCTCTCTAGTTGGCTTGATATTTTCCTGGCAATTACCTTCTCCAGCAGCTTGTCTATTGTATTCTGCATGGTTATAATTCGATATCCCTGAATTTGTTTGTGGTCTTTGTCAGGCTTCGGCAAGGGAATCAGATAGCTGTGTAACCATTCCTCCTTGATGCTAGCACTCCCTATACTGTTGTTGTACATGTCTGCTAGTTTCTCTAGCTCATTGTCGGTACACCTATTTATGTCGTCGTATCTTATGCCATCAGGACCTGGAGCACTGTTTTTTGATCGTCGAAGCACAGCCTTGATTTCTTTCACTGTCACTGTGTCTTCATCCGAAGTGTTCTGGGCCTTGCGTCTGTCTGAAGTGACCTCCTTGGCCAGATTTCGGCCTCCCATGTCTGTCTGGTTGCTTTGCTCAAGGAAGCGTTCAAAGAGGGCTTTGCCCTTGTCCTCGTCAGTCCTCTGCCAGATGAGGTCAGCACCTTGGAAGTCAGAAATGCTCTTATTCTTGACTACACCACTCATGCTTTTATGTAGTCGCCAGAACAATTTCAGTGACTTGTCTGTGCTTACTCTTTGACACACCTCTGCCCATTTTTCGCTTTTAACAACCTTGACCAGTTTTTTGAAGTAGCTTACTTTTGTGTGCATCTCTCTTTCTAAGTGCAAGCAGGGACTAGGATGACCAGCTCTGTTCTTCTTGGCATTTTGCCATCTCCTTACAGCACTACGCTTATCCACCCAAGCCTTCTCCACCTCGAAACTCCACCACGGTGGCTGCTCCCAGCTTTTTTTCCTGCCCTGAAACGTTCTGCGCTTGTCACGTCTTATTTTACTCACCACAACTTGCCCTGTACTGTCATACTGGAAAGTCTTTACCTTTAGCTTGTGCTGCCTGGTTCTGCCTTTCTCCACCAATATGCTGCAAGGGTGATGGTCGCTGCCATGGTGTCCTAGGACACCCCATCTACACACTGTAGTGAGTGAAGGTGAAACTAGCGCCAGATCAATAGCACTGTCCTCATCGCCCGGACGGCTTGCTGTCCTGGTGACACAGCCACTGTTGATACAAACTAGGTCGATGGTTTCCAGTGCAGTCTCGAGCTCCTCCCCCTGTGTATTGGAGGAAGTGTTTCCCCATGATCTGCCTTTAGCCTTGAAGTCACCACAGAAAATAACATTTCTCTCGTGGCCTAATATGCCACTTAAGCACTGCCACTTCTGGGCGTCCACACTGGCATTGCGGGCATAAACATTAACCACCACGAATGGTATACTGGAATGAACTCTCAACGCCTGTATTTGTATATCGTCACTGTCTCAACTGGACATGTCTAGCTCTGACGCCACCATGCTGTCGCGAACGAGAATCGCCATTCCCAGATGTCGTCTGTTGTAGAAACATTTGAAGCCGGCAATTTGGAGTAGCTGATCGCCCAGTCTCGTCTCCTGGAGTGCTACAATGTCGTTCCTGTAAACTAGGGTTTCTAAAATAGAGCCCCGTTGTTTTACACTGGCACAGTACCAATATAGAATACGGATATTCCTGAGTCCTAGTCGGTGACACTTGAGTCTAAAACGCCTCAAACCTCCACGCTTACCTTGCTTTTTTTTCCTTGCGCGGCTACCACGCCGCTTCGGTATGTTGACTGCTGACCGTACGAAGAAAACACGTTGTTCCGCCATGTTGAAAAAAAAAAACGTAAACACAGACTGAGAACACCACACACGCTGCTGAAAATTAACTCAAGGATGGCTTCGCTCGATGCACGAACTCCGTAGCACCCGCGCAGATCTTGAGTAGAAACTCCTGGTTTTACATCCTGGCACACCAATTACACGCAAGAGATGAATAAATCCATCCCCTACGCGAAAAAGTTAACGAACACAAAACAACACGACCGTCCGTCGCCATCTTGAAACCGGAAGGCTTCAATTGTGTATAACAGCAAACACTATCAGATAAGAAACAAGAGAAGATTTGAGGTTTAGTGTCCAGGACTGCGATGCTGACTGATGTCTTCACACAAATTCCACAAAAAGATGTACTAGTTTTGGATCAGAATGAATCTTTCAGACGTGGACATTTAAACCACTTGGATTACTTCAACATGAAAACATGATGATGATGGATGCATACAAAGGAAATTCTATGTTGCCTTTCAAGAACCACCTTTGGAGGAACTCATTCAATTAGTTTAGTGGGTTGAGGAACTCATTCAGTTAATGGGTTGAGGAACTCATTCAGTTAGTTTAGTGGGTTGAGGAACTCATTAAGTTAATGGGTTGAGGAACTCATTACTCATTCAGTTAGTGGATTGAGCAACTCATTCAATCTAATCTCAACTCGTTCCTCTTGTACTTTGCTGTGTTGAGGTGAAGCATAAACAGAGGGAGGGTGCTTGTTTATAGGCTTCATATAACGAGATTCCCATGGACTCTGTAATTCTCTCTGTCCATCGCTTACATGGTCGGCCTCTGCTTCTGGTTCCATTTGATCTGTACAACAATTGCCTGTTGTGGTATACTGTCAGTTGGTAGCTTAGTTATGTGGCTGAACCATTTTATTTGCTGTATAGAGCCGGGAATGTTCCCAAGAACCGCTGGTGTCTAATGACACGCCTGCTCTTTTGGGTTGTGAGATTGGATACCTAGCCCTCTCAAATAAGGACAAAATAGGAGATTCCGTGTGTAAGTTTGGCACGTTAAAAATCACATAGCAGTTGGAAATCGCGAAGAGTAGGCCGTTAACTCGCTGCCTTGGCATAATTGTTAGGCAAACAAACCTACACACGGGAAATTAGAGCCATGTTACCGTGGATGGAATGTGTTTAGAGGGAGTAAACTTAAAACAAATGCATACCGAAGTCGAACACCCTGACCTATGAGGTGCATAACTGGGGTCACGCATTTCCCGCCAAATAGGAACGAAGAAGAAGTATCAATAAAGTGAAAATTGAACAAACTAAACGTTATTTCTGTCTATTTGTAAGTTTTCTTTCATTTCAAATAATGAAATGTTATTTTACTGCGGGGAAGGATGTGGGCGAGCCTACGGGTCTACAACTTCACGTTTGAGAATGGAGGTGGAGGCGGTCATAGCAGCTTTAAGATGGGCAGCGGGTAATGGAGTTACCAGAGCAATCATAATGTCGGATGCTCACTCTGGATGAATTTCAAAACGGACACTTGTGGCACGAGTGGATACCAAGCACTGACACTTGAATCTTAAAAGGGCATGCATGGATGTACTGCCCGGGTCGTGCAGGAGTGGATACCAAGGACTAACACTTGAATCTTAAAGGGACTTACATGAATACACTGCCCGGTTCACGGAGGTGTGCCAGGTAACGACAGGACAGATTTATTAACGACTACAACGCCAGGCTACCGACGGCTGTAGTTAAGAAGTGGTGAACGAATTTTGCAATCCTGCAAATGGTTCGAAAACAGCTGTAAGCGTTTTGGAAGCGAGCCGTCTTGCGTTGATTTTTAACAATCGTATGAGCGTCAATCGTTCTGAAAAGCAATGGCAATTACTGAACGTAATATTGCCTTGAAACTCACAAACAGCATTACATTGCTGGGGTTGATTGAGATGTCCTTTAAATGACATATAACTGATTTTTTTCTCAACAGCACCAGTATGTGGGACACTCAACGGGGAAAAGGACACATTCTAAGGATTACTTATAAACGAATATTAATTGAAGATACAATGGCAAATAAAACAACATATTTAAGGATGCGTACATTTGGATTAAGTGTGGGGCTAGCAAGAGGGAACGGGTTTATGAGAGGAGGGATACGACCTGCTTACAGTCAGCGTCCTACTGGCGTGATGAAGACTGATTAGCATCTGCACGTTACATTTGCGCGGGAGACACAGCATTTATGGGTTTTCCCGGTGCGATGTATGTCCGTACCGAAATCAGTCAGTCAGGTGTCAACTCCCCCGCGTAGCAAGCATAACGAGGGGGGTTTTCTAGTTAGTCGACAGATCATCCTCATTGCACATCGTACCATTCAGTCCATAAGTGCTCGGATCCCCTCCTCAGTAAATCCCGCAGCGTGTAGCGGCTAGCGACACCAGTTCTGTGTTGGTTTATTAATCTTCTTTGGCTTCCTGCGTAGTGTTCTTGTTTGCCCACGTCTCTTTTAACTTGCTGTTCTCGCAGGGCGACCATGATTGTGTGTAGATTCCCAGTCATTGCTTCGGTCTCGCAAAAGTCTTACTTCTCGTAGAGCATTTAGAATGTCTGCCTGGTCCATGGCTCTTCCGCCTTCCACAGTAGCCCTACCTGCAAGCCTGTCAGCCTGCTCATTCCCTTGTATACCCGCATGCCCTGGCACAAAGATAAAACTAATCTTTGTCAGCCGAGACCACTCCAGAGACAGCAACCACTCTCTTCGGACCCACCCCATGTTTATCATTCTGAGCATTCTCATTGAGTCACTAAGGACACATGCCCGATTGAATGTCTGTGTCTCGAGCCATGTTATCGGTGTACTTACTGCCATGACTTCCATAGTTAGGCTGCTTTGGGGGGAGAGGGGGGGGGGGGGTTTCTGATCGTCAGAAAGTGTCCCTGCACTCTTTCCATGTATATTATGGCCTGCTTGTCTATATTCATCCCCCCCCATCCTCTCTCTCTCTCTCTCTCTCTCTCTCTCTCTCTCTCTCTCTCTCTCTCTCTCTCTCCTTCCTCCTTTCTCATTTCCCTCTCTCAGTTAAAAAAAACAGGTGAACCCCCTTCGACGCCTCGAAATGTATTGGGTATACGATGTTAGCCGCATATTCTTCTTCTTCTTCTTCTTCTTCTTCTTCTTCTTCTTCTTCTTCTTCTTCTTCTTCTTCTTCTTCTTCTTCTTCTTCTTCTTGTGCGTTCATCCGGAGTGTTTTTTCAGATGTAATTGCGTAAAAACGTTTACTTGCGCCTTTAGGCCGACACATCCGGCTTCTGTAGGCATGTGTTGACCAGATTAACCTACCGGGGACTGCATATTAATCGATTAATTAATCGTTAACTTCCGCAGCCCTATATATATATATATATATATATATATATATATATATATATATATATATATATATATATATATATATATATATATATATATATATATATATATTGTCAAAGACTGAAACAGGAGGCAGGAAGCCTGCCTCATGATAGAACACCACCGGGACGTGGGGTCAACCTCAGATAGATAGAGGGAGCATAGTGCCCGAGATCAGGGCAGGATAGATGATAGAAAAGGGGGAATATTAACTAGTCCTCACACGGAGGCGTTGACCAGATAGTTAGCACTACTGGTCACGACAGAATCACGCCTGCGTGATAGCCACGATTAGCACTCAACCAAAGACAGCTAATAGAAGCGTGCTAACTGACCTAGCACGCAAAGAGCCGAAGGACGCATGAAGGTCCTTCCGCGTGGCGTGTAGCGACGCGAGTGAAGGAAGTCAGACTGGGGACTGACTTTGTAGTGTTCACATCGTATAGAATAGATATGTGTTTTCGTATAGCCTAGTAGGTAGAGATTAGCTATAGGGTTTAGGAAAACTAGTGATAGAGAATATTGTGACTTTATGTGTGATTAGGTAGCGACTGTTTTGCAATTGTAAAGAGCCAACGGCAATAAAATGTACCATTTCATTCCTCACACACGACTTGCAAGTTTCTTGTATGGTGTGGGAGAAGTAATCCGATGATGCCTGAAACATGAGTTGTTGACAGGCAATAGGATTAAATGTGGTGTCAGAAGTGCGGCTTGAACTTGAGTTCAAGCTATAACACTTACCCACGGCTCTAGACTAGGTTTACGGATAAGATATTACAAAGATTAAATGTTTAATTTGTGTCAGTGACGATGACGTATGCAGACTAGATCGAGTTGCCAGCAGAATTGTGCCTATCGTGATAAAATAATGTTTATTTGTGCTTATTAGAATGTTATATATTTAAATAATGTGTTTTTCAAAGTTGTAAGTATTCATATTATGTTCTTCTTCCATTTATTTATGTAATTATTTATTTGTTTTTGAATAATTGTCAAAAATGATTCATGGCGGAGCAATACAGAGGTCAGCGACAGTATTGATTTTTGCAAGCTAAAAATAGCGCTGCGCCTGTGACGTGGCACGATTGACAAGCAGTTGGGCCTCGCCACTTGGAATCAGCATTTCAGTGTTTACAAACTGCCAAGCTACTGCCTGCCTGAATCTTTACGATATATTAACTATTATTTGTTTATTTAAATTAGAAAATGAATATATTTATTTATTTACACATTATTATTATATTTATATTTATTTAAAAGCAGTTATTGAATTTTTTTCGTACTTTTCTATTTGTTTACCGTCACGAGGGCACTACTTTCGGCTATGCAAATTAGATTTGGTCTGCACCATACTTCCATAGATTAAACTAGGTTAGTAACGAAAGACATATTACTGTAGAACGAAGACAGGACATTGACATTAAATATTAATTAATCGATATTCTGTTTGTTCGTGGGCATGTCAGTGTCATTGTACCAATTTGTCAAAAATCTATTTTTCGTTTACAAGTTGTTAATTGTTGCTGCTCTGTAAACCAGGGTGAACAACAGCTGATAGATAACGTGAGTGTATGCCGATGTGCCAAACAAGGTGACCTGAGTAGAAAACTCGTGTGTATTCCGGGGTGCCAAACAACGGGACCGGTGTTTCTGACGTGTTGTTCCTTGTTCTCGGGAACATTAAGATGAGTAAAACCTACGTTTTTGGCATGCATTGTGATTAATAGTGCATCTCTTTTTTCAGCGTGTATTGTATGAACAGACTTTGTACTCTAATTTTTTGGAGAATACAATTTTCCAGATTGTAAACAAAGAGTACAATTTGTAGTGCTCAGATATTAAATAACATAGCATATTAGAGAAAAATAACTGAGTGAAGCAGTCAGTTCAGGTCAACGCGAGCCAATTACCCAACAACATGGCTACTCTAGCTGACTTCATTAAAGCAGGCAAAGAATTGCAATACACAGGTAAAGAGCTAGAACAATATGCGGATCAAAAATTTAAAGAAGCAAAGGATGCAGAGAGAGATGAACGCGCACAGGAAAGACAACACCAGATACAACTAGCTGAGATAACAAAACAAAAAGAAGTGCAAATTAAGCAACAACAATTAGAACAAGATAAGGAAATTAAACAGAAGGAATTAGAATTAAAACAAAGAGAATTAGATCTAAAGCAAAAGGAGATAGATGAAATGGCAAGAGTTAAGGAAAAACAAATACAAGTAGAATCAGAGACACAGTTAAAGATGAAAGAGATGGATGTAGACTCACACGCAGAGATCTCTGCCACTAAACTTAAAAGTCAACAAGAAGAAAATAAGTTCAACAAATACAAAAATATTATCAAACCATATTGTAAAGACGATTCAATATCTGCTTGGACAGAAAATGTCGAGTATCAGTTTAAATATCACCAAGTTCCTTTAGAGATGTGGGCTATGATTTATATGAAGAACCTGAGTGGTGAGCCCCTTAAAGTGATAGAATCTATACCAACCGATCTTAGATCTGACTACCAATACATCCGTGATAGGATTATGCAACACTTTTTACTTAATGCCCCTGGGTATCAGGTTCAGTTCTCAAATTTAAAACCTAAACCTACTGAGACTTTCATTGACTACGTCTCAAATGTTCAAAGTGTACTAAATAGGTGGCTTAAAGCGGCTAACATAGGAAAAGACTTTGATAGATTGAAAAATTTAATAACTATGGATAAAGTAATATCCACGATACCATCCTCTTTTGCTAAATTTTTGCAGCAGTCAGACATTGAAACCATAGAACAGTTTGAAAAAAAAGGGTCTGCATATTTTTCTTCAAACAGAAATATTTTTAAGACTTCAAATGACTCTGAAATAGTTTCCTTTGTAAAAGATCAATCTAAAAACTATCAGAGCAATAGAAAACCATTTAATAAATTTGACAAGAAAGATAGAAAAATTTCAAAATGTATCCACTGTCACCTTTTACATGACACTTATTCAATGTGTGACAAATCGCCAAGTTATCCGGCACATCTTGAAAATGTTATTAAGAAGCAACAGAACAAAAGATCTGCATACCGGCGTGCCATCAAATGTTTTTTTTTGTTCCAGCTACGGCCATTATTCAAATAAGTGCCTGGGCCGCCAACGTATGAAAGCCAACAATGCTATTTTACTTGATACATCTTCTGATAGTGGTAGTGAGACTGAGTGTGATGTTGAAAATGAATTACCTGTTAACCAAACGGAAGAGGTGTGTTGTGTAAACGATATGTTGAGTTTCGACAGTTGTGAGCGATGTCACCAATTTCATGCTGACGGAAAATTAGAATGTGGACATACAGTTCCATTCTCATCTGAGAGTGTGAATGCAGCCTTAGCCTCCAGAGGCAATTTATTGTTCCACAATGCAATGGTCAATGATAGACCATGCCAATGTTTGCTGGACAGCGGTAGTACCCTTATTGGTCTCAGAAAGGAACTGGTGAGTCAAGAGGATTATACAGGTGACTCTGTCAAATGCCGAACCTTTTCGGGTAACATTGAAATTTACCCTTTGGCCAAAGCCCGTATTAACACTCCTTTCCTTTCGGGTACATTTACTTGTGCTGTACTTGACAACCCTTGTACTGATTTAATTCTGGGTTGCTTACCCCAACTAAAACAATGTACTAGCGATGAAATAACTGCATGGAACCAACTGAATGCAGTTAATGCAACAACCAGAGCAGACACTATAAAACATCAAGACACGCTACAAGATGAGAGACTACTGGTGCTTTCTCCATCTAGCACTGATGATACCAACAGACAAAAATTCATAGAACAGCAGAAAGCTGATCCTAGTTTGTCTCCTTATTTAAAATTATTGAAAGAACGAGCAAAAGTGACAAAGAACGCATCATGGTTCTTCAGATTAAATAATGGCATTCTTACTAGATATTATACTACTGGTAACCATGAGATTCAGCAAACGGTGTTACCTGTACAACATCGCATAACTGTGCTAAAGATTGCACATGAGTCACCGTTTGCTGGCCATCTTGCATATGACAAAACCAGGGCCAGAATTCAGGCTCAATTTTATTGGCCAGGTTTTGGCAATGATATTAAATTATTTTGTCGTTCGTGTAATGTCTGTCAACAGTTAGTACGAAAGGGTAAACATGCTACAGCTGAAGTACAACCTTCTACACTGGCTTCTAGGCCATTTGAGAGTGTGGCGGTAGATATTGTTGGACCCCTGAATCAGGTGTCCGGCAAAGGAAATCGCTTCATATTAACGATGGTCGACCTATGTACAAGGTCAACAAAGGGGCGAGAACAATTGAACTTGAACCAGATCAAGACATACTTCTCTTGCTTCCTGACAAACGAAGTTTATTATTGACTTCATGGCAAGGGCCATTCAAGGTGGTACGTAAAATTTCAGATGTTGACTATGAAATATCAATAAACGGAAACTTAAAGATATTCCATGTCAACATGTTGAAACCTTACTATTCACGACAAGAGACAGAAGTAGAGACAGACGAACACAGTGCACCCACACAAAGTGATCAGTCGACAGACATACACAACGCAACTACACTAGTTAGCGAGACTGGCATATCCGACGAGCATACACTTAGCGAGAATACAGAATACACACTTAGCACCACCACCGTACTGAATCAGGTAGACGACGACGGAATGGAACTACCAGTTCCTATTGTAGACAAGACTGCTACATTAGATAGCATACATATAGAACAGGGACTAACAGACAGTCAACGACGACAATTAGTAGAATTAGTGACGGAATACAAAGACATATTCTCTGACATTCCAGGTAGGACAGACAGAATCGAACACTCCATTCTTCTTTCGGACTCTAAGCCTATTAAATGCAGGCCGTACTCAATCCCACTAAGCTATAGGGAAAATCTAAATAAGGAAATTCTGAATTTAGAGGCTAGTGGGATCATCCAGAAATCCACCTCTGAGTACTCTTTTCCAATTGTTCTAGTTAAGAAGAAAGATTCTACAATTCGTCTGTGCGTGGACTATCGAAAGCTCAACAACGTCACCAAGATCGACGCAGAGCCAATTCCTTCCTGCGAAGATCTTATTCTTGACATGTCCACCTCCAAAATCTTTTCTAAATTAGATCTCACTAAGGGATATTGCCAAGTCCCTATGCAGTCTCAATCCATCCATCTTACTGCTTTTTCAACACCTTTAGGACTTTACGAGTGGCTTTTTCTTCCTTTCGGACTTTGAAACGCTCCTGCCACTTTCGTACGCTTAACTAGAGATCTACTTCATGGAGTGACGAATACAGTGACCTATATAGATGATATATGTGTCCATACTGATGACTGGACAACACACCTACTGAAACTGAGACATGTCTTTAATAGGTTGCGACTCTTCGGGCTCACTGTCAAACCGAGCAAAGTCGAATTGGGCCTAAAAGAAATTGATTTTTTGGGTCATGTCATTTCTCAAGGTCAACTAAAGACTGACCAGAAAATTATTACCAAAATTATGAATCTGACCATGCCTACCACCAAGAAACAGGTCAGAAGCCTTTTGGGGTTAGTGAATTACTATAGTAAATTTATTCCAAATTTAGCGGAGATTACAAGTGTATTTTCCAATGTTTTAAAAGCTTCTGTAAAATTGGATGTCAAAGATGCATTATTAATTTCTGCATTGTCAAAATTGAAAATCTTGTTTAGTAATGTTCCAATCCTCCGCTTGCCTAATCCGAGGCTCGTTTATTATCTTAGGACAGATGCCAGCAGGATCTCCATCGCTGCAGTACTAGGCCAATTTTATGAGGGCATCTTCCATCCGATTTGCTACGTGAGCCGTAAGATCACACCCACCGAGTCCAGATATTCCATATCCGAGTTGGAAGCCTTAAGCGTCATCTATGCGGTGAGAAAGCTGCATCGATTTCTGGCGGGTGTGCACTTCATTGTCCAGACTGACAACTCCCCAATAACGGTCATACAGAGTGGTGTACATCGAAATGACCGAATATACAGGTGGTCGCTAATACTACAAAATTACACCTTTAGTATAGAACATATTAAGGGGAAAGATAACATCTTGGCTGATACCCTTAGTCGACCATCTGATGTAGCAATACCAGAAATTTCCACATAAGAGTGTAGAGTAATAGATGTTAATTTAGTACAGTCAAATATTCTATGTGAAATATGTTAGAAATACATGGATATTATGTGCTGAACTAAGTACCAAAAACATTGACCTGCTATGTGTCCGTAGACATCAAAAGTAAGAACTTTACTCTGGGAACAAATATATCACCTTGTGAACTAGGACAGCTTATTACTTGCTAAGCTCCATATATGTTCCAGTGAATTAGTTGTGTTAAACAGAGAAAAACAGTGTCAGATGATTATATACATACAGACACGAAAAACAGTGGTCTACTTTACAAACGAACTCTACAGGTGCAATACCCATAGAACAAATATGACTGTGTAATGGATTTCAAATACCCAGAACAATTGTATAGATATGATGCCAATGAAAGCATGTTTCTGAACATTAATGGCAACGACTAACCTGAGGTATTTAAAGACCATGTATATATAAACTTAATGTGATATGTATCATAATGTTTTAATATAGTGATAAAATATAGATAGATTATGTCATTTTAATTTATATTTAGAGTTAGACAATATAATATTTTTCATTTTTTTTTTTTTGGTAGATAGAATATTAATTTACATATTTATTTAGCTTTAAAAGTAGATTAGGATAGTAATTTAAACATGACAACTAATTATAAGAAGTTTAGACAGGAATAGTATCATTCAGTTTATTATATTTCACTTTGTTTCATTCCATTTGATTTCATTCCATCTTAACCAATCCATTTAACAAACGTTATCATTTAGTAGTATGATTAGGTTACACCATAATAGAATAGAAATATTATACACTTAAAGATACATCATTTACACCATATAGAATAAGAATATCAATCATATATTTTGTTTCATTTAAAAACATTAGTTAGAATATGTTATATTTCACATCACCCATTTTAGAAAGGGACGTAACTTATTACATTTCACATTACCCATTTCACAAAGGGACATAACTCATCTCACATCAATTTCATTTCACATAGGTAAATTACATCCCTTAAATTAGATAAATATTAGGAGTAATGTAAGCTTATTTTAGAATTAATATGACAGATAGATTAAAATAGGCAACACATTAAATGTATATTTATAGAACTAGTATTAGTATGTCAGTATTTAGAGTAATATTTCTGTAGAATACAGTGGTTAAGAATACCAGGGTACAAACCATTAACCTTTTTTTTTTTTCTTACATGTAAATATGTTGTAAATACTTGACGTGTGCAACGGTTGATGCACAGTCATGAGGCTCAACTCTGTCAAACTGAGCCAAACTTGTACAGTGTCACTCCAAGGTTTTTAAATAACTATGAGGGTAAAAGATGCGTGACAAAAATGAGAATGAAAGTTATGTGACAGAAATGAAGGTAAAAGATGTGTGACAACGGTGAGCGTGAAAGATGTGTGATAAAAGTGAGGGTAAAAGAGGTGTGACAGAAATGAGGGTAACAGATGTGTGCCAATAGTGAGGGTAAAAGAAGTGTGACAGAAATGAGGATGAAAGATGTGTGACAGAAATGAGGGTAAAAGATGTGTGCCAATAGTGAGGGTAAAAGAAGTGTGACATAAGGGAAGGTGAAAGATGTGTGACAGAAGTGTGAAAGTGAGAACAAATGTAAAATATACAGGAGAGAGTGAGAACAGTCAGCGGATTTTTTCTGCCGCTCAACAGGACTTTTTATTTTTGTTGCCGTCAAATGTTGGTTTCAATGTTGGAAATGTGTTGTAATGAATGTATTTTGTGTAGTTTAGTTTACAATCTTAGTGAAAGTATTTTGAGTCTCATAAGACAGAAACGTAGTCACAGATTTGTATTATACACATGTTTGTGACCACAGTTAAATGAATTATGGCACTTGAAAAACTAACTTACATACACATGATAGTTAGATACACATGTTAGAGGGTAGATTATACGTTTAATTACATCCAAACACACAAACCAGAAAAACAAACATATAATTTGCATACACTTTTAATAGATCAAAGGGAGATAACTCCGGGTCAGGGGACATAATAGACAACGAAACACTAACTTAACAGTGAAATATGACTTTACACGCGGAAGCGAGATAGGTAAAGCCTGTCGCTCACAGCTTGTGTAATGGTTGTTTAATATTATATGGGGGACATGAAGCAATTCATGTGTTGACCTTCAGAAAGTCAACTTTGTATGGGTAGTGAGTTAATTTACTATTTGAGGGCAGGTCTTATAAGACAACGGTCCGGTTCAGACATACCTCTAATTAATATAATATTGCGATTGAGAAGAGGGCTCACGCCAACCAGACAAGTTTGTGGCGATTGCCAGTAGCCAAGTAAAGTGATGCTACATTGTGACATTAGTCAGTAGGTCTATTTAGTAGCCCAAAGCCAGGTTATCTACAGTCTTTGACAAAAATTAGACACACTAATTTTTTAGAAACCTCTTGCGTCACAACCAATGAGTCAAAGTTGATGACGCAACACAGGAGGGGAGGGTGTGTGTCAAAGACTGAAACAGGAGGCAGGAAGCCTTCCTCATGATAGAACACCACCGGGACGTGGGGTCAACCTCAGATAGATAGAGGGAGCATAGTGCCCGGGATCAGGGCAGGATAGATGATAGAAAAGGGGGACTATTAACTAGTCCTCACACGGAGGCGTTGACCAGATAGTTAGCACTACTGGTCACGACAGAATCACGCCTGCGTGATAGCCACGATTAGCACTCAACCAAAGACAGCTAATAGAAGCGTGCTAACTGACCTAGCACGCAAAGAGCCGAAGGACGCATGAAGGTCCTTCCGCGTGGCGTGTAGCGACGCGAGTGAAGGAAGTCAGACTGGGGACTGACTTTGTAGTGTTCACATCGTATAGAATAGATATGTGTTTTCGTATAGCCTAGTAGGTAGAGATTAGCTATAGGGTTTAGGAAAACTAGTGATAGAGAATATTGTGACTTTATGTGTGATTAGATAGCGACTGTTTTGCAATTGTAAAGAGCCAACGGCAATAAAATGTACCATCACACACGACTTGCAAGTTTCTTGTATGGTGTGGGAGAAGTAATCCGATGATGCCTGAAACATGAGTTGTTGATATATATATATATATATATATATATATATATATATATATATATATATATATATATATATATATATATCTTCTTCTTCTTCTGCGTTCATCCGGAGTTTTTTTCCGGATGTGATTGCGTTGTTCCTGTTTACAGCAGAGCTGCGTTCTTGCGCCGTTAGGCCGACACATCCGACTTCTGAGGGCATTTGTTGACCGGGTTAACCTTCCCGGATATATATATATATATATATATATATATATATATATATATATATATATATATATATATATATTGGAAACAACAAGCTGCCATAAGGATTGATTATGAAGTAGGTCAATATCAGCCTATTAAGAGAGGTGTGAGACAGGGATGTGTAATGTCTCCAGATCTTTTTTCCCTGTACAGCGAACACATTTTTAGAAATGTAGAAGATATGACAGGAATCATTGGAGGAAGAAACATCAATAACATTACATACGTGGATGATACGGTACTGATTGCAGACAATGAGCAGGATCTACAACATTTAATAGATGCGGTTGTTTGCACACAGTCAACAACTAGGGTTAGAATTAAATTTAAGAAGACACAGATTATGGTCGTCATAAGGAAGAAGAAATACCACAATGTAATATACAAGTAAATAGAAATATCCTTTAACAAGTGAATCAGTACAATTATCTAGAAACAGTCATAACATCTGATGGGAGATACCTTGACCAGATTAGAACAAGAATAGCCATGGCGAAAGTAACCATTTACAAGATGGAAATCACACTGACCAATAAAAAGATGTCATTTGCAACAAGAAAAACAGTGTTGAGGTGTTACATAGAACCTGCGCTTTTGTATGGACGCGAAGCGTGGACAATGAGCAAGCAGGCTGAAAAAACATCTGATGGTTGTGGAAATGTGGTTTCTGAGGAATGTGCAAAGAATACCACGGACAGACAGAAAAACCAATGATCAAGTCCTACAAGAAACAAATGAAAGCCGTAAACTGATTAGAGAAATTAGACGTAGACAGTCAACATATTTTGGGCATGTTATAAGAAGAAATAAATTGGAGAATTTGGTGACAACTGGCAAGGTCGATGGGAAGAGAACAAGTGAAAGACAGAGAAGTAAATACCTGGATGGCTTGGCCACGTGGCATGTTCGAGACTAGAACACTGAGTTGATCGACGACTCTGGTCATCGAGTGAGATGGCGGAACATGATCGCTCACGCTTATCGGAATGGCACATGATGATAACGATGAGAACCATAAACCCAGTGCACCGTACAAGCGCCATTGGCTGGGTTACTTGATGATGTCACCGCTGAAGTTGCCAAGCATGCAAGTGAAAACCGACACTGGAGTTTAGGTGATAGTGGGGCGCGGAGTTGCCTCATTGCCCGACATACTCAGGCGGGAGGTTGAAAACAATTGCGGCCCATCTGGAAGCAGGGCGATTGGCGTTGATTTCTATGATAAGAGGTGTTGGCAATTGAGAAAATAATGGCAAACTACTGAACGAACATGGCCTGGTAAATTACAAACTGCCAATAGAGGTCAGCATGACCGAATGGATAATAGCGCTCGTTCTTAAACATCCGGTGCGCTGATGATGAGGTACAGACTACATGCCCGCTAAAAATAATAATGGTAAATTATCTCAAACGACAACTAGTTAATAAACATTCCCATATGTATAGCACGTTACACTGTCCTTAGGTATTTATCATGTCCATGGCAAACATTGCCTCAGTGAATCATGTATTATTGATTATTTTTCATGCATATTAATGCTTATTGTTCATTTGTTGTCTAAGATTAGCTTCATAAGAGATGTTGAATGAAATAATGTATGAGGGGAATTAGAGAAGAAGGGCAGAATGTCAGACAGGCCTGCGTGCTCAATTCTTAATCCTTTGAAAATAAAGCTTGTTCGTTCGTTCGTTCGTTCGTCCTATACTGGTCAGTTGGACTAAAATGTTCACCCCTCGTCCTTGATTTGGAGACGTAAATTACAAGTACCTTTGAAGTTGGGATGGGTTCGCCCGGTGGCGAGGGACACTGGTAATATTGAATGCTAATTCACACGCAAAGTTCAGACGTGCTACTAGAAGTATCATGTATTCACTACGCTTTAGTTCAAAGCGAGCGAACCGAAAACAAAGCCAATAAATGTAATAGGATTGATTTCAACGTCCTATAAACTGCATGCAGCTAATTTACAACTTATCGATAAACCATTGTTATTTCTTGTGTTTAGATGTTACATGTCCTCTGCGTGACGTTACGACCAAGTCCAGTTTGGTTTCATAGTCAATTTTACGGTCTGTAGTTTGCCATTACTTTCTTAACGCGTTTATGCACACATTAATGGCGGTATACGGATTGACCCCCCCCCCCCCCCCCCCCCTTAAATTTTTCAGCGCGCCACGTTGATTTCTTCAGAAGTGAGAGTGTTGAGTGTACGTTCATTCTGCACTAAGGCCGCGTCTTTCTCTGTAACTGAACACAGCAAGACTTATTTACACTAACCTGAGCTAACAGGCCAAGGGCCAAGGTCACGAATGCTGGCGCAATGCATGAATGGTGGCTAAAAATAAACGGCACTGACCCAGTATCGATCGATTGGCTTATTGATTGGCGGGTCTGCGGGACAGGGTTGCCCCACCATCACGTGACGGCCTCTCCTGCGCAGTTTGATCAGAAAGACGACTGGTATGACGTGGCAGGTGGAGAGAATGAAGGTCACGTCAGTTTGACATACCTGTACCAGATGTATAACATCTGTCTAGGTCGTGGTCTGATGTAAATGTTTGCGCAGTTAGATGGCCAATAGATAGCGCTGCATGTAACCCTGTGGAAACAGCCAATCAGATAACTTCAAGGCTTGTTGGTGAATCTTCATTATCACCATCATGTTACAGGACCTTTGCAGAAGTGAATCAATCAATCAGGTGCCGTCTTCACAATGAAGGTTGGCTGCACTGGATCTCCAACATTGTCTGTCTCTCGCCCTGACTGTACATTCTGTCTGGCTGATGTTCGTCCATCTATTGATGTTTGCTCTCAACCTTGCCCTCCACTCTGGCCGAACTATTTCACTTTCCTTTTTTTTAAATTTCTTTCATCAACTCTCTTTTCATTCCCAGTTTTCTAGAACCTCTGTATTTGATTGTTTCTCTTTGCATGAAATACAACATTATTATGTATGTCCACATCTCCAGGGCATATATTCGACTTTCTAGTTGCTTTTTCAATGTCCAGGCTTCCGCGCCATACAATAGTGTTGAATATACGTAACATTTGACAATTCTCATTTTTAATGCGTTGTTAATCTCTGTAGATCATATATGTTAATACAGATTTCAGTTTAGTTTAGTTTAGTTGACGGATCATCATCACGGCACACGGGTGTAACCCATAAGTGCCCCGTTCTACTCCTAATTCAAGCCTGAGTCCGGAGAATCTCAGCTTAGTGCACGAGCTCCGTAGCACCGGCGAGGATCCTGAAATACTTTGAGTAGATTTTTAACTCGAAATTTTGCCCGGGCAGCGCCGTAAGGCTACTCTTTTTCGATTTCCAATTGCCAAGATGGACTTTTTACGTGCGCTACAATACACACGGGTGGCCGATCTCACTACCCAGAGACCAGGGGAAATTTTGTTACTAAAAGTCCACGTGAAAAAATCCCGGCCCTCACCGGAGCTTGAACCCGGGACCTCCAGTACTCGAGGCGGACACCATACCTCGAGACCACACAGCCCCTTCTGATTTCATATACTGAATACTGATTTCATGCTGTTGAAAGCATTTTTGGCCGTTGCTATTATCCTTTTGATATATATTTCACTTGTACCATCATCTGTTATTACATGTCCAAGATAGGAGAAACGTGTTACTTGTTCTAGCGTCCCCATTTACTGTGATGTTCATTGATGACCTTTCCTTTTCATTGCTAATTATCCTGTTTTCGTTTGTAGGATGTTAATATCTAAGCCACTTTCGCAAAATCAACACCTGCGAGATGAGGTGCCTTAGGAGAGCTGCCAACTTAACAATCCGAGACCGATGATGATGAATATCTAAGCCACATTCTGCACTATGCCTGTTTACTTGTGTAACGCTTGCTCACTTTCTGCTAGAAACACGGTATCGTCAGCATATCTAAGATTGTTTATGATTCTTCCATTGATGTTAAGTCCAGGCATTTGCAATGAGCGTTGTAAAGGCTCTCGATCTCTTATATTGCACCTGCCTCATGTACTCTATGTTCAAGGTGTTTGTTCGGCCCCTGCCACTCATCATCATCATCATCATCATCATCATCATCATCATCATCATCATCATCATCATCATCATCATCAAGTGCCATGCCGGCTGGCATAGGAGTTCATGTCCCTACACAGATCTCGGTCTCTGGTTTACTGGATCAACTCTGCTGATGATATTCCTCCATGCCACCGTCCCAATCCATCCAGCATCATTTCTCTTGGTCCGCCTCTGCATCTCTTCCCCTCGATCTTTCCAGTCGCCACGATGTTCTCCATTGCCTCTCTCCTCATCGCATGAGCAAACAAAGCTGTTTGTCTCTTTCTTATTGTTGTATATAATGTTCTAATTTTATTAGCCTCTTTCGGGCAATCGTTGTTAGTTGCTCTGGCAGTCCAAGGAATTCGCAACACTTGTCTCAGGAACCACATCTCTGTTGCTTCCAACGTTTCATTATTATTATTATTATTATTATTATTATTATTATTATTATTATTATTATTATTATTATTATTTGCATATCTCTTACAGGACGTTGCAGTCAACATCAGCATTTTTCAGCTGATGTTGATGTACTAAGCAAGATTACACTCAGTAGTTTGCCATTGCTTTCTGATCGACCGGCTCACATACCCCCGTAAGTTACCAATGCGGCGAGAACCGCTACCGATTCTCGCGCAGATTGCGTTACTCGCGAGAATATACGGGATTACGGAGAAAGACGTTAACACCTAGGGCAGGGAGACTGGCTATCGTTTCATATGGACAAATTAATTCAATTTCCGAGAAATGGCTCTCTTTGTGAGTCAGTTTTCTTCCATGTTAAGATCTTGTTGAATTTCTATATTTTCTTCTTCTTGGTTCACAACATTCTAAGAATGTATCTACATTTGAGCTCAAAAGCCGCAATTTTACCGTTACTGGCACCTCGCCGTCTTAACAGGCGATAGTTTGGTACATTGTGCTTCAAAAAAGGCATAACAAGTATAATTCATGGCGGGGACCAGGGATGGAGTTATTCCTCTCCATAGCACACAGCCTGTTCTGAATTGTTGCCAATGCAGCATGATCCCTTTCTAGGTATGCCTAGGTTACTCCAGAGGAAAGGTGACACCAATACATCTAGAACAAGACACGCTGCAGAAGCTGCCGGTTCAGCAATGCAATGCTCTGTCTACCTGTCAGAGCTTCGATCCTAGACCACTTGACGACCGCGGCTTAGGACCTAATCTGCCCTGCCATGACATTTAATCTTTAGGTTGTATTTCCTCGCACCGGGATAAGACATGTACCCTCCCACATGCTCTCCTCCGCCTGAAACCGTTGGCACAATGTAGGGTGTTGGGTTTGGTGAGCGCCGGCCAACATTGGTCTTTAGTTAGTAATATACTCTGCTGAAAAGTCGTGGCCCTGTTCTTCTAAGTGTATACGAGTGCTGAGCAATGAGTAATGCCACGGTGAAAGGGTCAGCGTAGATGTGATTTGTGAGAAGAATGATAATGATATCACGTACAGAGAAGAAAAGAAAATGGTGGCATATTGAGAGCTCTATTAGAGACATTAGACGTAGACAGTCACAATTTTTTGGGTATGTTATGAGAAGAAATGATTTGGAGAACTTGGTGACAACTGGTAAGATCGAGGGGAACAGACCAAGGGGAAGACCTAGAGGCAAGTACCTGGATGGCTTGGTCTTGTGGCATGGTCGAGACAGAAACACGGAGCTGATCCACGACTCTGGTGATCGAGTGAGATGGCAGAACATGACCGCCCACGCTTACCGGCATGGCACATGATGGATGGATGGATTGAGAGCTCTAGATGTTGCCAGACCATTCATAACAGCATTCGGTTCACGAGTTTAATTTTCTTGGAGATTCCTGGGGTCGTCGCTGGAGCTGCGGAGTTCGTGCTTTGTCCGACGCTCTCGGCAGGGCGCCTTGCGGAAAGAGCCCAAGCTAAATGGGATAAAACCCGGTGCAATGAAGTCGATACTCTTGACTTTTACAGCTTTTTAAATTCATTAACAGCATAAGAGAAAAAAAAAATAAGGGGGGGGGGGGTGCACATTTCACATTATATTAACAGAAGCAGTATAGTAAATATGGGTGAATACAAAGTAAGAAAGGAAGAAGAAGACACGAACAATCACAGAGAGGAAGTAGAATACAGAGACAAAGAAGAGAGAGAGACGAAGCTTAAAGAGCTTGGAAACAAATAACATAATAACGAAACAAATTTCATCGAAATATCAGATGACAGGGTTGAGGTGAGCCAGGAACCGAAATCACAGCACTCAGGACGTTTCCATACGTGCTTCGTTCTCATCTGCAACAGCCAGCGAAAAGTCCCACCCAATACAAATGGTGTCAGTAGCTGTCTGATTACGTATCCGTCTGACCTTTCCTCGGATTCCTGATTGTAGGCAGTAATTTACACGCACACGCACACACAAGCGCACACTCACAGAGACAGAGAGAGAGAGAGAGACAGAGAGAGAGCGACACGCACGCATACACACACACACACACACACACACACACACACACACACACACACACACACACACACAGAGTCTGTCATTAAGAAAGAGGCCGGAAAGAAACAACGCCTTTTGTAGTCATGCCTGGTTACTTAGTCACTGATCGTGTTTACGTGTCACTCAGGTGTTTAATAACGATTTACACCAGGCCGGGATTGGGCTCGGAGTGTCAAATTACGCACCAGCTTTCGGATTATAATATTGTTCCTTTGGCGACGCAGTATCGCAGTTCGTATCTACTTGGTTGTGGTGATTTTATACAGCTGCCAGGTCGATAGAACGAGGCGGAAACCTCGGCGTGGAGAGTATAAAACTAAGATCGGCGTAATGTTTATGAAAAGTGCGGGAGTGTGGTGTTTTCTCTGTCGTACCATTCAGAGATGAATTATTGAGTTATTGCATAGATACGTCAGTGACGCGAACGCCAGGCGCGGACGCCTGGACAATTAACAACAATTACAAAGCCGAATAGAGACCCTGGAGATGTGGATATACAGAAGAATATATAATAGTTCATGGAAACAAAAACAATCAAATATAGAGGTTCTAGAAACAACTGAGAACAGAAAAGAGAGTTGAGGAAAGAAATTAAAAATAGGCAAGGTATTTAGGCCACGGTAAAAGAAATAAATCTCTTATAAAAATCATACTGGCGAGTAAGGTGCAATGTAAGCAAGCAAGAGGTAGACAACGATACACGTGGGAGTATGTTCCGTGCTGTCTGCGTAGACAAGCAAAGCACCCTTCCGTGCTGTCTGCGTAGACAAGCAAAGCACCCTTCCGTGCTGTCTGCGTAGACAAGCAAAGCACCCTTCCGTGCTGTCTGTGTAGACAAGCAAAGCACCCTTCCGTGCTGTCTTGTAGACAAGCAAAGCACCCTTTTTCTCGCCATGAAGCATGTTGGGTGCATTGTCCTGGCTCTGTACGCGGAATAATCGCCACTAGATGTGTTCATTATCAAGTGGGCCGTCTTTACATCACCGGATAATTCCGGGTACCAAGTTTAGGCTGGATCAGCCTGGGAACCAGGTCAGTGTATTATCATCATCGTGTGCCATGCCGGAAAATGTAGGCGGTCATGTCTCACCATCTCACGCAATCACCAGAATCGTGGATCACCTCTGCGTTTTAGTCTCGATTATGCCATGTGGCCAAACCATAAAGATATTTACTTCTCTGCCTTCCTCTTTTTCTTTCCACTGAATCTTGGCTATTGTCACCAAGTTCTAAAGTTGTTTTCCCCCCTTCTCACATCGTTTATATTTTAAAAACATTTAATCCCCGTCGCGATGAGGGATCGAATACACGGATGGAAAGCCAGCGTGCTAGCTTCTGCGCCACCGCGGTTCTCATACTTTCTTTGAGTAACGGTCAATTCCAGAGAATTTATTTCTCCTGTCGCTTCAGTGACCTCAGACGTGTTCCCCGGCCATTGATGCTGAACTACTCAAATTACAGCTGGTGGCAGTTGGTGAATGATGTCCCCTGTCCACGCACAGATCACACAACACACACGCGCGCGCGCGTGGGCGCAACTTAGTTACAAGTATTGATTGGCTGAGAAACATCCAATGGCAATGGATTTGTGGTTTCTGATGAAAATTCCCAGAATGCCGTGGCGGACAGAAAAACGAACAGACAGGCCGTCAAGAAACAAATGAAAACCCTAAATTGATCAGAGAAATTAAACATAGTCAATGTTTTGTTGGTCTGTTATGAGAAGAAATTAACTGAAAAAACTTTGGGACAATCGGCGAAGTTAATGGGAAAATATCAAATCAATCAATCAATCATGTGCCACGCCGGAAAGCGTGGGCGGTCATGACTCGCCATTTCACTCGATCACCAGTGTCGTGGATCAGCTCAGAGTTCCTATCTCGTCCATGCCATGTGGCCAAGCCATCCAGGTATTTTCCTCTCGGTCTGCCTCTTGGTCTGTTTCCTTCGATCTTGCCAGTTGTCACCAAGTTCTCCAATCCATTTCGTCTCATAACATGTCCAAAAAATTTTGACTGTCTACGTCTAATTTCTCTAATCAGTTTACCATGTTCATTTGTCTCCTGTAGTACTTGGTCATTGGTTTTTCTGTCTGTCCATGGTATTCTTTGCAAAATATCAAAGGGAAGGCAAAAAGATATATTTAAATATTGAGCACAACCCATTACTGGCAACGCTGATCGTATTCTGGTATGAACCTAAGGCCTATCCACGTCAATATGGAAGTGCTTCCATATGTTAGTGCTTCCATATTGACGTGGATAGGCCTTAGGTTCATACCAGAATACGATCAGCGTTGCCAGTAATGGGTTGTGCTCAATATTTAAATTTCAAATCCCGAAACAACCAAATAATAAAAAGGATATATACCACATGGCATAATCGGAACACAGACCTGATTCAAAGCTCTGGTGACCGTGTGAGATGGCGAAACCCGACAGCATACGCCTATCGACACGTCACATGATGATTATAATGGTTGATTGACAGTCTTATAAAGGATAGAAAGAATGATATCGCTGTGGATCGGCAGGGGTTCTGGAAGAATCTCAAAACTGAGAGGGAATACTAGGAAAACGTTAAATCAGATAGCGATGGGAACGTTTAGTAGTATGACACTTCGCTTGCTGTTGAACGAGGGACGGAGCACGTATGGGAATGTCCTGAGTGCAGTGATGTCGGTTCTTAACTCATCTCAACCCAACTCTTATAAAGGAACCCACCACATCAAAACTACGTCATAGGTGATATGTCATTATCTTCTTCTTCTGCGTTATCCGGAGTTTTTTTTTTTTTCCGGACGTGATTGCGTTGTGCCTGTTTACAGCAGAGCTGCGTTCTTGCGCCGTTAGGCCGACACATCTGACTTCCGCGGGCATTTGTTGACCGGGTTAACCTTCCCGAGGATATGCCATTATAATATTGACCACCTTTATTTCCTATAACGTTTCCTTGAAAACATATTAGGCTTTATCAACCTGGTAGCTGGGGTCAATTGGAACAAAAATCCCATCTGGATTGAGGTTTAAACACAAGAATGCGGTAACGGCGGGTTAGCGAACTATTCACCGCACTACCTCAGCTCCAGTAAGCAATTATCAATTTTTTTTTTTAATTTTCAAATAAAACAAATGAACTTGTCCTTGAGTTGGGTCTGTAATATGATCAATAAAATCAGGTGCCGTCTCCACGATGAAGGTTGGCTACAATGGATCTCTAACAATGTCTGTCTCTCGCCCTGACTGTACATTCTGTCAGATTGCTGTTCATCCATCTCTTGGTGTTATCTTCCCACGTGCATCGTTGTCTACCTCTTGCTCGCTTGCCTTCAACTTACCCTCCAGTATGGTTTTTATAAGAGTGTTATGTCTATTTACTTGATGTGATAAGGCCATCTCATTGTGTAGGCCTGAATGCACGAATGAATAAACGGCCAGTCTCTCCTTCACTTTGTGAAAGCACGAACGTAGGCGTCGGACACTCGCCCGACCGAGCTCAATGTATTATAAACGCAGCTCCCTGTCAACTAGGCCAATATGCCCACTGTTTATGCTATCACTTCGGCGCTGTGGTGAAGAAGTTACTAAAGCAGTTCGTAACCCTCATACGGCGTTCGAAACAAGCTGTGGGCGATTTGGCAGCAAACCGCCTTGCGTTGATTTTCTTACAGTGGTATGAGTGCCGGTCGTCCAGAAACTACTGAACGTAAATTTTCCAATAAAGTACAGTCAGAAATCTTGGGGTTGACTGTAAAGTCCTGTGAAGGATATGCAATTAACTTTAAAAAAAAAGAAGAAATAATGGTAACAATTTCCCCATAACAAAACAAGTTACACTGTTCGGCTTCCCCCACGCTTGTGGTCCAGTATGTCCTAGTTCAGTGGACATCTCGGCATTGCAGCAAGTTTGTGTGCAGTTCTTTGTCTGGTCCCTATTCTTGGACCTGTCCGACTGGACACACCCTGCCAGGAGTTGCCCCACGCTGATGGTTGACCTCGCCCTTGGGGTTATCGGGTCAGGCAAAGTGAAGACAGGCAAGGGAGGTAATAAATTCATAGTTGCTGATTGGCATTCAAAGAACACAGGGTGTGGGGAGTGTGTGTTTATGCGTGCAAGTGCATGTGTGTGTTGTGTGTGTGTGTGTGTGTGTGTGTGTGTGTGTTATTGTTGTTGTTATTGTTAGCATGTACGCCCACCACGTTTCTTTTTTTTTTTTTTTTTAGTTTTATTTTGTTATAGTCACTTTAATCAAGCAGTTTACCTAAGGGGAATAAACGTGGATGAGTGAGTGGCACCAATACCAGGGTGGCCGTGTTTGACTGGCTTGTCTATGATGGAGAACTCTTCCAGGTAATGTCCAGCCACCTCATGCTTGATCTCCACCTGGCTGAAGTTTTTGCCATTGTACACACCAACAATCGATCCAATCATTTCAGGAACAACAATCATATCACGAAGATGTGTCTTCAACTCCTCTGGTTTTTCTAGAGGTCTAGCATTCTTCGTTAGCCTTCCTCAGTCTCTTCATAAGAGCCAGGACTCTTGAGTTTTACACCACGTTGGTAAGCGCCGCCGCTGCCTTCTTCTATGTTAGTTGTGTTTTGAGATCTATTCACAGCGCAGTGATATAAACGTAGTAAATAAAAGTTATCAGAAATCTTCTGTCGTCGTCATTCAAAGGCAATATGTAGAACAATTTCTCATCAAAGGTGGAAAAAAGTGTCCTAGTGTCACGAAATGGAATATTGCTTGGATAGCAGATCCATTACATGGAAAGTCCGAATCGAAAGCTCACTGTGTGGATGTCATCTGCAGAATGCATTCTTCTGGTTTCCAGAGGAACAGCCTATGGTGAACGGGGGGCCCAATATACGGAAGTGAGGCTAAGCAGCCATGTGCAGGACGTGACGATTCCTTGGGTGAGCCCAGTACCAGAGCGCTGTGTGTTGGCTCTGCAATTATGGAAGCCTCCTTGGATGGCGGGGAATGCCCATGGTATACCCCTGCCTTCCCTTGAGGGCTGACCAGGATGCCTTCGGCTGTTCTAAATGAGCCAGCTGGGATGGGGGATAACACCACAACAGTGAGAGTCAAACGTCTTAATAAACCCCGGGGAAGGTTACCCCGGTCAACAAATGCCCGCAGAAGTCGGATGTGTCGGCCTAACGGCGCAAGAACGCAGCTCTGCTGTAAACAGGAACAACGCAATCACGTCCGAAAAAAAAGTCTCCGGATGAACGCAGAAAAAGAAGAAGAACGATTTCTTAAATGTTGCATGTCAGTTGTAGGACCTTGCGATAAAACCTAGTTGGTGTACATATGCTATTTTATGGTCAGTAGTTTGTCACAGCATTCTGAACCATAAGTCAGCGTCTTAACACCAACTGACCCGTGTCGGCAGGTCTTAAGGTCTTCAGGATTTCAACAAACAATAATTGTTATAGATGATCTACCAGGACAAGGAGTCATGTGCTGCAAGCCAGTCTCCAGCTACCGTTGTTTGCATGGATTGATTGAGCTACTGCGACTGTCCGACCTCTTTTTTGGTGAACTATTATTTGTTGCTTTAGATGGGTACTACTACAGGTACCACTACTTTTACTACTACTACTACTACTACTACTACTACTACTACTACTACTACTACTACTACTACTACTACTACTACTACTACTACTACTACTACTACTACTACTACTACTACTACTGCTACTACTACTACTACTACTGCTAATACTGCTACTGCGACTACTGCTACTACTACTACTAATATTACTACTACTACTACTACTACTACTACTACTACTACTACTACTACTACTACTACTACTACTACTACTACTGCTACTGCTGCTACTACTACTACTACTACTACTACTACTACTACTACTACTGCTACTACTACTACTACTACTACTACTACTACTACTACTACTACTACTACTACTACTACTGCTACTACTACTACTACTACTACTGCTAATACTGCTACTACGACTACTGCTACTACTACTACTACTACTACTACTACTACTACTACTACTACTACTACTACTACTACTACTACTACTACTACTACTACTACTTCTGCTGCTGCTGCTGCTACTACTAAAACTACTACTACTACTACTACTACTACTACTACTACTACTACTACTACTACTACTACTACTACTACTACTACTACTACTACTACTGCTATTACTACTACTACTACTGCTAATACTGCTACTACGACTACTGCTACTACTACTACTAATATTACTACTACTACTACTACTACTACTACTACTACTACTACTACTACTACTACTTCTGCTGCTGCTGCTGCTACTACTAAAACTACTACTACTACTACTACTACTACTACTACTACTACTACTACTACTACTACTGCTGCTGCTGCTGCTGCTGCTGCTGCTACTACTACTACTACTACTACTACTACTACTACTACTACTACTACTACTACTACTACTACTACTATTACTACTACTACTACTTCTCCTTCTCCCCTCTCCTACCTCCAATTCTTCTTACTGTGTCTTCGTTTGACAAATGTCTCCTATTTCAGCCTATCAATTTCATTCCTTTTGTTTTCCCCACTGCCATTCCTATTGGCTTTCCTAATCGACTTCCTGTCATGCGCGCAGTATTCCACCATTCACCATTGTTGTTTTCATATCCTTGTATTTCCTTCATCTCTTTTCTTTTTATTCGTTACACCTGTCCTCAAGTGAGTGGTTGTTTGTTCTACGTGAGAACGGCTGCTAAGAGTTTCGTTGTTTCCTAATACTTTTCCACTCTCGGAACTGCCAAAAAACAGTCGAGGAAGTGTCTTTACGGCCAGGCCAGGAAGATTGAGGTCGTGCGGACGGCAACAAATACCAGCTAGCTTGCTCATTTCGCCAGCACGCTTAAAAAAAATCAAGTTAGACAAAGACAAGTCGTTACAGTTGGTAATCCCCGGGTGATCCGAGGAAACTTGATGCCGAAACTGATACAGCCAACAAGCGGGATGAATGATGGCTGGAAATATCCAGGCACGATGGAGGTACTAATTTCATGTGAGATGACTGAAATTGCTTGTGTGCGTTTTCAGGGTCAGAGTGCCAGTGTGAGCGGCATGTGTGGTTAGGTGAGGGTGAGGGGATGTTGGGAGGAATGCATTATTTGATTGGAACTCACTCCCTGGGACGATGACGAGGGGGATACTGGTGGAGAAGAGGTAGTGCTGTTTGTAGAGCGGGGATTGGATCCTGTGTTGGGTGAGTGCAAGTGTGCAACTGCCAGTTGTTAGCTTAGCGTAGAATGAGTGGTCTGATGCTAAATTAGAAAACTAGCGGGTGAGCAGAATACATTCTCGACACGCTGTCGAATAGCATTGTGTACACTACTACTACTACTACTACTAAGAAGAAGAAGAAGAAGAAGAAGAAGAAGAAGAAGAAGAAGAAGAAGAAGAAGAAGAAGAAGAAGAAGGAGAAGTAGTAGTGGTAGTAGTAGTAGTAGTAGTAGCAGCAGCAGCAGCAGCAGCAGTAGTAGTAGTAGTAGTAGTAGTAGTAGTAGTAGTAGTAGTAGTAGTAGTAGTAGTAGTAATAGTAGTAGCAGCAGCAGCAGCAGCAGCAACAGTAGCAGTCGTGTTGGTGGTATTGGTAGTAGTAGTAGTCACGGTGGTCATGGTGTGGTGGTGGTTGTAGTAGCAGTAGCAGTAGTAGTTGTAGCAGCAGCAGCAGCATAATCATCTTAAATATCATTACTTATGTGGTATGGTGTAAGTTGCGCGCGCAGAATATTCCAAGGCAGCTGGAAATGGCATTGGCTTAAGCCATAGGGTAAAGTTAGCTGCATATCCTTTACAGGACGTCTGCAGTCAACACCAGCATTTTTGTTGTGGTTGTTGATGTCGTGCATGTTTACGTTCAGTAGTTTGCCACTGGTTTCTGAACTATAATTTCGGGGGGGGGGGGGGGCTGAGTGGTCTCGAGGTATGGTGCCGCCTCGAGTGCTGGAGGTCCCGGGTTCAACCCCCGGTGAGGACCGGGATTTTTTCACGTGGACTTCCAGTAATACAATGTCCCCTGGTCTCTGGGTAGTGAGACCGGACGCCCGTGTGTATTGTTGCGCACGCAAAAAATCCCTTGGCAGTTGGAAATCGAAAAAGAGTAGTCTAAACGGTGCTGCCCGAGCAAAATTTCGAGTTTAAAATCTACCCGAAGTATTTCAGGATCCTCGCCGATGCTACGGAGTTCGTGCACTGAGCTGAGTTTCTCCGCACTTATGGGTTACACCCGTGTGCCATGATGTTGATCCGTCGACTAAACTAAACTAAACTAAACTAAACTGGTTTCTGAACGGCAGGTACCCATATCATTTCGTAAATAACAAGCGCAACGCAGTCTGCTGCAAAATCACGCGCAGATGTGTAAGCCGTAAGACCGTTAAAACAGTTAATCCTATATCAGAGACTGTCGTGTGGGTTCTTAAACATCCGGTGTGCTGATGCTGAGGTAGGAGGTTCAACCCCTAATCTGGTCAGTGTGTCTAAACTGTTGACTTCTCGTTCTTGACTTGATGACGTAAATTACAAGTACCTATGAAGTCGTAGTGGGTTCGCCTGGTGGCGAGGGACACTGGTAACAAGGAAGGCTAACCCAGCGCATTATTCAGTCCTTTTCTACTAGAAGTAGCTCGTTTAGTCTACAAGCGAGAGAGCGCAAAAAAAATAAATAAATCTCCACAACATTCCAGACACTTCCATATGTTCTCAGTCCACATCTTCAACAACCAGCAACAACTAAAGAAAACTGTCTTGCATATCTTTTACAGGATGTCGCAGTCAAACCCAGCGTGTTTTAATCTCTTGGCTAGTTTACGTTCAGTAGTTTGCCATTACTGTCTGATCGACTGGCACTCATACCATTTTATAAAAAACCCAACGCAAGGCTGTCAGCTGCAAAATCCGCCCGCAGCTGTGTTTCGAACGCGATATTCGGGATTACGAACTACTACCGTAACCCCTTGCCATGAATAATGTAGAGAAGACTTGGAAGGGCTGCATAGGAACGCTAAAGATAGGAAAGGCGAGTTGGTTGGCTGGGGTACAGTGTCGCGAAAGGGAAATAAAAAGCGAAAGGCGGTGCAGAATAAGACAGGAGTACACAGATTGCGAAAGGAGGCAATAAGAAAAGAAGTAGACAGTAAAACAATATACTAGGCAACACACAAGATTGAAAGGATTAACTGGAAATCGGGAGAAGGAAACGGAGGTGTCAGGGGATCTGGTCAGAGCACTTATGAAGTGGTGGTCAGCTGTGTGTAGTGACATCGGTAGAGATTTGTGCCCGCGCTGTCGGGAATGCCTTGGTTCCTCAATTACTTGTCTTTGACTACACTCAGACGCACACACACTCTCTCACACACACACTCACTCCCTCACACAAACTCATACACATACACATACACTCAAATACTGGCACACACACACACACACACACACATTCACACAAACTCACGCGCAAACACTCACACGCACACACACATGCACTCTCTCTCTCTCTCTCTCTCACACACACACACTCACTCACACACAGACAAACACACACAAAGAAACTCACTCACACACACTGACACACACACATTCACTCACACACTGACTCACACACGCACACTCACACACATGCACACACACACGCACTACTACACACACACACACACGCACTGATACACACATACATAGACACCGTCACACACATATCCACGCGTATTTATACATGTGAACGTACACCGACACACATACAATGCCTACTTCAACACACATCCACATTCTTTGTCTGTGTCTGTTTCTACCTACCTACCTACCTACCTACCTACCTACCTACCTACCTACCTACCTACTTATATAATACCTACATACCTTCCAACTTACCTACCGTCCTTGACTGCATGTCTGTCCGTCCGGTCATATCTCTCCCCTCCCCCCTTTCGCCTCCTCTCTTCCCACTCCCTCCTTC
>OY992893.1:15508771-15606271 GCA_963921405.1 Cepaea hortensis | reverse complement strand
CTCGGGTTTTCAATTGTTAAAAAGTCAACGTAAATTGTATTTTGTCTTCTGAAATGTGAGACAGATGTCGCATCCTAGGGCGTTTCTCACCCACCAGGGGCGGTTGGTCTCCTAAACATCCTAGTGCGTTGATTGTTTACATCGAGGAGCGGCAGGGATTAGCTGATCTGTCTGGCTTGAATGACGTCGTGGTGCGAGGAATGTCATGGGATTATTGTATACGTGGTTTGTTTATAGCCGGCAGTAGACCTGACTGAATATCATATTTCGTGAATGAAAGTTGGTGGCGGGTGTATGTGTATGTGCCTTAGGGAAATATCAATGGGACATCGTGTTATGAATCGGCAGTGTGTGTGTGTGTGTGAGTGTGTGTGTGTGTGTGTGTGTGTGTATGCGTGCGAAAAAGAGAGAGGGAGAGAGGGAGATAAGAGGAAATAGGAAGACGGAGGGGAGATAGAGAGGGAGAGAGAGGGAGAGTGTGAGAGAGAAGAAAGTTAGAAAGACGGAGAAAGAGAGATAGAGGGAGAGAGACAGAAAGAAGGAAGAGAGAGAGAGAGAGAGAGAGAGAGAGAGAGAGAGAAAGAGAGAGAAGAAGAGAGTTAGAAAGAGGGAGAGAGAGAACAAACGGGAAGAGAGGGAGAGAAAAGAAGAAAAAGAAAGGGGAGAGCGTGAGGGAGAGAGAGGAAAGAGAGAAGGAATTAGAGAGAGAGAGAGAGAGAGAGAGATATAGGGAGACAGACAGACAGAATGAAGAGAGGGAGAGAAGAGAGAGAGAGTGTGTGTGTAAGAGATAAGAAGAGAGTTAGAAAGAGAGAAAGAGAACAGACGGTAAGAGAGGGAGAGAAAAGAAGAGAAAGAAAGGGGAGAGAGTGAGGAAACGAGAGGAAAGAGAGAATGAGTTAGAGAGAGAGGGTTAGGTAGAGGGAGAGAGACAGAAAGAAGGGAGAGAGAGAGAGAGAGAGAGAGAGAGAGAGAGAGAGAGAAGTGTTAGAGAAGAATAAGAAGAAGAAGAAGAAGAAGAAGAAGAAGAGAGTTAGAAAGAGGGAGAGAGAGAACAGACAGGAAGAGAGGGAGAGGAAAGAAGAGAAAGAAAGGGGAGAGAGTGAGGGAGAGAGAGGAAAGAGAGAAGGAGTTGGAGAGAGAGTTAGATAGATGGAGGGAGGCAGAAAGAAGGAAGAGAGAGAGAGAGAGAGAGAGAGAGAGAGAGAGAGAGAGAGAGAGAGAGAGAGAGAGAGAGAGAGAGAGAATGATTGATTGATTGATTGATTGATTGATTTAGGAACCGACATCACAGCATTCGGGGCTTTCCCATAAGCGCTCGGTCCCCATCCTCAGCAGCCAGCGAAGAGTTCCAACACCAATAGTTCCAGTAGCAATCTGATTATATGTCCGTCTCGCCTTTCCTCTGAGCGTCGACCGTCGACCAGATCCCCTCGTCACTCCTAGCTGTCTCATTCTTACCAGACTATGGTGATCCATTTGCTCCTCCGAGGTGTACACGTGCTCCCACAAGCCGCAACCACGTCTGCATTGTCATGCATCAATTCTCCACCAAGTTTTGCCGAGCCAGCCAATCTGTCCGCCTATTCATTCCGCAGCACACCGGCATGCCCCGCAGAAAAGATCCAGGTGATGCTTGCTACCCGTGACCTCCGAAGCGAAGCAAGCCACTCTGCACGAAGCCTGCCTGTTCTCACCCTCCTCAGCATGCTTTCTGAGTCAGTTACAATCACGTTGTGTGTGTGTATCGTATTCTCCATCCAGCGGAAAGCTGCACTGACCGCCTCCACCTCCATTTTTAAGCTAGATGTTGTGGTATCATATGCCAGGCTCTCCTACACCAAATGTCGACCATTAGCTTTTGCTAAGAATCCCCAGGCACTTCTCTTACCTCTCAACACCGAACCATCTTTGTAGATAATCACATCACCCGAGCGAGCATTATCCTGAATTAGTTGCTGGATTTCTAGTTCCGTGGCCCCTGCTGGCCACTCCCTGCACTCCCAGCTGAATGTGATTATAACTCTGCACAAGTTTGACTGCTCCGCTGGCACTCTGACCCACTCCTCTCCTAGCCTAATGTTCTCCAAGATGCCCACCTTTCTGATCGTATCCTCCTCCTGAGCCATCCATGATTTCCCTCTTATCAGTCGCTGACCCTTATCTGCGTCCAGCGCCTCATGCAACGGGTGATCTGTGTCTGCAGCTACTCTGAGGTATGCCTTCGCCTGCATCACCTTGTGCCTACCAGCAACAGTCGGCAGACCAAGGATATAACGCAAACACAGGACGGATGGGATGTCTCTAGTGCATCCCAGAATGACCCGCATAGCTTCGTTCTGTATGCGCTCTAATTTCACCAGCTGACTCTTTGAGACAGTGAGCAGTCCTAGTCCATAATCAATCACTGAGAGGATCAAGTCCTGGTATAGTGTGAAGAGCATTCCCTGCTCTGTGTCCATTGCAGCCATAGTGTTAAGTGCATTGAGTCCCTTTTGAGATCTTGTCACAACCGTCTCCACATGGTCCTTGAAGGACAGACTCCTGTCATATGTGAATATCTTCTATTACCCTCTAGTCCTCCACTTGAGCATGGTTCCTCAACCAACTCACGCCCAGCCGTCCTGTCTTCCGCTACCTTCCACTGCTCCTTCCGTCTTCCCCATGTAGTTCCACTCTTGTCTTTAAATCTCTTCTCTGTTCAAGACTGCCCAGAATAGACATATCATTTGTCGTGTGGATTCCATACTCAGCCTTTCTATTGATACTATTCTATTGATACTATTCTATTGATACCATTCTCAGGATCCCTCAACGTAAGTCCTATCCCGAGGCAGCGTCTTGTCTTAATCTCCTCGGTCACTGGACTTTGTTTACTTCTCTCCGTGAACTCCCAGTTTGTGAAACTATAATATGCAAGCACTAATGTATGAATGTTTGTAGTTTATTTGTTATCGTTTCAGGTAGAATGTTACACAAGCATTCTTCTTCTCCTGCCCGTTACTCCCTCCCCCCTCCCACGCCCAGCCGTCCCATCTGTTGTTGTCTCCTGTAGCTCCCTCAACCAAACCACGCCCATCCGTCGTTTCTTTTGCTATCTCATGTAGCTCCCTCAACCAAACCACGCCCATCCGTCGTTTCTTTTGCTATCTCATGTAGCTCCCTCAACCAAACCACGCCCATCCGTCGTTTCTTTTGCTATCTCATGTAGCTCCCTCAACCAAATCACGCCCATCCGTCGTTTCTTTTGCAATCACCTATATCTCCCTCAACAAAACCACGCCCAGTCGTCCTATCGTGTGCTACCTCATGAAGCTCCCTCGACCAAACCACGCCCACCCGTCGTTTCTTATGCAATCACCTATATCTCCCTCAACAAAACCACGCCCAGTCGTCCTATCGTGTGCTACCTCATGAAGCTCCCTCGACCAAACCACGCCCATCCGTCGTTTCTTTTGCTATCTCATGAAGATCCCCCAACCAAACCACGCCCATCCGTCGTTTCTTTTGCTATCTCATGTAGCTCCCTCAACCAAATCACGCCCATCCGTCGTTTCTTTTGCAATCACCTATATCTCCCTCAACAAAACCACGCCCAGTCGTCCTATCGTGTGCTATCTCATGAAGCTCCCTCGACCAAACCACGCCCATCCGTCGTTTCTTTTGCTATCTCATGAAGATCCCCCAACCAAACCACGCCCATACGTCCCATCTTTTGCTGTCTCGCCCAGCTCCCTCCTGTCTTCCATTATTCATCTCTGTCTGTAATTCTCTTCTCTTTGTGTTTCAGGTCTTCCTCTATTTCGTTTGCCTCGTGGGTTCCAGACCAGAGTGTGTTTATTTATATTGTCACCTGCTCCGGTCCACCTTGTTTCGCACAATCCGAAGTCGCTAATATGATTATGTTTCATTGTTTCTACCACCTGTGCTGTCTTACCTAATCCATACATAGCTTTAACATTCCAGGGGCCAATCCCGGCCGTTTTCCTCGATGAAAGAAATGTAAACACCACCCTGGACTCCGTGTGGCTTTCTCCGCTAGCGTCACATCTCTTCTATAAGAGCTTCCTTCCTCTTGCTTGGATGAGTGATTCTTTTACCGTTATTTGACTTGTTCGTGGATGGTCAAATTGTGTGGCTGCATTTTTCTACGTGATGGTGTAGCCAGCCCCAAGCACAACCCTTCCTTGGCTGGCTCTTACGACATCCATGATAGGGTGCAGTTTGTGTGTTTGGTTTGCATACTCTGGCTTTGAACTCAATCGTAGTCCATAAACGTCATACTACTTTTATTTTGTTGCATATCCCTTACAGGACGTTGCAGTCAACACCAGAATTTTCAGCTGCTGTTGATGTACGGCAAGATAAGCTCAGTAGTTTGCCATGGCTTTCTGAGCGACCGGCTCACATATCCCGTAAGTTACCGACGCGGCGAGAACCGCTACCAATTCTCGCGCACATCACGTCACTCACGAAAGTATACGGGATTACGGAGAAAGACGCTAAAACCTAGGCTAGGGAGACCGGCTGCGTGTGGTTTGGCTTTCCTTATTACCACTGTCCCTCGCCATCCGGCGAACCCACTCCGACTTCTGAGGTAACTATTATTTGCTTTCCTCGCAGACTCCGGTAATACACAGGTGGAATCCTCCCTAATCGCCTCATACGGCACACATGGCAGGTTGCAGTGTTACTGTTCTAGCTTACCTAAAGGGGCCCAGTAAAATACGGGTTTTAGAAAAACAGGCGTGTCCAATTTTAGGCCCAAACTGCAGGACTGAATTTAACTCCCCGAACTGAATTTACTTTCTAGTACTTACCACACATAAAATGCACTTGATCGGGTGGTAGTAAAACTAAGTGACAACTTCTCGAGACTCTTAGATAGCCGTGTGTGGATGTTTGTCTGTATGTCACAATGTTAAGTGTGTCATAGACAGGACATACGATTGTCGCCCAGGATATGTTCGGCTCTCTGGTCTGCTTGTTCACAAGTACATAGAGGGGACGGGACCAAGTTAAGTCCGGGTAAGTAAGTGATCGTTCAGTCGGTCGTGTCCTGTTGCGATACAGAACAAGGTCACTTGTGTACTCGACCAGTATAGTCAGAGTTCTCTACCCGTTGCTTGCTTTTCTGCTTGGTAAAATAAAAATAATTGCATATCCTTTGACTTCGTAGTCAACCCCGGCATTGTTTATTTGTTGCTGTTTTGGTTTCTTGGCAATTTTACGTTCAGAAGTTTGCCATTTCTTTCTGAACAGACCGAGACGTATACCACTGTATGAAAACCTGAGCAAAGCAATCTGCGTCTAAATCGCGCACAGCTGTGTTTCGAACATGGGATTCGTATGTTGGATTGCGAATTGCGTAGACAATACCTTCGCCACGGCGATACATGAAAAGAATCTTGTTTTTCATGAAATATTTATTGATGGTTAAGTCTGGTCCTGTGATGCCACGCGCCTTGCCGAGCTTGTCTGCGCTTTCAAGTTAAGATATGCCACAGTGAGACGGCAACTATTGCTTGCTTGCTTGTGTTCGTTGGCTTGAGCTCCAACGTGAAGTCCTGTATGTCGGATGAAGGCATCCTGTTGTCCAACATCAGTGTGATGTCATACAGGACCTGAGGTTTGCGTGAGAATCCGTTGTCCCATGTCTGGCTTATTGGTGTGCAGACTGGTGGTTTTGAGTTCATTCTATTGGAAGAGAGAGAGAGAGAGAGAGAGAGAGAGAGAGAGAGAGAGAGAGAGAGAGAGAGAGAGAGAGAGAGAGAGAGAGAGAGAAGGGAGGCGGTGGGAGCATTAGTTCTGGATTTCATTCGCGTTCTGTTTGTAGCTGTGGACTTCATTGTGATGTTTTTATTTTAGCTGTGGACTTCACTGTGATTTATGTTAGCTGATGATTTCATTCTGGTGTTTTGTTTTTTTAGCTCCAGGTTTCATTCTGGTTGGTTTTGTTTTGTTTTTGTTAGCTTTGCACTTCACTCTATTGTTTTATTAAGCTCCGGATTTCATTCTGGGTTCTTCTTCTCCTTCTTCGTTCATCCGGAGTTTTTTTTTTTCGGATGTGATTGCGTTGTGCCTGTTTACAGCAGAGCTGCGTTCTTGCGCCGTTAGGCCGACACATCCGACTTCTGCGGGCATTTGTTGACCGGGTTAACCTTCCCGGGGGTTTCTTAGGACGTTTGAATCTCACTGTTGTGGTGTTATCTCCCATCCTAGCTGGCCCATATAGAACAGCCAAAGATCCTGGTCAGCCCTCAAGGGAAGGCAGGGGCAGACCATGGGCATTCCCCGCCATCCAAGGAGGCTTCCATAATTGCAGAGCCAACACATAGCGCTCTGGTACTGGGCTCACCCAAGGAATCGTCACGTCCTGCACATGGCTGCTTAGCCTCACTTCCGTATATTGGGCCTTCCGTTAACCATAGGCTGTTCTTCCAGAAACCATTTTTTTTTTTTTTTTTTTTTCCCCTTTTCCTTCTCTTCCCTCTGCTCACGGTCTCCATGTAATGGATTTGCTATCCGAGCAATATTCCATTTCGTGCCACTAGGACACTTTTTCCACCTTTTATGGAGCCCACACAGTGAGCTTTTGATTCGGACTTTCCATGTAATGGATTGCTATCCGAGCAATATTCCATTTCATGCCTCTGGGAGGCTTTTGTAACTGACATACCTGTGGTATGAAGTGTGGCAGTCTGAATACTTCTTCATACACCTTTAAATGTCAACCTGTATGTAGTTAAAGTAAGCTGCGGTCAACTTGAGCTTGTTGATATCTCCATAGAGCTTGTCCTCAAATGAAGCAGGTGTGGGCCAAAATATCTTTCTCTGTTCTGCATATATTGGGCAATCCTGCAGCAAATGTTTTGCTGTCATTTTTCCAGTTCTACAATTACATTCATCGGTATCTCCTATCTTTAGTTTGTTGAACAAGTGGTGTTTCAGCCTGTTATGTCCTGTGCGGAGTCTGAAGATTGCTACTTGTTCTCTTCGGTCGAGTTTGCAATATGCATCATCCTTCTGGTGGCCTGGATGCTCTGATTCCCATTTGGTTTTATAGGTGCTTTTTATCAACCTCTTTGCCTCATTGTAAGTTATGTCTATGCCAGGCTGTGGTAGTCGTCCGCCCTCTTTTGCCAGTCTGTCAGCCTCTTCATTTCCAGGTATACTGCAATGTGATGGGATCCACTGTATTACAACTTTTTTGGATTTCTGGCTTAGACCATGGAGTGCTGCTCTTAGGTCAGCTATTTCTGTGCTGTTATTGCTCTTCAGTATTGAGACAGCTGGCTTTGCATCTGTGAAGATAGCTATTTGCTTCTCTTTATTTTCCTCCATCAAGAGCATTTCTGCTGCAGTTTTCAGAGCCTCTACCTCTGCTTTGAAGTTACTTGAAAACTTTTCAGTTGCCACTGAATGTGTTTTTTTCACTCCATTTTTTAAATTTAGGAGAATTCCCCCTCCTCCATTCTCTATTGAATTTTTGCTGATCCATCTGTATATGCATTGGTCCAATTGCTGCTTGAGTAATGTTCTTTTATGTAGTTTATGGTTATTTCTCTTCTTTCGGTTTCATGCTGAGTGTTCTTTTTCTCAATACCAGGAATGTTTTCTATCATTTCAGGCAGTTGCTGCTGTCTCCAAGCTGGGAAGTTGTGTGCATAGTAAATGGGCTTGACTGTTGATATGTTAAGTATGGGATCTGCCCTAATCTTTCGTTTTGCAGTTTCTACAAAGTTGCTACGCTTCAGTCTTCCTTTTCCAAAACCATTAAACCTGTTATACATAGGGTGGTCTGTCAATCTTCTAAATTTTTCTGCTTGTTGCTGGGCTCTGCTATCTCTTCTGTCCTGCATTGGTTGTAAACAAGTGATCTTTTCTAGTTCATTAATATTCGTTGTCTTCAGGCTTCCAGTTATGATTCGCATTCCTTGGTTTTGGACTCTAATTATTTTGTTAAAGTTTGACTTAGCTGCTGTTGCCCAAGCTGCAATGCCATATTCCAGTACTGGCCTCACCCGTCAAGTATATAGCTTCTTGAGAACTTTCTCATCTGCTCCCCACGTTGTACCAGCAAGCTTTTTCATGATTGCCATTCTTTGCCTTGCTCTTGTTCGATTTTTCTCAACCTGTGTTTTCCATGTCAGGCGACGATCAAAGGTGACTCCGAGATAGTTTGGAGTTTCTTCATGGCGCAATATTTTTCCATTCTTCTTCTTTGCGTTCATCCGGAGTGATTTTTTTCAGATGTGATTGCGGTGTGTCTGGTTAGGCACCCTCGGGTCGAAACCCTCAGGCCAACACATCCGACTTTTAGAGTGCATTTTTGACCAGGTTAGCAATCCTGGGAGACTCTCACTTTTGTGGTACCGTCCACATCTCAGCTGGTCTAGTTGGAACAGTCGAAGACTACACGGTCATCCCTCAAGTGAAGGCAGGGACAGTCCATAGCATTTTCCGCCATCCTGGGTGGCTTCCATAATTGCAGAGCCGGCACATAACGCTCTGGTGTTGGGTTTACCGAGGGAATCGTCACGTCCTGCTCATGGCTGTTTTAATTCCTCACTTCAATATATTGGGCATTTCGCTCGCCCTGGGCCGTTCCTGCACAAACCAGTCAGCTCTGCGGTTGGTTTCCACTAAGCGAGTTTTCGGACATGTGCTTGTCCCTGTACCCATCAGAGCTGTTCCAGGCACGGCGGACATTCGGAAAACTACCTAGTCAGAGCTGTTCCGAACAAGAGCGGCATTCGGAAACTAGGTAGTCAGAGCTGTTCCTAGCACGGGAGACATTCGGACGAGACATTTCACTCGGACGTAAATGCGTAGTGTCAATTTTTAGTTTGCCACCCGTAGGACGACACTTCCGACTTCCGGCGGGCATTTTTTAGTGAGGTTAGCCTTCCTCTGGTTTCGAGACACGTTAGACTGTTGTAATGTCACCCACATCTCAGCTGGTCAAGATAGAACGATCAACGATATCGTGGTCTGCCCTCAAGGGAAGGCAGGGGCAGACCATGGGCATTATCTCGCTATCCAAGGAGACTTCCATAATTGCAGAGCCGGCACATATTGCTCTGAGACTGGGCTCACCCAAGGAGTTTCCACGTCCTGTTCATGGCTGCTTTAGTTCCTCACTTCCATGTGTTGGGCATCCCACTTGCCACTGATCGCTCAATCACACACCAGGAGCGGTCAGACTGCGAGTGACATCCACTCGGTAAGCTTTTGCTTGTGACTTCAGACCACGCAATAGGTTCGCTCGCCGTGCGTTCCATTTTGCGTTGATGAGACATTATTCCACTTTTGTCTACACCCTCTATGAGTTAGATACAGACAGTTTCCGTAACCCTTCGACTGGGGCACATTTCTGACTTTTTTGTACTCGCTCACGAGGTAGGCTACATGTGCTGCCGGCTCAGCACCTTACCTTCGTGCAGCAGTGAACGGGAAACGGCCAGGCCCCTTCATCCGGGAAACTCTCATATCCCCCAGCTGGGAGCCTTCGAACATGTATCAGACCTGAGCATGTAGCTTGCTCAGTATCATGTTTCTATTTTCCGGTAGACGGGTATCAGCCTGGCTCTAAGATCCGAGGGTTTGTGGCTTAGAGGCGTTCAGCCACAGCCCTCGACAGGGAGCCTTAAGAGTTTTGTCCGGACCAAGAAATTCTGCCTTTGTGCACCTCATTTAAATTTTGACTGCTATCCTCAGTCTATGCCTGCAGAGCAGCAGGTTGTGTCTCTCTTAGTCTGGTCCCTATCCCATAAGCTGTCCGATATGTAATTTTTCACCCATCGGCAAGCAAATGAGGTCTATGGGACACGCAAGCTCCCCCACCACGTCAAGGTGGAGACACATCGGGGGAGATTTTTCCATTCAATACCAGCTTAGGTTGCTGAGTTTTATTTGAGAGGGAGAACACTGTGCATGTTGTTTTCTCCTCACTTATCTTCACTAGCCATGATTTTGACCAGTCCTCTAGTGCTAATAGGGCTTGCTGTATTCTGCTGTTAGCTGTACTAATATATTCTTCAGATGTCCAAAGGATGATGTGTGTACTCTGGCTGGAAAATTTTCCGTGATGTCGTTTATATATGCTAGGAATAATGTTGGTGAAAGAACTCCTCCTTGGGGGACACCTTGCTCCAGCAGCATCATTTTGCTGGTTTGTCCTTGTACTTTTGTCCTGGCAGTTCTGTTCTCAAGGTAGTGGCTGATCCATTTGTACATTTTCCCACAAACATGCATTTTCTGCAGTTTTACTTTCAGTCCTTCCTTCCATACTTTATCAAATGCTTTTTCTAAATCTATCCAGACCGCTAGTGTGTGCGTTTTCTCTTGGAAGGCATCCTCTATTTCCTGAGCTATATAGGTTATTTGATCTTCAGTGGATCTGTACTTTCTGAATCCTGCTTGGTGTGGTGTTAAGAGTTTGTTTTCTTCCAGATGCCATGTTAGCCGGCCATTGATAATGCGTTCCATTAATTTTCCTACACAGCTAAGTAGACTGATAGGTCGATAGCCATTTGGTTCTTCCAGGTCTTTTCCTTTCTTTGGGACTGGTATTAGTATAGCTTCCTTCCATGCCTGTGGGACTATTCCCCTCTTCCAGCTTTAATTTAGGACTGCTAGTAGTTTCTTTTTTGCCTTTGTCCCTAGTCCTATTAGCATTTCATTTGTGATTCCATCCTTTCCTGGTGATTTCTTCTTTTTTAGGGTATTCATTGCCTGTTCCATTTCTTCCATTGTTAGATTTGCCATCATATATTCTGCTGCTGTCTCTGTATTACTATGATGTATCTGTTTATCTTTGATTGCTTTCTTCTGTTCGGTTGTAATATCAATGTGGTTTGCACTGGCATAGTGTTCCATTAGTGCATTTGCAGCCTTTTTCCTGTAAGCAAGGCATTTCCTTGTTTAATTGTTATTTGTTTGTTTCTAGGTCCTTCATTGTTCATGGCTTTCACTAGTTTCCATAGTTTGTTTCCATCCCTGTCAAAATTCAGGTTTTCTGTTTTTTCCCTCCAACAATCTCTTGTTGTTTGATTTACTGTTCTTTTGTATTTTGCTGAGATAGCTTTGAGAGAGATATTCGCTTCAATTGTTTGTTCTCTCTCTGCTGTCTTCCTGGCATCTTCAACTTTGTCCTCCAAACTTTGTAGTTCTTCAGTCCAGTATGGTTTGTAATTTTTCCTCGCTCCTATTGGAATGGACTCAGTGGCTGCCTGTATTATTGCTCTGTTTAGACTTTCCACCATTTGCTTCATGTTGCCATATCGTGTATTTCTGTTTTCACAATATTTGTCTGTTAGTGTGGCAAATCTGTCCCAATCTGCTCGTTTGTAATTCCAGCGGGGAAAGGGCTTTTGCTCCTGTGGAACATACTCCATATTCATTACAAGCTTGATTGGTCTGTGGTCACTACCTGCTATGGTCTGTGGTCACTACCTGCTAATTGGTCCAGCACATGGCGGTCGATTTTGTGGAGGATGTCTCCTGTGCAGAAAGCTAAGTCTGGAGTAGAAGTGGTAATCCATCTTCTGGAGTAGAAGCTCGGTGTGTCATCCGCTTTGTTGAGTAGATGGAGATTTGAGTCTATTTCCCAGTCCTCCACTTCATCTCCTCTTTTGTCAGTATCTGGGTATCCCCATCTTTCTGAACGGCTATTAGAGTCTCCGACAATAATGCAATTTGTGTCAGTTATTTTCATGTTTGAGAGTGTAAGATCCTTATCTGCTGGGCTATAAAGATTGTAAATTCTTATTTTCACGTCCTTTATCATTATATCAACACCTATAATTTCTGTTTGGTTGTCAGAGATCACAGATACTTCGTTGCAAGGTATTGTATTTCGAGTAAGTATTAGAACTCCTCCCTTATGTCCTTCGCGGTCGAAACGTGTGGCCTGATATCCCCTGACTGAAAATTTGCGCTCGGCGTTGAGGTGTGTCTCTTGAATGCATGCCACATCTATTCTATCTTTATGAAGACGCTGTGTCAGGGATTCTTTCTTGTTATAAACTCCTTTGTCATTCCACTGTAGTATGTTGAGTGTCCTTGGTATTTGGTCAATAGCTCTTAACCTACTCCTCTGTGCCTTGACTCCACAGCACAGGGGAAGGTGACCACCAGTTGTCATGGGTGGACCCCCTCGAGGCAGGGGGCCCGGCACTATCACCGCCTGATGGGACTTCACGGGATTAGCACCATAACGATTAATTTTCCTTTGTGGCATCATGAAATGATAAAGTTACGTTGCACTTCTTTGTCAAGCCTGTGGCTCAGTACATCCGATTTCGACAAGCATTTATCGGGATGCTTTCCCTAGCCTTTGACTGTCCCCAGTCTACCTACAAGGCAGCAGGTTTGTGCGTCACTTCGTCTGGTCCCTCTCCCTTGACCTGTCCGACATGGGTGACCCTACCAGTAGCTGTGCTACCGTCGGCATAGCTCTTGGGGTCATTGGAACGCGCAAGCCCCTCTACCTCGTCAAGGTGGACGCACGGCAGAGGGGATTCTGGGTTCTATTTTCTTAGCTGTTGACTTCACTCTGGATTCTGATTAGCTGTGGAAGTTTAGCACCGTTGAGAGTGCAGAGAGTGAATGAGTATTACATAGACGCTACCAGCATTGACGTTGTGTTATGTCTGCAGCAATGCTTGCGAGGGGCTGTACTTCAAACACACACCTCACCACCCACATACACCCCACCACCCCACCACCCACACACATCCGCCGCTCACACACATCTTCCCACAAAAACACATATCCCCCAACCATACACTCATCTCTCACACACATCCACCCACTCACGTACTCATCCATCAACCACTCACACCCACACATCACCCACCCGCCCATCAACACACGCATCTCTCATATACCCTCCCACACACACACACCCCAACCACCCAGCCAAACACACATCCCCCATCCTCACATACATCCGTCATCCACCTGCACATCCCACACACCCCACACCACTCACACATCTCCCCTCCCACACAAACACACAAAACTCCACCCATAAACACATCCCCCACCACATACACATCCCCCACATGCATTCCTCATACACATCACCGCCCACACATCTCTCACCCACACACACATCTCCCCACCCACCCACATATCGCCACCTACAAACATCCTCACCACCCACACACATTTACCCCTTCCACACTCGCACACTCCCACCTACACAGACATATCCCATTCACAGACACCCCCCCCCCCCCCACACACACTCATCCCCCACACCCATTATACACCCATCCCCAACCCACACAATCTCCTACACACCGATTCACCCACCCAAATACACATTCCCTACCCCCCCCCCCCAACCCACCAACACCCACATACTTCCAATAATGCTCCCAAATACCCCCCCCCCCCCCCCTCACACACACACACACACACACATCCCTCAAACATATACATCCCCCACCGACTACACATCCCGTCACCCATCCACACATCACCTATCAACCCATACACATCCCCCACACACAACCCCTCCACACATACATTCCCCACACCCCCACACACATCCCTCACATACACACCCACACAAACATCCCCACATCTACACACATACATGATGCCTCACATGATCACTGAAACTAATAAGAACAAACTCCCACACTTTACACACAGTTGAGACACTGATGATTGTCGTGAGCATTCTCGCAAAAATTGTAAGAAGTGGAGAAAAAATTGTACATATACATTGTGTAGCGTAAAAATTAGTGATGCAATCTCTCTCTCTCTCTCTCTCTCTCTCTCTCTCTCTCTCTCTCTCTCTCTCTCTCTCTCTCTCTCTCTCTCTCTCTCTCTCTCTCACTCTCTCTCTCTCTCTCTCACTAACTCTCTCACTCACATCACAGTAATGTTATATTATACATGATAAAATCAAGTGGCATACAAAATGATAATATGAAAGATGAGAATACACACCAAAAAAAAGAAAAATATACATGTACATAAAAGGACATGTAAGTAGCGACACATTTTATCTGTATTGTGATCACGGTGTGAAGGACATGTAAGTAGCAACACATTTTATCTGTATTGTGATCATGGTGTGAAGGACATGTAAATAGCGACACATTATATCTGTATTATGATCATGGTGTGAAGGTCATGTAAGTAGCGACATTTTATCTGTATTGTCATCACGGCGTGAAGGACATGTAAGTAGCGACACATTTTATCTGTATTATGATCATGGTGTGAAGGTCATGTAAGTAGCGACACATTATATCTGTATTGTGATCATGGTGTAAAGGTCATGTAAGTAGCGACACATTTTATCTGTATTATGATCATGGTGTGAAGGTCATGTAAGTAGCGACATTTTATCTGTATTGTCATCACGGTGTGAAGGACATGTAAGTAGCGACACATTTTATCTGTATTATAATCATGGTTTGAAGGTCATGTCAGTAGCGACACATTTTATCTGTATTGTGATCACGGTGTGAAGGACATGTAAGTAGCGACACATTTTATCTGTATTATGATCATGGTGTGAAGGACATGTTAGTAGAGACACATATTATCTGTATTGTGATCACAGTGTGAAAGTCATGTAAGTAGCGACACATTTTATCTGTATTATGATCACGGTGTGAAGGACATGTAAGTAGCGACACATTTTATCTGTATTATGATCACGAAGTGAAATGCAATTCAAGGGAAACAACTCGTAAAACGTTTTCAGAAAGCTATTCAAGTCTCTCTCTCTCTCTCTCTCTCTCTCTCTCTCTCTCTCTCTCTCTCTCTCCCTTTCTCTCTCTCTCTCTCACTCTTTCTCTCTCTTCTTCTTTCTTTCTATCTCCCCCTCTCTCTCCCTGTCTCTTATCTCTCTCTGTCTCTTGCTCTCTTCTCATTCTTTGTCTTTTGCAATCTTCTCGGTCTCTCTCTCTACTCTTTGTTTCCCTTTTTCTCTCCCCCTCTCTCTGCCTTTCCCGCCCCCACTCTCTCGTACAAAAGATTATTCTATATTGTTATACCGTATATTTTTTAGCCTGATTACAATTAAAATAATAATAACTCGTATTATTAACACACACTGTTATCAATTTGTGCACATACCACAAGCGTGTAATACATGTTAGTTAGTTAGTTATTTAGTTGGTTGGTTGGTTGGTTGGGTGGTTGGGTGGTTGGTTGGTTGGTTGGTTGGTTAGTTAGTTAGTCGAGGTTCCAACTTCACGGCAACGGGTCGTCTCCATTATGCTCCGTTCCTGTGCCAGTGAATATCACACAAAATTCCCCCCACTGTCCAATGTGAAAAGTGGAATAGACTGGAGTCTCGGCAATCCAACAAGCGCTGCCGCTATCGTTTCCTGTCTACTCTGGAACCCCTCATAAACGCCAAAGGCAAAAGTGGCTGCATTTGGCCAGGCATCTTTTCCTGGCCTGTAGCTCCCCAGGCCTCGTAGAAGAAGTTTACCCCTTTCCAAAAACTCTTGCAGCTTGACAGCGACTGTCTTCTCTAGAACCTTCCCAAATGTATTTTGAAGGGTGACGATCCTAAAGCCGCTTAGCTTTGAATGATCCTTGAACGGTTTTAGAAGAGGGATGAGATAGCTGTGTACCCAATCCTGCGGTACCGATGCTGTCCTAATGCTCTGGTTAAAGCAGTCGGTCATCTCCTTCAGGTCTACATCGCTCAAACCCTTCATGTGGCCATACTTTACCCCATCGGGCCCCGGTGCCGTGTCATTTGCCGTCAACCCGTATGATGTCTTCATAATGCATATTCTTTATGGTGCCAGATAATTCCTCTCTAACTGCATCCCTAGTGTTCGCATCCTTATGATTGGTCTGCTCTAAAAATCTCTGGAGAAACGGCTCTCCTTTCTCTTTGTCTGTTGTCACGCGCACACCATAATCTCTATAAATTGTTCCCACTATCATAGGCCGATCTATTCTTTGTATTTGTCTGTGCAGTTTCCAGAATTTTCGCAGTGTTTTATCACCTCCAATCTCTTTCATGAAACATTCCCATTTTGCCTTTTTGGCCTCTGCAGCACAGCGCTTGAAGATCTCCGCCTTGTCTTTCTTGACATTTTCAGCTGTGTCCACTCCCTCTCGTGAGCTTCGAGGTGCCTATCGCACTTTCCCTAGCTGCTTCACTGCAGCTCTCTTTGCTTTCCAAGCCACCATGGGGGCTGCAAAAAAGGAGTTTTAACAGTTCTGTTGCATGCCCCCTGTCTGAGGCGTCCAAGAAGGTTGTCGTTTACTCATACCGGAAGGATACCGGAAGGTCTTGCGCGCTCTCCCAGCCTTAACATTCCTGGATTTAGAGATCAGGACTGAGCATGGCATGTGATCACTCCCATGATCATTCAAAACAGTCCACTTTACATCAAGAACTGATGCCTGGGAGACAAGTGCCAAGTCAATAGCTGTGTCTGCATCGCCAGGCCTCATTGCCATTCTAGTCGGCCTACCATCATTTATGCAGACCACATCAGAGTCCACCATGGCATCTGCAAGGGCAATTCCCTGTCGGTTTTCTCCACTACTGTCCCAATCTCTGTTCCTCGCATTGAAGTCTCCACATATGAGTAGCTTATCACCTGGTAATTCTTCCAATTCCTTAAGCCAGTCCCAGTGTTCCTTTCTGACAAAACAGTCCACTGTGGCATATGGATTTATGATGTTCCAACTAAAGCAGCCATTCTCCATTTGTATACCCTGGCCCTCTCTTGCACTGTGATTCCACTGGCTCAAGTCAAGAACCACATACTTCACTCCTTCCTTCACAGCAGACCTTGCCCATGCCTAGTAGGGTTTATATAACTGGCGTACCAAGGATAATGGCGTTTGTCTGTATTTAACTCATAGCTTCTCCCTATTTCATATCCTTTTCCTCATTCTATTCTTCCCAGCCACTCTCCCTCTCTCTTCTCCTCTTTCTACTATTACACACAATCACACACACACACACACACACACACACACACACACACACACACACACACACATATAGTCCTCTAAAAGTACGTGTTGTTGTGGTTGATGGAGGTTTGATATAACAGAGGATACATAGAAGGTGGTAGATGTGGTAGCAGGTGGTGGTAGATGTGATAGAAGGAGGAGTTAGATGTGGTAGAAGATGGTGGTATATGGGGAAGAAGGAGGTGTTAGATGTGATAGAAGGCTGTGGTAAATGTGGTAGAAGGAGTTGTTAGATGTGGCAGAAGGAGGTGTTAGATGTGATAGAAGGAGTTGTTAGATGTGGTAGAAGGTGGTGTTGCATGTGGTAGAAGGAGGTGTTAGATGTGGTAGAAGGTGGTGGTAGATGTGGTAGAAGGTGGTGGTAGATGTGGTAGAAGGTGGTGGTAGATGTGGTAGAAGGTGGTAGTAGATGTGGTAGAAGGTGGTGGTAAATGTGGTAGAAGGTGGTGATAGATGTGGTAGAAGGTGGTGGTAGATGTGGTAGAAGGTGGTGGTAGATGTGATAGAAGGTGGTGGTAAATGTGGTAGAAGGTGGTGGTAAATGTGGTAGAAGGAGTTGTTAGATGTGGCAGAAGGTTGTGGTAAATGTGATAGAAGGAGTTGTTAGATGTGGTAGAAGGTGGTGTTGCATGTGGTAGAAGGTGGTGTTAGATGTGGTAGAAGGTGGTGGTAGATGTGGTAGAAGGTGGTGGTAGATGTGGTAGAATGTGGTGGTAGATGTGGTAGAATGTGGTGGTAGATGTGGTAGAAGGTGGTGGTAGATGTAGTAGAAGGTGGTGGTAGATGTGATAGAAGGTGGTGGTAAATGTGGTAGAAGGTGGTGGTAAATGTGGTAGAAGGTGGTGGTAGATGTGGTAGAAGTTGGCGGTAGATGTGATAGAAGGTGGCAGTAGATGTGGTAGAAGGTTGTGGTAGATGCGGTAGAAGTTGGTGGTAAATGTGGTAGAAGGTGGTGATAGATGTGGTAGAAGGTGGAGGTAGGTGTGGTAGAAAGTGGTGGTAGATGTGATAGAAGGTTGTGATAAATGTGATAGAAGGCTGTGGTAAATGTGGTAGAAGGAGTTGTTAGATGTGGCAGAAGGTTGTGGTAAATGTGATAGAAGGAGTTGTTAGATGTGGTAGAAGGTGGTGTTGCATGTGGTAGAAGGTGGTGTTAGATGTGGTAGAAGGTGGTGGTAGATGTGGTAGAAGGTGGTGGTAGATGTGGTAGAAGGAGGTGGTAGATGTGATAGAAGGTGGTAGTAGATGTGGTAGCAGGTGGTGGTAGATGTGGTAGAAGGTGGTGGTAGATGTGGTAGAAGGTGGTGGTAGATGTAGTAGAAGGTGGTGGTAGATGTGGTAGCAGGTGGTGGTAGATGTGATAGAAGGTCGTAGTAGATGGGGTAGAAGGTGGTGGTAAATGTGGTAGCAGGTGGTGATAGATGTGGTAGAAGGTGGTGGTAGATGTGGTAGAAGGAGGTGGTAGATGTGATAGAAGGTCGTAGTAGATGGGGTAGAAGGTGGTGGTAAATGTGGTAGCAGGTGGTGATAGATGTGGTAGCAGGTGGTGGTAGATGTGGTAGCAGGTGGTGGTAGATGTGGTAGAAGGAGGAGTTAGATGTGGTAGAAGATGGTGGTATATGGGGAAGAAGGAGATGTTAGGTGTCGTAGAAGGTGGTAGTAGATGTGGTAGCAGGTGGTGGTAGATGTGGTAGAAGGTGGTGGTAGATGTGGTAGAAGGTGGTGGTAGATGTTGTAGAAGGAGGTGGTAGATGTGATAGAAGGTGGTGGTAAATGTGGTAGCAGGTGGTGATAGATGTGGTAGCAGGTGGTGGTAGATGTGGTAGCAGGTGGTGGTAGATGTGATATAAGGTTGTGATAAATGTGATAGAAGGTTGTGGTAAATGTGGTAGAAGGAGTTGTTAGATGTGATAGAAGGTTGTGGTAAATGTTTTAGAAGGAGTTGTTAGATGTGGTAGAAGGTTGTGGTAAATGTGGTAGAAGGAGGTGTTAGATGTGGTAGAAGGTTGTGATAAATGTGATAGAAGGCTGTGGTAAATGTGGTAGAAGAAGTTGTTAGATGTGGCAGAAGGTTGTGGTAAATGTGATAGAAGGTGGTGGTAGATGTGGTAGAAGGTGGTGGTAGATGTGGTAGAAGGTGGTGGTAGATGTGGTAGAAGGTGGTGGTAGATGTGGTAGAAGGTGGTAGTAGATGTGGTAGAAGGTGGTGGTAAATGTGGTAGAAGGTGGTGATAGATGTGGTAGAAGGTGGCGGTAGATGTGGTAGAAGGTGGTGGTAGATGTGATAGAAGGTGGTGGTAAATGTGGTAGAAGGTGGTGGTAAATGTGGTAGAAGGAGTTGTTAGATGTGGCAGAAGATTGTGGTAAATGTGATAGAAGGAGTTGTTAGATGTGGTAGAAGGTGGTGTTGCATGTGGTAGAAGGTGGTGTTAGATGTGGTAGAAGGTGGTGGTAGATGTGGTAGAAGATGGTGGTAGATGTGGTAGAAAGTGGTGGTAGGTGTGGTAGAAGGTGGTGGTAGATGTGGTAGAAGGTGGTAGTAGATGTGGTAGAAGGTGGTGGTAAATGTGGTAGAAGGTGGTGATAGATGTGGTAGAAGGTGGAGGTAGATGTGGTAGAAGGTGGTGGTAGATGTGATAGAAGGTGGTGGTAAATGTGGTAGAAGGTGGTGGTAAATGTGGTAGAAGGTGGTGGTAGATGTGGTAGAAGGTGGTGGTAGATGTGGTAGAAGGTGGTGGTAGAACGAACGAACACACTTTATTTTCAAAGGGTTAAGAATTGGGCACGCAGGTCCGTCTAACATTCTGCCCTTCTATCACTCTCTTTCATACATTATTTCATTCACACATCATTCAAGGCTAACAAAGAACAGTAACAATATAAAAGATATGCATTACAAAGGCATGGGCAAAATGCAAACATCAAAACTACACGACACAGTAATATTAGATAATGGTCTGACACTTGTTATTAGCCATGTGGAATATACTGGCCTACAAAAAGGTGATTGGCTGTTATACTAGGGTTTTGTTATTATTATTATTATCTCAATTATTAAGGGGGAAGGTAATCCGTATTGAGATAGTGTTCGAATAATTTGCGATTATATGAATAGGGATTGGTGATGTCTTTGATTTCTTGTGGAAGATTGTTCCACAGCTGAGATGCAGAGTACGTTAAGCTTGTTTTGTATAAGTCAATCCTAGGCTTCGGAATGTGTAGTATATTTAAACGTTTACTGTGTCTAGCATTATATTTAAACAAAGCCCAAATGTAATTTGGGGCATTCCGATGCAGGATTTTGTGAATTAGTTTAGCTTTATTGAAAAGCAGGCGTTTGCGGAATGGTAGTAACTGAAGCCGTTTATACAGGCTAGGATTGTCAGATAAATGTTTGCTATAAATTAGACTCATGGCCCGTTTCTGTAGTGAGTAAAGTCGCTTGGTGTTTGAATTAGAACAACCGTCCCAGATTGTAGAGCAGTAGTCAAAGTGTGTCTGTATATGAGAAGTATAGAATAGTTTCCTTGTGTCCTCATCAAGGAAGTTTTTAATCTTGGCGAGTTGATAGACTTTTTTCGCTGTTTGTTTAATGAGCGCTTGAACATGGGAATTAAAGGTTAGATTTCTATCAATAATTATGCCTAATGTTTTGTGCTCAATTACACTTTCTACTGGCATGTTATCGATGTGAAGTTGAAGTGATGTGTGTGGGCTTAGAGTTTGAAGTCTTTGTCTGGTTGTTAATAACATTGCTTTTGTTTTAGTGATGTTAATTTGCATACGGTTTGAATAGCTCCACTTAACTACATTATTTAATTCTTGTTGTAAAGACGACTCCAGTAAAATACAGTTTTCAGCGTTTGTGTACACCGTACAGTCATCTGCAAATAGATCGCAGGACGACGAAAGATGCAAAGGTAGATCGTTAATATATATGGCAAATAATAGAGGGCCAAGAATAGAGCCTTGCGGTACTCCAATATTGAAGGTAGTGGTTTGAGACAGAGATTTATTGTGTGATACTACTTGCTTTCTGTTTGATAGAAAAGATGATATTAGAGTGACTACATTAAGGCCAATTTTCATCGTCTCGAGTTTTTTAATTAAAATAACATGGTCTATCATATCAAATGCTTTCTTGAAATCAATAAACACAGTTCCACATAGACTGTTGTTGTTTATAATCTGATGCCAATTTTCTATCATGTTTGTTAGGGCCGTATGGCAAGAATATTTTGGTCGAAATCCTGATTGGCTGTCAACAATAAGCTTGTTGCGAACTAGATACTGTAATGTTACATTATGGATGTGTTTTTCTAGTGGCTTAGATAGTGATGATAGTAAGGAAATGGGTCTGTAATTGTTCGGGATACCATTGTCCAATGAACCAGATTTAAGAAGAGGGTACACTTTAGCGATTTTGAGAGCTGATGGAAAGTGGCCTTTGGTTAGACACTGATTATATATATAGGTTAGTGATGTACAAATCACTGGCGCAGCACAACGGAGAATCCGGTTGCTGATTCCATCTAACCCAGATGAGGTTGTGTTTTTTAGGTTACTGAGGTAAGTGAATACTTCAGTGATTGTCATTAGCGGTATGTCGGAAAGAATATCGCAGGAGCATCTATTCTCGCAAAACGATGACAATAAAGATAAGTTGCAAGGAGAATTAGGTAGATGTGATAGAAGGTGGTAGTAGATGTGGTAGAAGGTGGTGATAGATGTGGTAGAAGGTGGTGGTAAATGTGGTAGAAGGTGGTGATAGATGTGGTAGAAGGTGGTGGTAGATGTGGTAGAAGGTGGTGGTAGATTTGATAGAAGGTTGTGATAAATGTGATAGAAGGCTGTGGTAAATGTGATAGAAGGAGTTGTTAGATGTGGTAGAAGGTGGTGTTGCATGTGGTAGAAGGTGGTGTTAGATGTGGTATAAGGTGGTGGTAGATGTGGTAGAAGGTGGTGGTAGATGTGGTAGAAGGTGGTGGTAGATGTGGTAGAAGGTGGTGGTAGATGTGGTAGAAGGTGGTAGTAGATGTGGTAGAAGGTGGTGGTAAATGTGGTAGAAGGTGGTGATAGATGTGGTAGAAGGTGGAGGTAGATGTGGTAGAAGGTGGTGGTAGATGTGATAGAAGGTGGTGGTAAATGTGGTAGAAGGTGGTGGTAAATGTGGTAGAAGGTGGTGGTAAATGTGGTAGAAGGTGGTGGTAGATGTGGTAGAAGGTGGTGGTAGAACGAACGAACGAACAAACTTTATTTTCAAAGTGTTAAGAATTGGGCACGCAGGCCCGTCTAACATTCTGCCCTTCTATCACTCTCTTTCATACATTATTTCATTCACACATCATTCAAGGCTAACAAAGAACAGTAACAATATAAAAGATATGCATTACAAAGGCATGGGCAAAATGCAAACATCAAAACTACACGACACAGTAATATTAGATAATGGTCTGACACTTGTTATTAGACATGTGGAATATACTGGCCTACAAAAAGGTGATTGGCTGTTATACTAGGGTTTTGTTATTATTATTATTATCTCAATTATTAAGGGGGAAGGTAATCCGTATTGAGATAGTGTTCGAATAATTTGCGATTATATGAATAGGGATTGGTGATGTCTTTGATTTCTTGTGGAAGATTGTTCCACAGCTGAGATGCAGAGTACGTTAAGCTTGTTTTGTATAAGTCAATCCTAGGCTTCGGAATGTGTAGTATATTTAAACGTTTACTGTGTCTAGCATTATATTTAAACAAAGGCCAAAGGTAATTTGGGGCATTCCGATGCAGGATTTTGTGAATTAGTTTAGCTTTATTGAAAAGCAGGCGTTTGCGGAATGGTAGTAACTGAAGCCGTTTATACAGGCTAGGATTGTCAGATAAATGTTTGCTATAAATTAGACTCATGGCCCGTTTCTGTAGTGAGTAAAGTCGTTTGGTGTTTGAATTAGAACAACCGTCCCAGATTGTAGAGCAGTAGTCAAAGTGTGTCTGTATATGAGAAGTATAGAATAGTTTCCTTGTGTCCTCATCAAGGAAGTTTTTAATCTTGGCGAGTTGATAGACTTTTTTCGCTGTTTGTTTAATGAGCGCTTGAACATGGGAATTAAAGGTTAGATTTCTATCAATAATTATGCCTAATGTTTTGTGCTCAATTACACTTTCTACTGGCATGTTATCGATGTGAAGTTGAAGTGATGTGTGTGGGCTTAGAGTTTGAAGTCTTTGTCTGGTTGTTAATAACATTGCTTTTGTTTTAGTGATGTTAATTTGCATACGGTTTGAATAGCTCCACTTAACTACATTATTTAATTCTTGTTGTAAAGACGACTCCAGTAAAATACAGTTTTCAGCGTTTGTGTACACCGTACAGTCATCTGCAAATAGATCGCAGGACGACGAAAGATGCAAAGGTAGATCGTTAATATATATGGCAAATAATGGAGGGCCAAGAATAGAGCCTTGCGGTACTCCAATATTGAAGGTAGTGGTTTGAGACAGAGATTTATTGTGTGATACTACTTGCTTTCTGTTTGATAGAAAAGATGATATTAGAGTGACTACATTAAGGCCAATTTTCATCGTCTCGAGTTTTTTAATTAAAATAACATGGTCTATCATATCAAATGCTTTCTTGAAATCAATAAACACAGTTCCACATAGACTGTTGTTGTTTATAATCTGATGCCAATTTTCTATCATGTTTGTTAGGGCCGTATGGCAAGAATATTTTGGTCGAAATCCTGATTGGCTGTCAACAATAAGCTTGTTGCGAACTAGATACTGTAATGTTACTTTATGGATGTGTTTTTCTAGTGGCTTAGATAGTGATGATAGTAAGGAAATGGGTCTGTAATTGTTCGGGATACCATTGTCCAATGAACCAGATTTAAGAAGAGGGTACACTTTAGCGATTTTGAGAGCTGATGGAAAGTAGCCTTTGGTTAGACACTGATTATATATGTAGGTTAGTGATGTACAAATCACTGGCGCAGCACAACGGAGAATCCGGTTGCTGATTCCATCTAACCCAGATGAGGTTGTGTTTTTTAGGTTACAGAGGTAAGTGAATACTTCAGTGATTGTCATTAGCGGTATGTCGGAAAGAATATCGCCGGAGCATCTATTCTCGCAAAACGATGACAATAAGGATAAGTTGCAAGGAGAATTAGGTAGATGTGATAGAAGGTGGTAGTAGATGTGGTAGAAGGTGGTGATAGATGTGGTAGAAGGTGGTGGTAAATGTGGTAGAAGGTGGTGATAGATGTGGTAGAAGGTGGTGGTAGATGTGGTAGAAGGTGGTGGTAGATGTGGTAGAAGGTTGTGATAAATGTGAAAGAAGGCTGTGGTAAATGTGGTAGAAGGAGTTGTTAGATGTGGCAGAAGGTTGTAGTAAATGTGATAGAAGGAGTTGTTAGATGTGGTAGAAGGAGGTGTTGCATGTGGTAGAAGGGGGTGTTAGATGTGGTAGAAGGTGGTGATAGATGTGGTAGAAGGTGGTGGTAGATGTGGTATAAGGTGGCGGTAGATGTTTTAGAATGTGGTGGTAGATGAGGTAGAAGGTGGTGGTAGATGTGTTAGAAGGTAGTGGTAGATGTGGTAGAAGGTGGTGGTAGATGTGGTAGAAGGTGGTGGTAAATGTGGTAGAAGGTGGTGGTAGATGTGGTAGAATGTGGTGGTAGATGTAGTAGAAGGTGGTGGTAGATGTGATAGAAGGTGGTGGTAGATGTGGTAGAAGGTGGTGGTAGAAGATGGTTGTAAATGTAGTAGAAGGTGGTGGTAAATGTGGTAGAAGGTGGTGGTAGATGTGATAGAAGGTGGTGGAAGATGTGGTAGAAGGTTGTGGTGGATGTGGTAGAAGGTGGTGGTAGATTTGGTAGAATGTGGTGGTAGATGTGGTAGAAGGTGGTGGTAGATGTGATAGAAGGTGGTGGTAAATGTGGTAGAAGGTGGTGGTAAATGTGGTAGAAGGTGGTGATAGATGTGGTAGAAGGTGGTGGTAGATGTGGTAGAAGGTGGTGGTAGATGTGATAGAAGGTGGTGGTAAATGTGGTAGAAGGTGGTGGTAAATGTGGTAGAAGGAGTTGTTAGATGTGGCAGAAGGTTGTGGTAAATGTGATAGAAGGAGTTGTTAGATGTGGTAGAAGGTGGTGTTGCATGTGGTAGAAGGAGTTGTTAGATGTGGTAGAAGGTGGTGGTAGATGTGGTAGAAGGTGGTAGTAGATGTGGTAGAAGGTGGATGTAAATGTGGTAGAAGGTGGTGATAGATGTGGTAGAAGATGGTGGTAGATGTGGTAGAAGGTGGTGGAAGATGTGATAGAAGGTGGTGGTAAATGTGGTAGAAGGTGGTGGAAAATGTGGTAGAAGGTGGTGGTAGATGTGGTAGATGGTGGTGGTAGATGTGGTAGAAGGTGGTGGTAGATGTGGTAGAAGGTGGTGATAGATGTGGTAGAAGATGGTGGTAGATGTGGTAGAAGGTGGTGGAAGATGTGATAGAAGGTTGTGATAAATGTGATAGAAGGCTGTGGTAAATGTGGTAGAAGGAGTTGTTAGATGTGGCAGAAGGTTGTGGTAAATGTGATAGAAGGAGCTGTTAGACGTGGTAGAAGGTGGTGTTGCATGTGGTAGAAGGTGGCGTTAGATGTGGTAGATGGTGGTGGTAGATGTGGTAGAAGGTGGTGATAGATGTGGTAGAAGGTGGTGGTAGATGTGGTAGAAGGTGGTGGTTGATGTGGTAGAAGGTGGTAGTAGATGTGATAGAAGGTGGTGGTAAATGTGGTAGAAGGTGGTGGTAAATGTGGTAGAAGGTGGTGGTAGATGAGGCAGAAGGTGGTGGTAGATATGGTAGAAGGTGGTGGTAGATGTGGTAGAAGGTTGTGATAAATGTGATAGAAGGCTGTGGTAAATTTGGTAGAAGGAGTTGTTAGATGTGGCAGAAGGTTGTAGTAAATGTGATAGAAGGAGTTGTTAGATGTGGTAGAAGGAGGTGTTGCATGTGGTAGAAGGAGGTGTTAGATGTGGTAGAAGGTTGTGATAGATGTGGTAAAAGGTGGTGGTAGATGTGGTAAAAGGTGGTGGTAGATGTGGTAGAATGTGGTGGTAGATGAGGTAGAAGGTGGTGGTAGATGTGTTAGAAGGTGGTGTTGCATGTGGTAGAAGGTGGTGGTAGATGTGGTAGAAGGTGGTGGTAAATGTGTTAGAAGGTGGTGGTAGATGTGGTAGAATGTGGTGGTAGATGTGGTAGAAGGTGGTGGTAGATGTGATAGAAGGTGGTGGTAGATGTGGTAGAAGGTGGTGGTAGAAGGTGGTTGTAAATGTGGTAGAAGGTGGTGGTAAATGTAGTAAAAGGTGGTGGTAGATGTGATAGAACGTGGTGGAAGATGTGGTAGAAGGTTGTGGTAGATGTGGTAGAAGGTGGTGGTAGATTTGGTAGAATGTGGTGGTAGATGTGGTAGAAGGTGGTGGTAGATGTGGTAGAAGGTGGTAGTAGATGTGGTAGAAGGTGGTGGTAAATGTGGTAGAAGGTGGTGATAGATGTGGTAGAAGGTGGTAGTAGATGTGGTAGAAGGTGGTGGTAGATGTGATAGAAGGTGGTGGTAAATGTGGTAGAAGGTGGTGGTAAATGTGGTAGAAGGTGGTGGTAAATGTGGTAGAAGGTGGTGGTAGATGTGGTAGAAGGTGGTGGTAGAACGAACGAACGAACGAACAAACTTTATTTTCAAAGTGTTAAGAATTGGGCACGCAGGCCCGTCTAACATTCTGCCCTTCTATCACTCTCTTTCATACATTATTTCATTCACACATCATTCAAGGCTAACAAAGAACAGTAACAATATAAAAGATATGCATTACAAAGGCATGGGCAAAATGCAAACATCAAAACTACACGACACAGTAATATTAGATAATGGTCTGACACTTGTTATTAGACATGTGGAATATACTGGCCTACAAAAAGGTGATTGGCTGTTATACTAGGGTTTTGTTATTATTATTATTATCTCAATTATTAAGGGGGAAGGTAATCCGTATTGAGATAGTGTTCGAATAATTTGCGATTATATGAATAGGGATTGGTGATGTCTTTGATTTCTTGTGGAAGATTGTTCCACAGCTGAGATGCAGAGTACGTTAAGCTTGTTTTGTATAAGTCAATCCTAGGCTTCGGAATGTGTAGTATATTTAAACGTTTACTGTGTCTAGCATTATATTTAAACAAAGGCCAAAGGTAATTTGGGGCATTCCGATGCAGGATTTTGTGAATTAGTTTAGCTTTATTGAAAAGCAGGCGTTTGCGGAATGGTAGTAACTGAAGCCGTTTATACAGGCTAGGATTGTCAGATAAATGTTTGCTATAAATTAGACTCATGGCCCGTTTCTGTAGTGAGTAAAGTCGTTTGGTGTTTGAATTAGAACAACCGTCCCAGATTGTAGAGCAGTAGTCAAAGTGTGTCTGTATATGAGAAGTATAGAATAGTTTCCTTGTGTCCTCATCAAGGAAGTTTTTAATCTTGGCGAGTTGATAGACTTTTTTCGCTGTTTGTTTAATGAGCGCTTGAACATGGGAATTAAAGGTTAGATTTCTATCAATAATTATGCCTAATGTTTTGTGCTCAATTACACTTTCTACTGGCATGTTATCGATGTGAAGTTGAAGTGATGTGTGTGGGCTTAGAGTTTGAAGTCTTTGTCTGGTTGTTAATAACATTGCTTTTGTTTTAGTGATGTTAATTTGCATACGGTTTGAATAGCTCCACTTAACTACATTATTTAATTCTTGTTGTAAAGACGACTCCAGTAAAATACAGTTTTCAGCGTTTGTGTACACCGTACAGTCATCTGCAAATAGATCGCAGGACGACGAAAGATGCAAAGGTAGATCGTTAATATATATGGCAAATAATAGAGGGCCAAGAATAGAGCCTTGCGGTACTCCAATATTGAAGGTAGTGGTTTGAGACAGAGATTTATTGTGTGATACTACTTGCTTTCTGTTTGATAGAAAAGATGATATTAGAGTGACTACATTAAGGCCAATTTTCATCGTCTCGAGTTTTTTAATTAAAATAACATGGTCTATCATATCAAATGCTTTCTTGAAATCAATAAACACAGTTCCACATAGACTGTTGTTGTTTATAATCTGATGCCAATTTTCTATCATGTTTGTTAGGGCCGTATGGCAAGAATATTTTGGTCGAAATCCTGATTGGCTGTCAACAATAAGCTTGTTGCGAACTAGATACTGTAATGTTACTTTATGGATGTGTTTTTCTAGTGGCTTAGATAGTGATGATAGTAAGGAAATGGGTCTGTAATTGTTCGGGATACCATTGTCCAATGAACCAGATTTAAGAAGAGGGTACACTTTAGCGATTTTGAGAGCTGATGGAAAGTAGCCTTTGGTTAGACACTGATTATATATGTAGGTTAGTGATGTACAAATCACTGGCGCAGCACAACGGAGAATCCGGTTGCTGATTCCATCTAACCCAGATGAGGTTGTGTTTTTTAGGTTACAGAGGTAAGTGAATACTTCAGTGATTGTCATTAGCGGTATGTCGGAAAGAATATCGCCGGAGCATCTATTCTCGCAAAACGATGACAATAAGGATAAGTTGCAAGGAGAATTAGGTAGATGTGATAGAAGGTGGTAGTAGATGTGGTAGAAGGTGGTGATAGATGTGGTAGAAGGTGGTGGTAAATGTGGTAGAAGGTGGTGATAGATGTGGTAGAAGGTGGTGGTAGATGTGGTAGAAGGTGGTGGTAGATGTGGTAGAAGGTTGTGATAAATGTGAAAGAAGGCTGTGGTAAATGTGGTAGAAGGAGTTGTTAGATGTGGCAGAAGGTTGTAGTAAATGTGATAGAAGGAGTTGTTAGATGTGGTAGAAGGAGGTGTTGCATGTGGTAGAAGGGGGTGTTAGATGTGGTAGAAGGTGGTGATAGATGTGGTAGAAGGTGGTGGTAGATGTGGTATAAGGTGGCGGTAGATGTTTTAGAATGTGGTGGTAGATGAGGTAGAAGGTGGTGGTAGATGTGTTAGAAGGTAGTGGTAGATGTGGTAGAAGGTGGTGGTAGATGTGGTAGAAGGTGGTGGTAAATGTGGTAGAAGGTGGTGGTAGATGTGGTAGAATGTGGTGGTAGATGTAGTAGAAGGTGGTGGTAGATGTGATAGAAGGTGGTGGTAGATGTGGTAGAAGGTGGTGGTAGAAGATGGTTGTAAATGTAGTAGAAGGTGGTGGTAAATGTGGTAGAAGGTGGTGGTAGATGTGATAGAAGGTGGTGGAAGATGTGGTAGAAGGTTGTGGTGGATGTGGTAGAAGGTGGTGGTAGATTTGGTAGAATGTGGTGGTAGATGTGGTAGAAGGTGGTGGTAGATGTGATAGAAGGTGGTGGTAAATGTGGTAGAAGGTGGTGGTAAATGTGGTAGAAGGTGGTGATAGATGTGGTAGAAGGTGGTGGTAGATGTGGTAGAAGGTGGTGGTAGATGTGATAGAAGGTGGTGGTAAATGTGGTAGAAGGTGGTGGTAAATGTGGTAGAAGGAGTTGTTAGATGTGGCAGAAGGTTGTGGTAAATGTGATAGAAGGAGTTGTTAGATGTGGTAGAAGGTGGTGTTGCATGTGGTAGAAGGAGTTGTTAGATGTGGTAGAAGGTGGTGGTAGATGTGGTAGAAGGTGGTAGTAGATGTGGTAGAAGGTGGATGTAAATGTGGTAGAAGGTGGTGATAGATGTGGTAGAAGATGGTGGTAGATGTGGTAGAAGGTGGTGGAAGATGTGATAGAAGGTGGTGGTAAATGTGGTAGAAGGTGGTGGAAAATGTGGTAGAAGGTGGTGGTAGATGTGGTAGATGGTGGTGGTAGATGTGGTAGAAGGTGGTGGTAGATGTGGTTGAAGGTGGTGATAGATGTGGTAGAAGATGGTGGTAGATGTGGTAGAAGGTGGTGGAAGATGTGATAGAAGGTTGTGATAAATGTGATAGAAGGCTGTGGTAAATGTGGTAGAAGGAGTTGTTAGATGTGGCAGAAGGTTGTGGTAAATGTGATAGAAGGAGCTGTTAGACGTGGTAGAAGGTGGTGTTGCATGTGGTAGAAGGTGGCGTTAGATGTGGTAGATGGTGGTGGTAGATGTGGTAGAAGGTGGTGATAGATGTGGTAGAAGGTGGTGGTAGATGTGGTAGAAGGTGGTGGTTGATGTGGTAGAAGGTGGTAGTAGATGTGATAGAAGGTGGTGGTAAATGTGGTAGAAGGTGGTGGTAAATGTGGTAGAAGGTGGTGGTAGATGAGGCAGAAGGTGGTGGTAGATATGGTAGAAGGTGGTGGTAGATGTGGTAGAAGGTTGTGATAAATGTGATAGAAGGCTGTGGTAAATTTGGTAGAAGGAGTTGTTAGATGTGGCAGAAGGTTGTAGTAAATGTGATAGAAGGAGTTGTTAGATGTGGTAGAAGGAGGTGTTGCATGTGGTAGAAGGAGGTGTTAGATGTGGTAGAAGGTTGTGATAGATGTGGTAAAAGGTGGTGGTAGATGTGGTAAAAGGTGGTGGTAGATGTGGTAGAATGTGGTGGTAGATGAGGTAGAAGGTGGTGGTAGATGTGTTAGAAGGTGGTGTTGCATGTGGTAGAAGGTGGTGGTAGATGTGGTAGAAGGTGGTGGTAAATGTGTTAGAAGGTGGTGGTAGATGTGGTAGAATGTGGTGGTAGATGTGGTAGAAGGTGGTGGTAGATGTGATAGAAGGTGGTGGTAGATGTGGTAGAAGGTGGTGGTAGAAGGTGGTTGTAAATGTGGTAGAAGGTGGTGGTAAATGTAGTAAAAGGTGGTGGTAGATGTGATAGAACGTGGTGGAAGATGTGGTAGAAGGTTGTGGTAGATGTGGTAGAAGGTGGTGGTAGATTTGGTAGAATGTGGTGGTAGATGTGGTAGAAGGTGGTGGTAGATGTGGTAGAAGGTGGTAGTAGATGTGGTAGAAGGTGGTGGTAAATGTGGTAGAAGGTGGTGATAGATGTGGTAGAAGGTGGTAGTAGATGTGGTAGAAGGTGGTGGTAGATGTGATAGAAGGTGGTGGTAAATGTGGTAGAAGGTGGTGGTAAATGTGGTAGAAGGTGGTGGTAAATGTGGTAGAAGGTGGTGGTAGATGTGGTAGAAGGTGGTGGTAGAACGAACGAACGAACGAACAAACTTTATTTTCAAAGTGTTAAGAATTGGGCACGCAGGCCCGTCTAACATTCTGCCCTTCTATCACTCTCTTTCATACATTATTTCATTCACACATCATTCAAGGCTAACAAAGAACAGTAACAATATAAAAGATATGCATTACAAAGGCATGGGCAAAATGCAAACATCAAAACTACACGACACAGTAATATTAGATAATGGTCTGACACTTGTTATTAGACATGTGGAATATACTGGCCTACAAAAAGGTGATTGGCTGTTATACTAGGGTTTTGTTATTATTATTATTATCTCAATTATTAAGGGGGAAGGTAATCCGTATTGAGATAGTGTTCGAATAATTTGCGATTATATGAATAGGGATTGGTGATGTCTTTGATTTCTTGTGGAAGATTGTTCCACAGCTGAGATGCAGAGTACGTTAAGCTTGTTTTGTATAAGTCAATCCTAGGCTTCGGAATGTGTAGTATATTTAAACGTTTACTGTGTCTAGCATTATATTTAAACAAAGGCCAAAGGTAATTTGGGGCATTCCGATGCAGGATTTTGTGAATTAGTTTAGCTTTATTGAAAAGCAGGCGTTTGCGGAATGGTAGTAACTGAAGCCGTTTATACAGGCTAGGATTGTCAGATAAATGTTTGCTATAAATTAGACTCATGGCCCGTTTCTGTAGTGAGTAAAGTCGTTTGGTGTTTGAATTAGAACAACCGTCCCAGATTGTAGAGCAGTAGTCAAAGTGTGTCTGTATATGAGAAGTATAGAATAGTTTCCTTGTGTCCTCATCAAGGAAGTTTTTAATCTTGGCGAGTTGATAGACTTTTTTCGCTGTTTGTTTAATGAGCGCTTGAACATGGGAATTAAAGGTTAGATTTCTATCAATAATTATGCCTAATGTTTTGTGCTCAATTACACTTTCTACTGGCATGTTATCGATGTGAAGTTGAAGTGATGTGTGTGGGCTTAGAGTTTGAAGTCTTTGTCTGGTTGTTAATAACATTGCTTTTGTTTTAGTGATGTTAATTTGCATACGGTTTGAATAGCTCCACTTAACTACATTATTTAATTCTTGTTGTAAAGACGACTCCAGTAAAATACAGTTTTCAGCGTTTGTGTACACCGTACAGTCATCTGCAAATAGATCGCAGGACGACGAAAGATGCAAAGGTAGATCGTTAATATATATGGCAAATAATAGAGGGCCAAGAATAGAGCCTTGCGGTACTCCAATATTGAAGGTAGTGGTTTGAGACAGAGATTTATTGTGTGATACTACTTGCTTTCTGTTTGATAGAAAAGATGATATTAGAGTGACTACATTAAGGCCAATTTTCATCGTCTCGAGTTTTTTAATTAAAATAACATGGTCTATCATATCAAATGCTTTCTTGAAATCAATAAACACAGTTCCACATAGACTGTTGTTGTTTATAATCTGATGCCAATTTTCTATCATGTTTGTTAGGGCCGTATGGCAAGAATATTTTGGTCGAAATCCTGATTGGCTGTCAACAATAAGCTTGTTGCGAACTAGATACTGTAATGTTACTTTATGGATGTGTTTTTCTAGTGGCTTAGATAGTGATGATAGTAAGGAAATGGGTCTGTAATTGTTCGGGATACCATTGTCCAATGAACCAGATTTAAGAAGAGGGTACACTTTAGCGATTTTGAGAGCTGATGGAAAGTAGCCTTTGGTTAGACACTGATTATATATGTAGGTTAGTGATGTACAAATCACTGGCGCAGCACAACGGAGAATCCGGTTGCTGATTCCATCTAACCCAGATGAGGTTGTGTTTTTTAGGTTACAGAGGTAAGTGAATACTTCAGTGATTGTCATTAGCGGTATGTCGGAAAGAATATCGCCGGAGCATCTATTCTCGCAAAACGATGACAATAAGGATAAGTTGCAAGGAGAATTAGGTAGATGTGATAGAAGGTGGTAGTAGATGTGGTAGAAGGTGGTGATAGATGTGGTAGAAGGTGGTGGTAAATGTGGTAGAAGGTGGTGATAGATGTGGTAGAAGGTGGTGGTAGATGTGGTAGAAGGTGGTGGTAGATGTGGTAGAAGGTTGTGATAAATGTGATAGAAGGCTGTGGTAAATGTGGTAGAAGGAGTTGTTAGATGTGGCAGAAGGTTGTAGTAAATGTGATAGAAGGAGTTGTTAGATGTGGTAGAAGGAGGTGTTGCATGTGGTAGAAGGGGGTGTTAGATGTGGTAGAAGGTGGTGATAGATGTGGTAGAAGGTGGTGGTAGATGTGGTATAAGGTGGCGGTAGATGTTTTAGAATATGGTGGTAGATGAGGTAGAAGGTGGTGGTAGATGTGTTAGAAGGTAGTGGTAGATGTGGTAGAAGGTGGTGGTAGATGTGGTAGAAGGTGGTGGTAAATGTGGTAGAAGGTGGTGGTAGATGTGGTAGAATGTGGTGGTAGATGTAGTAGCAGGTGGTGGTAGATGTGATAGAAGGTGGTGGAAGATGTGGTAGAAGGTGGTGGTAGAAGATGGTTGTAAATGTGGTAGAAGGTGGTGGTAAATGTGGTAGAAGGTGGTGGTAGATGTGATAGAAGGTGGTGGAAGATGTGGTAGAAGGTTGTGGTGGATGTGGTAGAAGGTGGTGGTAGATTTGGTAGAATGTGGTGGTAGATGTGGTAGAAGGTGGTGGTAGATGTGATAGAAGGTGGTGGTAAATGTGGTAGAAGGTGGTGGTAAATGTGGTAGAAGGTGGTGATAGATGTGGTAGAAGGTGGTGGTAGATGTGGTAGAAGGTGGTGGTAGATGTGATAGAAGGTGGTGATAAATGTGATAGAAGGCTGTGGTAAATGTGGTAGAAGGAGTTGTTAGATGTGGCAGAAGGTTGTAGTAAATGTGATAGAAGGAGTTGTTAGATGTGGTAGAAGGAGGTGTTGCATGTGGTAGAAGGGGGTGTTAGATGTGGTAGAAGGTGGTGATAGATGTGGTAGAAGGTGGTGGTAGATGTGGTATAAGGTGGCGGTAGATGTTTTAGAATATGGTGGTAGATGAGGTAGAAGGTGGTGGTAGATGTGTTAGAAGGTAGTGGTAGATGTGGTAGAAGGTGGTGGTAGATGTGGTAGAAGGTGGTGGTAAATGTGGTAGAAGGTGGTGGTAGATGTGGTAGAATGTGGTGGTAGATGTAGTAGCAGGTGGTGGTAGATGTGATAGAAGGTGGTGGTAGATGTGGTAAAAGGTGGTGGTAGAAGATGGTTGTAAATGTGGTAGAAGGTGGTGGTAAATGTGGTAGAAGGTGGTGGTAGATGTGATAGAAGGTGGTGGAAGATGTGGTAGAAGGTTGTGGTGGATGTGGTAGAAGGTGGTGGTAGATTTGGTAGAATGTGGTGGTAGATGTGGTAGAAGGTGGTGGTAGATGTGATAGAAGGTGGTGGTAAATGTGGTAGAAGGTGGTGGTAAATGTGGTAGAAGGTGGTGATAGATGTGGTAGAAGGTGGTGGTAGATGTGGTAGAAGGTGGTGGTAGATGTGATAGAAGGTGGTGGTAAATGTGGTAGAAGGTGGTGGTAAATGTGGTAGAAGGAGTTGTTAGATGTGGCAGAAGGTTGTGGTAAATGTGATAGAAGGAGTTGTTAGATGTGGTAGAAGGAGTTGTTAGATGTGGTAGAAGGTGGTGGTAGATGTGGTAGAAGGTGGTAGTAGATGTGGTAGAAGGTGGATGTAAATGTGGTAGAAGGTGGTGATAGATGTGGTAGAAGATGGTGGTAGATGTGGTAGAAGGTGGTGGCAGATGTGATAGAAGGTGGTGGTAAATGTGGTAGAAGGTGGTGGAAAATGTGGTAGAAGGTGGTGGTAGATGTGGTAGATGGTGGTGGTAGATGTGGTAGAAGGTGGTGGTAGATGTGGTAGAAGGTGGTGGTAAATGTGGTAGAAGGTGGTGATAGATGTGGTAGAAGATGGTGGTAGATGTGGTAGAAGGTGGTGGAAGATGTGATAGAAGGTTGTGATAAATGTGATAGAAGGCTGTGGTAAATGTGGTAGAAGGAGTTGTTAGATGTTGCAGAAGGTTGTGGTAAATGTGATAGAAGGAGCTGTTAGACGTGGTAGAAGGTGGTGTTGCATGTGGTAGAAGGTGGCGTTAGATGTGGTAGATGGTGGTGGTAGATGTGGTAGAAGGTAGTGATAGATGTGGTAGAAGGTGGTGGTAGATGTGGTAGAAGGTGGTGGTTGATGTGGTAGAAGGTGGTAGTAGATGTGATAGAAGGTGGTGGTAAATGTGGTAGAAGGTGGTGGTAGATGAGGCAGAAGGTGGTGGTAGATGAGGCAGAAGGTGGTGGTAGATATGGTAGAAGGTGGTGGTAGATGTGGTAGAAGGTTGTGATAAATGTGATAGAAGGCTGTGGTAAATTTGGTAGAAGGAGTTGTTAGATGTGGCAGAAGGTTGTAGTAAATGTGATAGAAGGAGTTGCTAGATGTGGTAGAAGGAGGTGTTGCATGTGGTAGAAGGAGGTGTTAGATGTGGTAGAAGGTTGTGATAGCTGTGGTAAAAGGTGGTGGTAGATGTGGTAGAAGGTGGTGGTAGATGTGGTAGAATGTGGTGGTAGATGAGGTAGAAGGTGGTGGTAGATGTGTTAGAAGGTGGTGTTGCATGTGGTAGAAGGTGGTGGTAGATGTGGTAGAAGGTGGTGGTAAATGTGTTAGAAGGTGGTGGTAGATGTGGTAGAATGTGGTGGTAGATGTGGTAGAAGGTGGTGGTAGATGTGATAGAAGGTGGTGGTAGATGTGGTAGAAGGTGGTGGTAGAAAGTGGTTGTAAATGTGGTAGAAGCTGGTGGTAAATGTGGTAAAAGGTGGTGGTAGATGTGATAGAAGGTGGTGGAAGATGTGGTAGAAGGTTGTGGTAGATGTGGTAGAAGGTGGTGGTAGATTTGGTAGAATGTGGTGGTAGATGTGGTAGAAGGTGGTGGTAGATGTGGTAGAAGGTGGTGGTAGATGTGGTAGAAGGTAGAGGTAGATGTGGTTGAAGGTGGTGTAGATGTGGTAGAAGGTGGTGGTAGATGTGATAGAAGGTGGTGTTGCATGTGGTAGAAGGTGGTGTTGCATGTGGTAGAAGGTGGTGGTAAATGTGGTAGAAGTTGATGGTAGATGTGGTAGAAGGTGGTGGTAGATGTGGTAAAAGAACGTGGTAAATATGGTAGAAGGTAGTAGTAGATGTGGTAGAAGGTGGTGGTAGATGTGGTAGAAGAAAGTGTTGCATGTGGTAGAAGGTGGTGGTAGATGTGCTAGAAGGTGGTGGTAGATGTGGTAGAAGGTGGTGGTAAATGTGGTAGAAGGTGGTGGTAGATGTGGTAGAAGGTCGTGGTAGATGTGGTAGAACGTCGTGGTAGATGTGGTAGAAGGTGGTGTTGCATGTGGTAGAAGGTGGTGTTGCATGTGGTAGAAGGTAGTGGTAGATGTGGTAGAAGGTGGTGGTAGATGTGGTAGAAGGTGGTGGTAGATGTGGTAGAAGGTAGTGGTAGATGTGGTAGAAGGTGGTGTTGCATGTGGTAGAATGTGGTGGTAGATGTGGTAGAAGGTCGTGGTATATGTGGTAGAAGGTGGTGGTAGATGTGGTAGAAGGTCGTGGTAGATGTGGTAGAAGGTGGTGGTAGATGTGGTAGAAGGTGGTGGTAGATGTGGTAGATGGTGGTGGTAGATGTGGTAGAAGGTGGTGGTAGATGTGGTAGAAGGTGGTGGTAAATGTGGTAGAAGGTGGTGATAGATGTGGTAGAAGATGGTGGTAGATGTGGTAGAAGGTGGTGGAAGATGTGATAGAAGGTTGTGATAAATGTGATAGAAGGCTGTGGTAAATGTGGTAGAAGGAGTTGTTAGATGTTGCAGAAGGTTGTGGTAAATGTGATAGAAGGAGCTGTTAGACGTGGTAGAAGGTGGTGTTGCATGTGGTAGAAGGTGGCGTTAGATGTGGTAGATGGTGGTGGTAGATGTGGTAGAAGGTAGTGATAGATGTGGTAGAAGGTGGTGGTAGATGTGGTAGAAGGTGGTGGTTGATGTGGTAGAAGGTGGTAGTAGATGTGATAGAAGGTGGTGGTAAATGTGGTAGAAGGTGGTGGTAGATGAGGCAGAAGGTGGTGGTAGATGAGGCAGAAGGTGGTGGTAGATATGGTAGAAGGTGGTGGTAGATGTGGTAGAAGGTTGTGATAAATGTGATAGAAGGCTGTGGTAAATTTGGTAGAAGGAGTTGTTAGATGTGGCAGAAGGTTGTAGTAAATGTGATAGAAGGAGTTGCTAGATGTGGTAGAAGGAGGTGTTGCATGTGGTAGAAGGAGGTGTTAGATGTGGTAGAAGGTTGTGATAGCTGTGGTAAAAGGTGGTGGTAGATGTGGTAGAAGGTGGTGGTAGATGTGGTAGAATGTGGTGGTAGATGAGGTAGAAGGTGGTGGTAGATGTGTTAGAAGGTGGTGTTGCATGTGGTAGAAGGTGGTGGTAGATGTGGTAGAAGGTGGTGGTAAATGTGTTAGAAGGTGGTGGTAGATGTGGTAGAATGTGGTGGTAGATGTGGTAGAAGGTGGTGGTAGATGTGATAGAAGGTGGTGGTAGATGTGGTAGAAGGTGGTGGTAGAAAGTGGTTGTAAATGTGGTAGAAGCTGGTGGTAAATGTGGTAAAAGGTGGTGGTAGATGTGATAGAAGGTGGTGGAAGATGTGGTAGAAGGTTGTGGTAGATGTGGTAGAAGGTGGTGGTAGATTTGGTAGAATGTGGTGGTAGATGTGGTAGAAGGTGGTGGTAGATGTGGTAGAAGGTGGTGGTAGATGTGGTAGAAGGTAGAGGTAGATGTGGTTGAAGGTGGTGTAGATGTGGTAGAAGGTGGTGGTAGATGTGATAGAAGGTGGTGTTGCATGTGGTAGAAGGTGGTGTTGCATGTGGTAGAAGGTGGTGGTAAATGTGGTAGAAGTTGATGGTAGATGTGGTAGAAGGTGGTGGTAGATGTGGTAAAAGAACGTGGTAAATATGGTAGAAGGTAGTAGTAGATGTGGTAGAAGGTGGTGGTAGATGTGGTAGAAGAAAGTGTTGCATGTGGTAGAAGGTGGTGGTAGATGTGCTAGAAGGTGGTGGTAGATGTGGTAGAAGGTGGTGGTAAATGTGGTAGAAGGTGGTGGTAGATGTGGTAGAAGGTCGTGGTAGATGTGGTAGAACGTCGTGGTAGATGTGGTAGAAGGTGGTGTTGCATGTGGTAGAAGGTGGTGTTGCATGTGGTAGAAGGTAGTGGTAGATGTGGTAGAAGGTGGTGGTAGATGTGGTAGAAGGTGGTGGTAGATGTGGTAGAAGGTAGTGGTAGATGTGGTAGAAGGTGGTGTTGCATGTGGTAGAATGTGGTGGTAGATGTGGTAGAAGGTCGTGGTATATGTGGTAGAAGGTGGTGGTAGATGTGGTAGAAGGTCGTGGTAGATGTGGTAGAAGGTGGTGTTAGATGTGGTAGAAGGTCATGGTAGATGTGGTAGAAGGTGGTGGTAGATGTGGTAGAAGGTAGTGTTGCATGTGGTAGAAGGTGGTGGTAGATGTGGTAGAAGGTCGTGGTAGATGTGGTAGAAGGTGGTGGTAGATGTGGTAGAAGGTCGTGGTAGATGTGGTAGAAGGTAGTGGTAGATGTGGTAGAAGGTGGTGGTAGATGTGGTAGAAGGTAGTGGTAAATGTGGTAGAAGGAGTTGTTAGATGTGGTAGAAGGTGCTGTTGCATGTGGTAGAAGGAGGTGGTAGATGTGGTAGAAGGTCGTGGTAGATGTGGTAGAAGGTCGTGGTAGATGTGGTAGAAGGTGGTGTTGCATGTGGTAGAAGGTGGTGTTGTATGTGGTAGAAGGTAGTGGTAGATGTGGTAGAACGTCGTGGTAGATGTGGTAGAAGGTGGTGTTAGATGTGGTAGAAGGTCGTGGTAGATGTGGTGGAAGGTGGTGTTAGATGTGGTAGAAGGTGGTGTTAGATGTGGTAGAAGGTGGTGTTAGATGTGGTAGAAGGTCATGGTAGATGTGGTAGAAGGAGTTGTTATATGTGGTAGAAGGTAGTGTTGCATGTGGTAGAAGGTGGTGGTAGATGTGGTAGAAGGTCGTGGTAGATGTGATAGAAGGTCATGGTAGATGTGGTAGAATGTGGTGGTAGATGTGGTAGAAGGTAGTGTTGCATGTGGTAGAAGGTGGTGGTAAATGTGGTAGAAGTAAGTGGTAAATGTGGTAGAAGGTGGTGGTAGATGAGGCAGAAGGTGGTGATAGATATGATAGAAGGTGGTGGTAGATGTGTTAGAAGGTAGTGGTAGATGTGGTAGAAGGTGGTGGTAGATGTGGTAGGAGGTGGTGGTAAATGTGGTAAAAGGAGTTGTTAGATGTGGCAGAAGGTTGTAGTAAATGTGATAGAAGGAGTTGTTAGATGTGGTAGAAGGAGGTGTTGCATGTGGTAGAAGGTGGTGTTAGATGTGGTAGAAGGTGGTGATAGATGTGGTAGAAGGTGGTGGTAGATGAGGTAGAAGGTGGTGGTAGATGTGTTAGAAGGTAGTGGTAGATGTGGTAGAAGGTGGTGGTAGATGTGGTAGGAGGTTGTGGTAAATGTGGTAGAAGGTGGTGGTAGATGTGGTAAAATGTGGTGGTAGATGTGGTAGAAGGTGGTGGTAGATGTGATAGAAGGTGGTGGTAGATGTGGTAGAAGGTGGTGGTAGAAGCTGGTTGTAAATGTGGTAGAAGGTGGTGGTAAATGTGGTAGAAGGTGGTGGTAGATGTGATAGAAGGTGGTGGAAGATGTGGTAGAAGGTTGTGATAAATGTGATAGAAGGCTGTGGTAAATGTGATAGAAGGAGCTGTTAGACGTGGTAGAAGGTGGTGTTGCATGTGGTAGAAGGTGGCGTTAGATGTGGTAGATGGTGGTGGTAGATGTGGTAGAAGGTGGTGATAGATGTGGTAGAAGGTGGTGGTAGATGTGGTAGAAGGTGGTGGTTGATGTGGTAGAAGGTGGTAGTAGATGTGATAGAAGGTGGTGGTAAATGTGGTAGAAGGTGGTGGTAAATGTGGTAGAAGGTGGTGATAGATGTGGTAGAAGATGGTGGTAGATGTGGTAGAAGGTGGTGGAAGATGTGATAGAAGGTTGTGATAAATGTGATAGAAGGCTGTGGTAAATGTGGTAGAAGGAGTTGTTAGATGTTGCAGAAGGTTGTGGTAAATGTGATAGAAGGAGCTGTTAGACGTGGTAGAAGGTGGTGTTGCATGTGGTAGAAGGTGGCGTTAGATGTGGTAGATGGTGGTGGTAGATGTGGTAGAAGGTGGTGATAGATGTGGTAGAAGGTGGTGGTAGATGTGGTAGAAGGTGGTGGTTGATGTGGTAGAAGGTGGTAGTAGATGTGATAGAAGGTGGTGGTAAATGTGGTAGAAGGTGGTGGTAAATGTGGTAGAAGGTGGTGGTAGATGAGGCAGAAGGTGGTGGTAGATATGGTAGAAGGTGGTGGTAGATGTGTTAGAAGGTTGTGATAAATGTGATAGAAGGCTGTGGTAAATTTGGTAGAAGGAGTTGTTAGATGTGGCAGAAGGTTGTAGAAAATGTGATAGAAGGAGTTGTTAGATGTGGTAGAAGGAGGTGTTGCATGTGGTAGAAGGAGGTGTTAGATGTGGTAGAAGGTTGTGATAGATGTGGTAAAAGGTGGTGGTAGATGTGGTAGAAGGTGGTGGTAGATGTGGTAGAATGTGGTGGTAGATGAGGTAGAAGGTGGTGGTAGATGTGTTAGAAGGTGGTGTTGCATGTGGTAGAAGGTGGTGGTAGATGTGGTAGAAGGTGGTGGTAAATGTGTTAGAAGGTGGTGGTAGATGTGGTAGAATGTGGTGGTAGATGTGGTAGAAGGTGGTGGTAGATGTGATAGAAGGTGGTGGTAGATGTGGTAGAAGGTGGTGGTAGAAGGTGGTTGTAAATGTGGTAGAAGGTGGTGGTAAATGTGGTAAAAGGTGGTGGTAGATGTGATAGAAGGTGGTGGAAGATGTGGTAGAAGGTTGTGGTAGATGTGGTAGAAGGTGGTGGTAGATTTGGTAGAATGTGGTGGTAGATGTGGTAGAAGGTGGTGGTAGATGTGGTAGAAGGTGGTGGTAGATGTGGTAGAAGGTAGAGGTAGATGTGGTTGAAGGTGGTGTAGATGTGGTAGAAGGTAGTGGTAGATGTGGTAGAAGGTGGTGGTAAATGTGGTAGAAGTTGGTGGTAGATGTGGTAGAAGGTGGTGGTAGATGTGGTAAAAGAACGTGGTAGATATGGTAGAAGGTAGTAGTAGATGTTGTAGAAGGTGGTGGTAGATGTGGTAGAAGAAAGTGTTGCATGTGGTAGAAGGTGGTGGTAGATGTGCTAGAAGGTGGTGGTAGATGTGGTAGAAGGTGGTGGTAAATGTGGTAGAAGGTGGTGGTAGATGTGGTAGAAGGTCGTGGTAGATGTGGTAGAAGGTGGTGTTGCATGTGGTAGAAGGTGGTGTTGCATGTGGTAGAAGGTAGTGGTAGATGTGGTAGAAGGTGGTGGTAGATGTGGTAGAAGGTGGTGGTAGATGTGGTAGAAGGTAGTGGTAGATGTGGTAGAAGGTGGTGTTGCATGTGGTAGAATGTGGTGGTAGATGTGGTAGAAGGTCGTGGTATATGTGGTAGAAGGTGGTGGTAGATGTGGTAGAAGGTCGTGGTAGATGTGGTAGAAGGTGGTGTTAGATGTGGTAGAAGGTCATGGTAGATGTGGTAGAAGGTGGTGGTAGATGTATTAGAAGGTAGTGTTGCATGTGGTAGAAGGTGGTGGTAGATGTGGTAGAAGGTCGTGGTAGATGTGGTAGAAGGTGGTGGTAGATGTGGTAGAAGGTCGTGGTAGATGTGGTAGAAGGTAGTGGTAGATGTGGTAGAAGGTGGTGGTAGAAGGTAGTGGTAGATGTGGTAGAAGGAGTTGTTAGATGTGGTAGAAGGTGCTGTTGCATGTGGTAGAAGGAGGTGGTAGATGTGGTAGAAGGTCGTGATAGATGTGGTAGAAGGTCGTGGTAGATGTGGTAGAAGGTGGTGTTGCATGTGGTAGAAGGTGGTGTTGCATGTGGTAGAAGGTAGTGGTAGATGTGGTAGAAGGTGGTGGTAGATGTGGTAGAAGGTGGTGGTAGATGTTGTGGAAGGTAGTGGTAGATGTGGTAGAAGGTGGTGTTGCATGTGGTAGAAGGTGGTAGTAGATGTGGTAGAAGGTCGTGGTAGATGTGGTAGAAGGTGGTGGTAGATGTGGTAGAAGGTCGTGGTAGAAGTGGTGGAAGGTGGTGTTAGATGTGGTAGAAGGTGGTGTTAGATGTGGTAGAAGGTGGTGTTAGATGAGGTAGAAGGTCATGGTAGATGTGGTAGAAGGAGTTGTTATATGTGGTAGAAGGTAGTGTTGCATGTGGTAGAAGGTGGTGGTAGATGTGGTAGAAGGTCGTGGTAGATGTGGTAGAAGGTCATGGTAGATGTGGTAGAATGTGGTGGTAGATGTGGTAGAAGGTAGTGTTGCATGTGGTAGAAGGTGGTGGTAAATGTGGTAGAAGTAAGTGGTAAATGTGGTAGAAGGTGGTGGTAGATGAGGCAGAAGGTGGTGATAGATATGATAGAAGGTGGTGGTAGATGTGTTAGAAGGTAGTGGTAGATGTGGTAGAAGGTGGTGGTAGATGTGGTAGGAGGTGGTGGTAAATGTGGTAAAAGGAGTTGTTAGATGTGGCAGAAGGTTGTAGTAAATGTGATAGAAGTAGTTGTTAGATGTGGTAGAAGGAGGTGTTGCATGTGGTAGAAGGTGGTGTTAGATGTGGTAGAAGGTGGTGATAGATGTGGTAAAATGTGGTGGTAGATGTGGTAGAAGGTGGTGGTAGATGTGATAGAAGGTGGTGGTAGATGTGGTAGAAGGTGGTGGTAGAAGCTGGTTGTAAATGTGGTAGAAGGTGGTGGTAAATGTGGTAGAAGGTGGTGGTAGATGTGATAGAAGGTGGTGGAAGATGTGGTAGAAGGTTGTGGTAGATGTGTTAGAAGGTGGTGGTAGATTTTGTAGAATGTGGTGGTAGATGTGGTAGAAGGTAGTGTTGCATGTGGTAGAAGGTGGTGGTAGATGTGGTAGAAGGTCGTGGTAGATGTGGTAGAAGGTGGTGGTAGATGTGGTAGAAGGTCGTGGTAGATGTGGTAGAAGGTAGTGGTAGATGTGGTAGAAGGTGGTGGTAGATGTGGTAGAAGGTAGTGGTAGATGTGGTAGAAGGAGTTGTTAGATGTGGTAGAAGGTGCTGTTGCATGTGGTAGAAGGAGGTGGTAGATATGGTAGAAGGTCGTGGTAGATGTGGTAGAAGGTCGTGGTAGATGTGGTAGAAGGTGGTGTTGCATGTGGTAGAAGGTGGTGTTGCATGTGGTAGAAGGTAGTGGTAGATGTGGTAGAAGGTGGTGGTAGATGTGGTAGAAGGTGGTGGTAGATGTTGTAGAAGGTAGTGGTAGATGTGGTAGAAGGTGGTGTTGCATGTGGTAGAAGGTGGTAGTAGATGTGGTAGAAGGTCGTGGTAGATGTGGTAGAAGGTGGTGGTAGATGTGGTAGAAGGTCGTGGTAGATGTGGTGGAAGGTGGTGTTAGATGTGGTAGAAGGTGGTGTTAGATGTTGTAGAAGGTCATGGTAGATATGGTAGAAGGAGTTGTTATATGTGGTAGAAGGTAGTGTTGCATGTGGTAGAAGGTGGTGGTAGATGTGGTAGAAGGTCGTGGTAGATGTGGTAGAAGGTCATGGTAGATGTGGTAGAATGTGGTGGTAGATGTGGTAGAAGGTAGTGTTGCATGTGGTAGAAGGTGGTGGTAAATGTGGTAGAAGTAAGTGGTAAATGTGGTAGAAGGTGGTGGTAGATGTGGCAGAAGGTGGTGATAGATATGATAGAAGGTGGTGGTAGATGTGTTAGAAGGTAGTGGTAGATGTGGTAGAAGGTGGTGGTAGATGTGGTAGGAGGTGGTGGTAAATGTGGTAAAAGGAGTTGTTCGATGTGGCAGAAGGTTGTAGTAAATGTGATAGAAGGAGTTGTTAGATGTGGTAGAAGGAGGTGTTGCATGTGGTAGAAGGTGGTGTTAGATGTGGTAGAAGTTGGTGATAGATGTGGTAGAAGGTGGTGGTAGATGAGGTAGAAGGTGGTGGTAGATGTGTTAGAAGGTAGTGGTAGATGTGGTAGAAGGTGGTGGTAGATGTGGTAGGAGGTTGTGGTAAATGTGGTAGAAGGTGGTGGTAGATGTGGTAAAATGTGGTGGTAGATGTGGTAGAAGGTGGTGGTAGATGTGATAGAAGGTGGTGGAAAATGTGGTAGAAGGTTGTGGTAGATGTGGTAGAAGGTGGTGGTAGATTTTGTAGAATGTGGTGGTAGATGTGGTAGAAGGTGGTGGTAGATGTGATAGAAGGTGGTGGTAAATGTGGTAGAAGGTGGTGGTAAATGTGGTAGAAGGTGGTGATAGATGTGGTAGAAGGTGGTGGTAGATGTGGTAGAAGGTGGTGGTAGATGTGATAGAAGGTGGTGGTAAATGTGGTAGAAAGTGGTGGTAAATGTGGTAGAAGGAGCTGTTAGATGTGGCAGAAGGTTGTGGTAAATGTGATAGAAGGAGTTGTTAGATGTGGTAGAAGGTGGTGTTGCATGTGGTAGAAGGTGGTGTTAGATGTGGTAGAAGGTGGTGGTAGATGTGGTAGAAGGTGGTGGTAGATGTGGTAGAAGGTGGTGGTAGATGTGGTAGAAGGTGGTAGTAGATGTGGTAGAAGGTGGTAATAAATGTGGTAGAAGGTGGTGATAGATGTGGTAGAAGGTGGTGGTAGATGTGGTAGAAGGTGGTGGTAGATGTGATAGAAGGTGGTGGTAAATGTGGTAGAAGGTGGTGGTAAATGTGGTAGAAGGTGGTGGTAGATGTGGTAGAAGGTGGTGGTAGATGTTGTAGAAGGTAATGGTAGATGTGATAGAAGGTGGTAGTAGATGTGGTAGAAGGTGGTGGTAAATGTGGTAGAAGGTGGTGGTAAATGTGGTAGAAGGTGGTGGTAAATGTGGTAGAAGGTGGTGATAGATGTGGTAGAAGGTGGTGGTAGATGTGGTAGAAGGTCGTGGTAGATGTGGTAGAAGGTGGTGGTAAATGTGGTAGAAGGTGGTGGTAAATGTGGTAGAAGGTGGTGGTAGATGTGGCAGAAGGTGGTGGTAGATATGGTAGAAGGTGGTGGTAGATGTGGTAGACGGTTGTGATAAATGTGATAGAAGGCTGTGGTAAATGTGGTAGAAGGAGTTGTTAGATGTGGCAGAAGGTTGTAGTAAATGTGATAGAAGGAGTTGTTAGATGTGGTAGAAGGAGGTGTTGCATGTGGTAGAAGGAGGTGTTAGATGTAGTAGAAGGTTGTGATAGATGTGGTAGAAGGTGGTGGTAGATGTGGTAGAAGGTGGGGTAGATGTGGTTGAATGTGGTGGTAGATGAGGTAGAAAGTGGTGGTAGATGTGGTAGAAGGTAGTGGTAGATGTGGTAGAAGGTGGTGTTGCATGTGGTAGAAGGTGGTGGTAGATGTGGTAGAAGGTCGTGGTATATGTGGTAGAAGGTGGTTGTAGATGTGGTAGAAGGTCGTGGTAGATGTGGTAGAAGGTGGTGTTAGATGTGGTAGAAGGTGATGTTAGTTGTGGTAGAAGGTGGTGTTAGATGTGGTAGAATGTCATGGTAGATGTGGTAGAAGGTTGTGGTAGATGTGGTAGAAGGTAGTGTTGCATGTGGTAGAAGGTGGTGGTAGATGTGGTAGAAGGTCGTGGAAGATGTGGTAGAAGATGGTGGTAGATGTGGTAGAAGGTCGTGGTAGATGTGGTAGAAGGTAGTGGTAGATGTGGTAGAAGGTGGTGGTAGATGTGGTAGAAGGTAGTGGTAGATGTGGTAGAAGGAGTTGTTAGATGTGGTAGAAGGTGGTGGTGCATGTGGTAGAAAGAGGTTGTAGATGTGGTAGAAGGTCGTGGTAGATGTGGTAGAAGGTCGTGGTAGATGTGGTAGAAGGTGGTGTTGCATGTGGTAGAAGGTGGTGTTGCATGTGGTAGAAGGTAGTGGTAGATGTGGTAGAAGGTGGTGGTAGATGTGGCAGAAGGTGGTGGTAGATGTGGTAGAAGGTAGTGGTAGATGTGGTAGAAGGTGGTGTTGCATGTGGTAGAAGGTGGTAGTAGATGTGGTAGAAGGTCGTGGTAGATGTGGTAGAAGGTGGTGGTCGATGTGGTAGAAGGTGGTGTTAGATGTGGTAGAAGGTGGTGTTAGATGTGGTAGACGGTGGTGTTAGATGTGGTAGAAGGTCATGGTAGATGTGGTAGAAGGAGTTGTTAGATGTGGTAGAAGGTAGTGTTGCATGTGGTAGAAGGTGGTGGTAGATGTGGTAGAAGGTCGTGGTAGATGTGGTAGAATATCATTGTAGATGTGGTAGAATTTGGTGGTAGATGTGGTAGAAGGTAGTGTTGCATGTGGCAGAAGGTGGTGGTAAATGTGGTAGAAGTAGGTGGTAAATGTGGCAGAAGGTGGTGGTAGATATGATAGAAGGTGGTGGTAGATGTGGCAGAAGGTGGTGGTAGATATGATAGAAGGTGGTGGTAGATGTGGTAGAAGGTTGTGATAAATGTGATAGAAGGCTGTGGTAAATGTGGTAGAAGGAGTTGTTAGATGTGGCAGAAGGTTGTAGTAAATGTGATAGAAGGAGTTGTTAGATGTGGTAGAAGGAGGTGTTGCATGTGGTAGAAGGAGGTATTAGATGTGGTAGAAGGTGATGATAGATGTGGTAGAAGGTGGTGGTAGATGTGGTATAATGTGGTGATAGATGTGGTAGAATGTGGTGGTAGATGAGGTAGAAGGTGGTGGTAGATGTGTTAAAAGGTAGTGGTAGATGTGGTAGAAGGTGGTGGTAGATGTGGTAGGAGGTGGTGGTAAATGTGGTAGAAGGTGGTGGTAGATGTGGTAGAATGTGGTGGTTGATGTGGTTGAAGGTGGTGGTAGATGTGATAGAAGGTGGTGGTAGATGTGGTAGAAGGTGTTGGTAGAAGGTGGATGTAAATGTGGTAGAAGGTGGTGGTAAATGTGGTAGAAGGTGGTGGTAGATGTGATAGAAGGTGGTTGAAGATGTGGTAGAAGGTTGTAATAGATGTGGTAGAAGGTGGTGGTAGATTTTGTAGAATGTGGTGGTAGATGTGGTAGAAGATGGTGGTAGATGTGATAGAAGGTGGTGGTAAATGTGGTAGAAGGTGGTGGTAAATGTGGTAGAAGGTGGTGATAGATGTGGTAGAAGGTGGTGGTAGATGTGGTAGAAGGTGGTGGTAGATGTGATAGAAGGTGGTGGTAAATGTGGTAGAAGGTGGTGGTAAATGTGGTAAAAGGTGGTGGTAGATGTGGCAGATGGTGGTGGTAGATATGGTAGAAGGTGGTGGTAGATGTGGTAGAAGGTTGTGATAAATGTGATAGAAGGCTGTGGTAAATGTGGTAGAAGAAGTTGTTAGATGTGGCAGAAGGTGTGATAGAAGGAGTTGTTAGATGTGGTAGAATGAGGTGTTGCATGTGGTAGAAGGAGGTGTTAGATGTAGTAGAAGGTTGTGATAGATGTGGTAGAAGGTGGTGGTAGATGTGGTAGAAGGTGGTGGTAGATGTGGTTGAATGTGGTGGTAGATGAGGTAGAAAGTGGTGGTAGATGTGTTAGAAGGTAGTGGTAGATGTGGTAGAAGGTGGTGGTAGATGTGGTAGAAGGTAGTGGTAGATGTGGTAGAAGGTGGTGTTGCATGTGGTAGAAGGTGGTGGTAGATGTGGTAGAAGGTCGTGGTATATGTGGTAGAAGGTGGTTGTAGATGTGGTAGAAGGTCGTGGTAGATGTGGTAGAAGGTGGTGTTAGATGTGGTAGAAGGTGATGTTAGATGTGGTAGAAGGTGGTGTTAGATGTGGTAGAATGTCATGGTAGATGTGGTAGAAGGTTGTGGTAGATGTGGTAGAAGGTAGTGTTGCATGTGGTAGAAGGTGGTGGTAGATGTGGTAGAAGGTCGTGGAAGATGTGGTAGAAGATGGTGGTAGATGTGGTAGAAGGTCGTGGTAGATGTGGTAGAAGGTAGTGGTAGATGTGGTAGAAGGTGGTGGTAGATGTGGTAGAAGGTAGTGGTAGATGTGGTAGAAGGAGTTGTTAGATGTGGTAGAAGGTGGTGGTGCATGTGGTAGAAAGAGGTTGTAGATGTGGTAGAAAGTCGTGGTAGATGTGGTAGAAGGTCGTGGTAGATGTGGTAGAAGGTGGTGTTGCATGTGGTAGAAGGTGGTGTTGCATGTGGTAGAAGGTAGTGGTAGATGTGGTAGAAGGTGGTGGTAGATGTGGTAGAAGGTGGTGGTAGATGTAGTAGAAGGTAGTGGTAGATGTGGTAGAAGGTGGTGTTGCATGTGGTAGAAGGTGGTAGTAGATGTGGTAGAAGGTCGTGGTAGATGTGGTAGAAGGTGGTGGTAGATGTGGTAGAAGGTGGTGTTAGATGTGGTAGAAGGTGGTGTTAGATGTGGTAGACGGTGGTGTTAGATGTGGTAGAAGGTCATGGTAGATGTGGTAGAAGGAGTTGTTAGATGTGGTAGAAGGTAGTGTTGCATGTGGTAGAAGGTGGTGGTAGATGTGGTAGAAGGTCGTGGTAGATGTGGTAGAATGTCATTGTAGATGTGGTAGAATTTGGTGGTAGATGTGGTAGAAGGTAGTGTTGCATGTGGCAGAAGGTGGTGGTAAATGTGGTAGAAGTAGGTGGTAAATGTGGTAGAAGGTGGTGGTAGATGTGGCAGAAGGTGGTGGTAGATATGATAGAAGGTGGTGGTAGATGTGGTAGAAGGTTGTGATAAATGTAGGAGGTGGTGGTAAATGTGGTAGAAGGTGGTGGTAGATGTGGTAGAATGTGGCGGTAGATGTGGTTGAAGGTGGTGGTAGATGTGATAGAAGGTGGTGGTAGATGTGGTAGAAGGTGTTGGTAGAAGGTGGTTGTAAATGTGGTAGAAGGTGGTGGTAAATGTGGTAGAAGGTGGTGGTAGATGTGATAGAAGGTGGTGGAAGATGTGGTAGAAGGTTGTAATAGATGTGGTAGAAGGTGGTGGTAGATTTTGTAGAATGTGGTGGTAGATGTGGTAGAAGATGGTGGTAGATGTGATAGAAGGTGGTGGTAAATGTGGTAGAAGGTGGTGGTAAATGTGGTAGAAGGTGGTGATAGATGTGGTAGAAGGTGGTGGTAGATGTGGTAGAAGGTGGTGGTAGATGTGATAGAAGGTGGTGGTAAATGTGGTAGAAAGTGGTGGTAAATGTGGTAAAAGGTGGTGGTAGATGTGGCAGATGGTGGTGGTAGATATGGTAGAAGGTGGTGGTAGATGTGGTAGAAGGTTGTGATAAATGTGATAGAAGGCTGTGGTAAATGTGGTAGAAGAAGTTGTTAGATGTGGCAGAAGGTTGCAGTAAATGTGATAGAAGGAGTTGTTAGATGTGGTAGAAGGAGGTGTTGCATGTGGTAGAAGGAGGTGTTAGATGTAGTAGAAGGTTGTGATAGATGTGGTAGAAGGTGGTGGTAGATGTGGTAGAAGGTGGTGGTAGATGTGGTTGAATGTGGTGGTAGATGAGGTAGAAAGTGGTGGTAGATGTGTTAGAAGGTAGTGGTAGATGTGGTAGAAGGTGGTGGTAGAAGGTGGTGGTAAATGTGGTAGAAGGTGGTGGTAGATGTGGTAGAATGTGGTGGTAGATGTGGTAGAATGTGGTGGTAGATGTGGTAGAAGGTGGTGGTAGATGTGATAGAAGGTGGTGGTAAATGTGGTAGAAGGTGGTGGTAGATGTGATAGAAGGTGGTGGAAGATGTGGTAGAAGGTTGTGGTAGATGTGGTAGAAGGTGGTGGTAGATTTGGTAGAATGTGGTGGTAGATGTGGTAGAAGGTGGTGGTAGATGTGGTAGAAGGTGGTGGTAGATGTGGTAGAAGGTAGTGGTAGATGTGGTAGAAGGTGGTGTAGATGTGGTAGAAGGTGATGGTAGATGTGGTAGAAGGTGTTGGTAAATGTGGTAGAAGTTGGTGGTAGATGTGGTAGAAGGTGGTGGTAGATGTGGTAGAAGGTCGTGGTAGATATGGTAGAAGGTAGTGGTAGATGTGTTAGAAGGTAGTGGTAGATGTGGTAGAAGGTGGTGGTAGATGTGGTAGGAGGTGGTGGTAAATGTGGTAGAAGGTGGTGGTAGATGTGGTAGAATGTGGTGGTAGATGTGGTTGAAGGTGGTGGTAGATGTGATAGAAGGTGGTGGTAGATGTGGTAGAAGGTGTTGGTAGAAGGTGGTTGTAAATGTGGTAGAAGGTGGTGGTAAATGTGGTAGAAGGTGGTGGTAGATGTGACAGAAGGTGGTGGAAGATGTGGTAGAAGGTTGTAATAGATGTGGTAGAAGGTGGTGGTAGATTTTGTAGAATGTGGTGGTAGATGTGGTAGAAGATGGTGGTAGATGTGATAGAAGGTGGTGGTAAATGTGGTAGAAGGTGGTGGTAAATGTGGTAGAAGGTGGTGAAAGATGTGGTAGAAGGTGGTGGTAGATGTGGTAGAAGGTGGTGGTAGATGTGATAGAAGGTGGTGGTAAATGTGGTAGAAGGTGGTGGTAAATGTGGTAAAAGGTGGTGGTAGATGTGGCAGATGGTGGTGGTAGATATGGTAGAAGGTGGTGGTAGATGTGGTAGAAGGTTGTGATAAATGTGATAGAAGGCTGTGGTAAATGTGGTAGAAGAAGTTGTTAGATGTGGCAGAAGGTTGCAGTAAATGTGATAGAAGGAGTTGTTAGATGTGGTAGAAGGAGGTGTTGCATGTGGTAGAAGGAGGTGTTAGATGTAGTAGAAGGTTGTGATAGATGTGGTAGAAGGTGGTGGTAGATGTGGTAGAAGGTGGTGGTAGATGTGGTTGAATGTGGTGGTAGATGAGGTAGAAAGTGGTGGTAGATGTGTTAGAAGGTAGTGGTAGATGTGGTAGAAGGTGGTGGTAGATGTGGTAGAAGGTGGTGGTAAATGTGGTAGAAGGTGGTGGTAGATGTGGTAGAATGTGGTGGTAGATGTGGTAGAAGGTGGTGGTAGATGTGATAGAAGGTGGTGGTAAATGTGGTAGAAGGTGGTGGAAGATGTGATAGAAGGTGGTGGAAGATGTGGTAGAAGGTTGTGGTAGATGTGGTAGAAGGTGGTGGTAGATTTGGTAGAATGTGGTGGTAGATGTGGTAGAAGGTGGTGGTAGATGTGGTAGAAGGTAGTGGTAGATGTGGTAGAAGGTGATGGTAGATGTGGTAGAAGGTGTTGGTAAATGTGGTAGAAGTTGGTGGTAGATGTGGTAGAAGGTGGTGGTAGATGTGGTAGAAGGTCGTGGTAGATATGGTAGAAGGTAGTGGTAGATATGGTAGAAGGTAGTGGTAGATGTGATAGAAGGTGGTGGTAGATGTGATAGACGGTGGTGTTGCATGTGGTAGAAGGTGGTTGTAGATGTGCTAGAAGGTGGTGGTAGATGTGGTAGAATTTGGTGTTGCATATGGTAGAAGGTGGTGGTAGATGTGGTAGAAGGTCGTGGTAGATGTGGTAGAAGGTCGTGGTAGATGTGGTAGAAGGTGGTGTTGCATGTGGTAGAAGGTGGTGTTGCATGTGGTAGAAGGTAATGGTAGATGTATTAGAAGGTGGTGGTAGATGTGGTAGAAGGTGGTGGTAGATGTGGTAGAAGGTAGTGGTAGATGTGGTAGAAGGTGGTGTTGCATGTGGTAGAAGGTGGTGGTAGATGTGGTAGAAGGTCGTGGTAGATGTGGTAGAAGGTCGTGGTAGATGTGGTAGAAGGTCGTGGTAGATGTGGTAGAAGGTGGTGTTAGATGTGGTAGAAAGTGGTGGTAAATGTGGTAGAAGGTAGTGGTAGATGTGGTAGAAGGTGGTGGTAGATGTGATAGAAGGTTGTGATAAATGTGATAGAAGGCTGTGGTAAATGTGGTAGAAGGAGTATTTAGATGTGGCAGAAGGTTGTGGTAAATGTGATAGAAGGAGTTGTTAGATGTGGTAGAAGGTGGTGTTGCATGTGGTAGAAGGTGGTGTTAGATGTGGTAGAAGGTGGTGGTAGATGTGGTAGAAGGTGGTGATAGATGTGGTAGAAGGTGGTCGTAGATGTGGTAGAAGGTGGTGGTTGATGTGTTAGTAGGTGGTAGTAGATGTGGTAGAAAGTGGTGGTAAATGTGGTAGAAGGTGGTGATAGATGTGGTAGAAGGTGGTGGTAGATGTGGTAGAAGGTGGTGGTAGATGTGATAGAAGGTGGTGGTAAATGTGGTAGAAGGTGGTGGTAAATGTGGTAGAAGGTGGTGGTAGATGTGGCAGAAGGTGGTGGTAGATGTGGTAGAAGGTGGTGGTAGATGTGGTAGAAGGTTGTGATAAATGTGATAGAAGGCTGTGGTAAATGTGGTAGAAGGAGTTGTTAGATGTGGCAGAAGGTTGTAGTAAATGTGATAGAAGGAGGTGTTAGATGTGGGAGAAGGAGGTGTTGCATGTGGTTGAAGGAGTTGTTAGATGTGGTAGAAGGTTGTGATAGATGTGGTAGAAGGTGGTGGTAGATGTGGTAGAAGGTGGTGGTAGATGTGGTTGAATGTGGTGGTAGCTGAGGTAGAAAGTGGTGGTAGATGTGTTAGAAGGTAGTGGTAGATGTGGTAGAAGGTGGTGGTAGATATGGTAGAAGGTGGTGGTAAATGTGGTAGAAGGTCTTGTTGATGTGGTAGAATGTGGTGGTAGATGTGGTAGAAGGTGGTGGTAGATGTGATAGAAGGTGGTGGTAGATGTGGTAGAAGGTGGTGGTAGAAGGTGGTTGTAAATGTGGTAGAAGGTGGTGGTAAATGTGGTAGAAGGTGGTGGTAGATGTGATAGAAGGTGGTGGAAGATGTGGTAGAAGGTTGTGGTAGATGTGGTAGAAGGTGGTGGTAGATTTGGTAGAAGGTGGTGGTAGATGTAGTAGAAGGTGGTGGTAGATGTGGTAGAAGGTGGTGGTAGATGTGTTAGAAGGTCGTGGTAGATTTGGTAGAAGGTGGTGTTAGATGTGGTAGAAGGTGGTGTTAGTTGTGGTAGACGGTGGTGTTAGATGTGGTAGAAGGTCATGGTAGATGTGGTAGAAGGAGTTGTTAGATGTGGTAGAAGGTAGTGTTGCATGTGGTAGAAGGTGGTGGTAGATGTGGTAGAAGGTCGTGGTAGATGTGGTAGAATGTCATGGTAGATGTGGTAGAATGTGGTGGTAGATGTGGTAGAAGGTAGTGTTGCATGTGGCAGAAGGTGGTGGTAAATGTGGTAGAAGTAGGTGGTAAATGTGGTAGAAGGTGGTGGTAGATGTGGCAGAAGGTGGTGGTAGATATGATAGAAGGTGGTGGTAGATGTGGTAGAAGGTTGTGATAAATGTGATAGAAGGCTGTGGTAAATGTGGTAGAAGGAGTTGTTAGATGTGGCAGAAGGTTGTAGTAAATGTGATAGAAGGAGTTGTTAGATGTGGTAGAAGGAGGTGTTGCATGTGGTAGAAGGAGGTGTTAGATGTGGTAGAAGGTGATGATAGATGTGGTAGAAGGTGGTGGTAAATGTGGTAGAAGGTGGTGGTAAATGTGGTAAAAGGTGGTGGTAGATGTGGCAGATGGTGGTGGTAGATATGGTAGAAGGTGGTGGTAGATGTGGTAGAAGGTTGTGATAAATGTGATAGAAGGCTGTGGTAAATGTGGTAGAAGAAGTTGTTAGATGTGGCAGAAGGTTGCAGTAAATGTGATAGAAGGAGTTGTTAGATGTGGTAGAAGGAGGTGTTGCATGTGGTAGAAGGAGGTGTTAGATGTAGTAGAAGGTTGTGATAGATGTGGTAGAAGGTGGTGGTAGATGTGGTAGAAGGTGGTGGTAGATGTGGTTGAATGTGGTGGTAGATGAGGTAGAAAGTGGTGGTAGATGTGTTAGAAGGTAGTGGTAGATGTGGTAGAAGGTGGTGGTAGATGTGGTAGAAGGTGGTGGTAAATGTGGTAGAAGGTGGTGGTAGATGTGGTAGAATGTGGTGGTAGATGTGGTAGAAGGTGGTGGTAGATGTGATAGAAGGTGGTGGTAAATGTGGTAGAAGGTGGTGGAAGATGTGATAGAAGGTGGTGGAAGATGTGGTAGAAGGTTGTGGTAGATGTGGTAGAAGGTGGTGGTAGATTTGGTAGAATGTGGTGGTAGATGTGGTAGAAGGTGGTGGTAGATGTGGTAGAAGGTAGTGGTAGATGTGGTAGAAGGTGATGGTAGATGTGGTAGAAGGTGTTGGTAAATGTGGTAGAAGTTGGTGGTAGATGTGGTAGAAGGTGGTGGTAGATGTGGTAGAAGGTCGTGGTAGATATGGTAGAAGGTAGTGGTAGATATGGTAGAAGGTAGTGGTAGATGTGATAGAAGGTGGTGGTAGATGTGATAGACGGTGGTGTTGCATGTGGTAGAAGGTGGTGGTAGATGTGCTAGAAGGTGGTGGTAGATGTGGTAGAATTTGGTGTTGCATATGGTAGAAGGTGGTGGTAGATGTGGTAGAAGGTCGTGGTAGATGTGGTAGAAGGTCGTGGTAGATGTGGTAGAAGGTGGTGTTGCATGTGGTAGAAGGTGGTGTTGCATGTGGTAGAAGGTAATGGTAGATGTATTAGAAGGTGGTGGTAGATGTGGTAGAAGGTGGTGGTAGATGTGGTAGAAGGTAGTGGTAGATGTGGTAGAAGGTGGTGTTGCATGTGGTAGAAGGTGGTGGTAGATGTGGTAGAAGGTCGTGGTAGATGTGGTAGAAGGTCGTGGTAGATGTGGTAGAAGGTCGTGGTAGATGTGGTAGAAGGTGGTGTTAGATGTGGTAGAAAGTGGTGGTAAATGTGGTAGAAGGTAGTGGTAGATGTGGTAGAAGGTGGTGGTAGATGTGATAGAAGGTTGTGATAAATGTGATAGAAGGCTGTGGTAAATGTGGTAGAAGGAGTATTTAGATGTGGCAGAAGGTTGTGGTAAATGTGATAGAAGGAGTTGTTAGATGTGGTAGAAGGTGGTGTTGCATGTGGTAGAAGGTGGTGTTAGATGTGGTAGAAGGTGGTGGTAGATGTGGTAGAAGGTGGTGATAGATGTGGTAGAAGGTGGTCGTAGATGTGGTAGAAGGTGGTGGTTGATGTGTTAGTAGGTGGTAGTAGATGTGGTAGAAGGTGGTGGTAAATGTGGTAGAAGGTGGTGATAGATGTGGTAGAAGGTGGTGGTAGATGTGGTAGAAGGTGGTGGTAGATGTTATAGAAGGTGGTGGTAAATGTGGTAGAAGGTGGTGGTAAATGTGGTAGAAGGTGGTGGTAGATGTGGCAGAAGGTGGTGGTAGATGTGGTAGAAGGTGGTGGTAGATGTGGTAGAAGGTTGTGATAAATGTGATAGAAGGCTGTGGTAAATGTGGTAGAAGGAGTTGTTAGATGTGGCAGAAGGTTGTAGTAAATGTGATAGAAGGAGGTGTTAGATGTGGGAGAAGGAGGTGTTGCATGTGGTTGAAGGAGTTGTTAGATGTGGTAGAAGGTTGTGATAGATGTGGTAGAAGGTGGTGGTAGATGTGGTAGAAGGTGGTGGTAGATGTGGTTGAATGTGGTGGTAGCTGAGGTAGAAAGTGGTGGTAGATGTGTTAGAAGGTAGTGGTAGATGTGGTAGAAGGTGGTGGTAGATATGGTAGAAGGTGGTGGTAAATGTGGTAGAAGGTCTTGTTGATGTGGTAGAATGTGGTGGTAGATGTGGTAGAAGGTGGTGGTAGATGTGATAGAAGGTGGTGGTAGATGTGGTAGAAGGTGGTGGTAGAAGGTGGTTGTAAATGTGGTAGAAGGTGGTGGTAAATGTGGTAGAAGGTGGTGGTAGATGTGATAGAAGGTGGTGGAAGATGTGGTAGAAGGTTGTGGTAGATGTGGTAGAAGGTGGTGGTATATTTGGTAGAAGGTGGTGGTAGATGTAGTAGAAGGTGGTGGTAGATGTGGTAGAAGGTGGTGGTAGATGTGTTAGAAGGTCGTGGTAGATTTGGTAGAAGGTGGTGTTAGATGTGGTAGAAGGTGGTGTTAGATGTGGTAGACGGTGGTGTTAGATGTGGTAGAAGGTCATGGTAGATGTGGTAGAAGGAGTTGTTAGATGTGGTAGAAGGTAGTGTTGCATGTGGTAGAAGGTGGTGGTAGATGTGGTAGAAGGTCGTGGTAGATGTGGTAGAATGTCATGGTAGATGTGGTAGAATGTGGTGGTAGATGTGGTAGAAGGTAGTGTTGCATGTGGCAGAAGGTGGTGGTAAATGTGGTAGAAGTAGGTGGTAAATGTGGTAGAAGGTGGTGGTAGATGTGGCAGAAGGTGGTGGTAGATATGATAGAAGGTGGTGGTAGATGTGGTAGAAGGTTGTGATAAATGTGATAGAAGGCTGTGGTAAATGTGGTAGAAGGAGTTGTTAGATGTGGCAGAAGGTTGTAGTAAATGTGATAGAAGGAGTTGTTAGATGTGGTAGAAGGAGGTGTTGCATGTGGTAGAAGGAGGTGTTAGATGTGGTAGAAGGTGATGATAGATGTGGTAGAAGGTGGTGGTAGATGAGGTAGAAGGTGGTGGTAGATGTGTTAGAAGGTAGTGGTAGATGTGGTAGAAGGTGGTGGTAGATGTGGTAGGAGGTGGTGGTAAATGTGGTATAAGGTGGTGGTAGATGTGGTAGAATGTGGTGGTAGATGTGGTAGAAGGTGGTGGTAGATGTGATAGAAGGTGGTGGTAGATGTGGTAGAAGGTGGTGGTAGAAGGTGGTTGTATATGTGGTAGAAGGTGGTGGTAAATGTGGGAGAAGGTGGTGGTAGATGTGATAGAAGGTGGTGGAAGATGTGGTAGAAGGTTGTAATAGATGTGGTAGAAGGTGGTGGTAGATTTTGTAGAATGTGGTGGTAGATGTGGTAGAAGATGGTGGTAGATGTGATAGAAGGTGGTGGTAAATGTGGTAGAAGGTGGTGGTAAATGTGGTAGAAGGTGGTGATAGATGTGGTAGAAGGTGGTGGTAGATGTGGTAGAAGGTGGTGGTAGATGTGATAGAAGGTGGTGGTAAATGTGGTAGAAGGTGGTGGTAAATGTGGTAAAAGGTGGTGGTAGATGTGGCAGATGGTGGTGGTAGATATGGTAGAAGGTGGTGGTAGATGTGGTAGAAGGTTGTGATAAATGTGATAGAAGGCTGTGGTAAATGTGGTAGAAGAAGTTGTTAGATGTGGCAGAAGGTTGTAGTAAATGTGATAGAAGGAGTTGTTAGATGTGGTAGAAGGATGTGTTGCATGTGGTAGAAGGAGGTGTTAGATGTGGTAGAAGGTTGTGATAGATGTGGTAGAAGGTGGTTGTAGATGTGGTAGAAGGTGGTGGTAGATGTGGTTGAATGTGGTGGTAGATGAGGTAGAAAGTGGTGGTAGATGTGTTAGAAGGTAGTGGTAGATGTGGTAGAAGGTGGTGGTAGATGTGGTAGAAGGTGGTGGTAAATGTGGTAGAAGGTGGTGGTAGATGTGGTAGAATGTGGTGGTAGATGTGGTAGAAGGTGGTGGTAGATGTGATAGAAGGTGGTGGTAAATGTGGTAGAAGGTGGTGGTAGATGTGATAGAAGGTGGTGGAAGATGTGGTAGAAGGTTGTGGTAGATGTGGTAGAAGGTGGTGGTAGATTTGGTAGAATGTGGTGGTAGATGTGGTAGAAGGTGGTGGTAGATGTGGTAGAAGCTGGTGGTAGATGTGGTAGAAGGTAGTGGTAGATGTGGTAGAAGGTGGTGTAGATGTGGTAGAAGGTGGTGGTAGATGTGGTAGAAGGTTTTGGTAAATGTGGTAGAAGTTGGTGGTAGATGTGGTAGAAGGTGGTGGTAGATGTGGTAGAAGGTCGTGGTAGATATGGTAGAAGGTAGTGGTAGATGTGATAGAAGGTGGTGGTAGATGTGATAGACGGTGGTGTTGCATGTGGTAGAAGGTGGTGGTAGATGTGCTAGAAGGTGGAGGTAGATGTGGTAGAATTTGGTGTTGCATGTGGTAGAAGGTGGTGGTAGATGTGGTAGAAGGTCGTGGTAGATGTGGTAGAAGGTCGTGGTAGATGTGGTAGAAGGTGGTGTTGCATGTGGTAGAAGGTGTTGTTGCATGTGGTAGAAGGTAGTGGTAGATGTATTAGAAGGTGGTGGTAGATGTGGTAGAAGGTGGTGGTAGATGTGGTAGAAGGTCGTGGTAGATGTGGTAGAAAGTGGTGTTGCATGTGGTAGAAGGTGGTGGTAGATGTGGTAGAAGGTCGTGGTAGATGTGGTAGAAGGTCGTGGTAGATGTGGTAGAAGGTCGTGGTATATGTGGTAGAAGGTGGTGTTAGATGTGGTAGAAAGTGGTGGTAAATGTGGTAGAAGGTAGTGGTAGATGTGGTAGAAGGTGGTGGTAGATGTGATAGAAGATTGTGATAAATGTGGTAGAAGGAGTTTTTAGATGTGGCAGAAGGTTGTGGTAAATGTGATAGAAGGAGTTGTTAGATGTGGTAGAAGGTGGTGTTGCATGTGGTAGAAGGTGGTGTTAGATGTGGTAGAAGGTGGTGGTAGATGTGGTAGAAGGTGGTGATAGATGTGGTAGAAGGTGGACGTAGATGTGGTAGAAGGTGGTGGTTGATGTGTTAGAAGGTGGTAGTAGATGTGGTAGAAGGTGGTGGTAAATGTGGTAGAAGGTGGTGATAGATGTGGTAGAAGGTGGTGGTAGATGTGGTAGAAGGTGGTGGTAGATGTGATAGAAGGTGGTGGTAAATGTGGTAGAAGGTTGTGATAGATGTGGTAGAAGGTGGTTGTAGATGTGGTAGAAGGTGGTGGTAGATGTGGTTGAATGTGGTGGTAGATGAGGTAGAAAGTGGTGGTAGATGTGTTAGAAGGTAGTGGTAGATGTGGTAGAAGGTGGTGGTAGATGTGGTACAAGGTGGTGGTAAATGTGGTAGAAGGTGGTGGTAGATGTGGTAGAATGTGGTGGTAGATGTGGTAGAAGGTGGTGGTAGATGTGATAGAAGGTGGTGGTAAATGTGGTAGAAGGTGGTGGTAGATGTGATAGAAGGTGGTGGAAGATGTGGTAGAAGGTTGTGGTAGATGTGGTAGAAGGTGGTGGTAGATTTGGTAGAATGTGGTGGTAGATGTGGTAGAAGGTGGTGGTAGATGTGGTAGAAGGTGGTGGTAGATGTGGTAGAAGGTAGTGGTAGATGTGGTAGAAGGTGGTGTAGATGTGGTAGAAGGTGGTGGTAGATGTGGTAGAAGGTGTTGGTAAATGTGGTAGAAGTTGGTGGTAGATGTGGTAGAAGGTGGTGGTAGATGTGGTAGAAGGTCGTGGTAGATATGGTAGAAGGTAGTGGTAGATGTGATAGAAGGTGGTGGTAGATGTGATAGACGGTGGTGTTGCATGTGGTAGAAGGTGGTGGTAGATGTGCTAGAAGGTGGTGGTAGATGTGGTAGAATTTGGTGTTGCATGTGGTAGAAGGTGGTGGTAGATGTGGTAGAAGGTCGTGGTAGATGTGGTAGAAGGTCGTGGTAGATGTGGTAGAAGGTGGTGTTGCATGTGGTAGAAGGTGTTGTTGCATGTGGTAGAAGGTAGTGGCAGATGTATTAGAAGGTGGTGGTAGATGTGGTAGAAGGTGGTGGTAGATGTGGTAGAAGGTCGTGGTAGATGTGGTAGAAGGTGGTGTTGCATGTGGTAGAAGGTGGTGGTAGATGTGGTAGAAGGTCGTGGTAGATGTGGTAGAAGGTCGTGGTAGATGTGGTAGAAGGTCGTGGTAGATGTGGTAGAAGGTGGTGTTAGATGTGGTAGAAGGTGGTGGTAAATGTGGTAGAAGGTAGTGGTAGATGTGGTAGAAGGTGGTGGTAGATGTGATAGAAGGTTGTGATAAATGTGGTAGAAGGAGTTTTTAGATGTGGCAGAAGGTTGTGGTAAATGTGATAGAAGGAGTTGTTAGATGTGGTAGAAGGTGGTGTTGCATGTGGTAGAAGGTGGTGTTAGATGTGGTAGAAGGTGGTGGTAGATGTGGTAGAAGGTGGTGATAGATGTGGTAGAAGGTGGTCGTAGATGTGGTAGAAGGTGGTGGTTGATGTGTTAGAAGGTGGTAGTAGATGTGGTAGAAGGTGGTGGTAAATGTGGTAGAAATTGGTGATAGATGTGGTAGAAGGTGGTGGTAGATGTGGTAGAAGGTGGTGGTAGATGTGATAGAAGGTGGTGGTAAATGTGGTAGAAGGTGGTGGTAAATGTGGTAGAAGGTGGTGGTAGATGTGGCAGAAGGTGGTGGTAGATATGGTAGAAGGTGGTGGTAGATGTGGTAGAAGGTTGTGATAAATGTGGTAGAAGGCTGTGGTAAATGTGGTAGAAGGAGTTGTTAGATGTGGCAGAAGGAGGTGTTGCATGTGGTAGAAGGAGGTGTTAGATGTGGTAGAAGGTTGTGGTAGATGTGGTAGAAGGTGGTGGTAGATGTGGTTGAATGTGGTGGTAGATGAGGTAGAAAGTGGTGGTAGATGAGGTAGAAGGTAGTGGTAGATGTGGTAGAAGGTGGTGGTAGATATGGTAGAAGGTGGTGGTAGATATGGTAGAAGGTGGTGGTAAATGTGGTAGAAGGTCTTGTTGATGTGGTAGAATGTGGTGGTAGATGTGATAGAAGGTGGTGGTAGATGTGATAGAAGGTGGTGGTAGATGTGGTAGAAGGTGGTGGTAGAAGGTGGTTGTAAATGTGGTAGAAGGTGGTGGTAAATGTGGTAGAAGGTGGTGGTAGATGTGATAGAAGGTGGAGGAAGATGTTGTAGAAGGTTGTGGTAGATGTGGTAGAAGGTGGTGGTAGATTTGGTAGAAGGTGGTGGTAGATGTGGTAGAAGGTGGTGGTAGATGTGGTAGAAGGTGGTGGTAGATGTGGTAGAAGGTAGTGGTAGATGTGGTAGAAGGTGGTGTAGATGTGGTAGAAGGTGGTGGTAGATGTGGTAGAAGGTGGTGGTAAATGTGGTAGAAGTTGGTGGTAGATGTGGTAGAAGGTGGTGGTAGATGTGGTAGAAGGTCGTGGTAGATATTGTAGAAGGTAGTGGTAGATGTGGTAGAAGGTGGTGGTAGATGTGGTAGAATGTTGTGTTGCATGTGGTAGAAGGTGGTGGTAGATGTGCTAGAAGGTGGTGGTAGATGTGGTAGAAGGTGGTATTGTATGTTGTAGAAGGTGGTTGTAGATGTGGTAGAAGATCGTGGTAGATGTGGTAGAAGGTCGTGGTAGATGTGGTAGAAGGTGGTGATAAATGTGATAGAAGGCTGTGGTAAATGTGGTAGAAGGAGTTGTTAGATGTGGCAGAAGGTTGTAGTAAATGTGATAGAAGGAGTTGTTAGATGTGGTAGAAGGAGGTGTTGCATGTGGTAGAAGGAGGTGTTAGATGTGGTAGAAGGTTGTGATAGATGTGGTAGAAGGTGGTGGTAGATGTGGTAGAAGGTGGTGGTAGATGTGGTTGAATGTGGTGGTAGATGAGGTAGAAAGTGGTGGTAGATGTGTTAGAAGGTAGTGGTAGATGTGGTAGAAGGTGGTGGTAGATATGGTAGAAGGTGGTGGTAAATGTGGTAGAAGGTCTTGTTGATGTGGTAGAATGTGGTGGTAGATGTGGTAGAAGGTGGTGGTAGATGTGATAGAAGGTGGTGGTAGATGTGGTAGAAGGTGGTGGTAGAAGGTGGTTGTAAATGTGGTAGAAGGTGGTGGTAAATGTGGTAGAAGGTGGTGGTAGATGTGATAGAAGGTGGAGGAAGATGTGGTAGAAGGTTGTGGTAGATGTGGTAGAAGGTGGTGGTAGATTTGGTAGAAGGTGGTGGTAGATGTGGTAGAAGGTGGTGGTAGATGTGGTAGAAGGTGGTGGTAGATGTGGTAGAAGGTAGTGGTAGATGTGGTAGAAGGTGGTGTAGATGTGGTAGAAGGTGGTAGTAGATGTGGTAGAAGGTGGTGGTAAATGTGGTAGAAGTTGGTGGTAGATGTGGTAGAAGGTGGTGGTAGATGTGGTAGAAGGTCGTGGTAGATATGGTAGAAGGTAGTGGTAGATGTGGTAGAAGGTGGTGGTAGATGTGGTAGAATGTTGTGTTGCATGTGGTAGAAGGTGGTGGTAGATGTGCTAGAAGGTGGTGGTAGATGTGGTAGAAGGTGGTGTTGTATGTGGTAGAAGGTGGTTGTAGATGTGGTAGAAGATCGTGGTAGATGTGGTAGAAGGTCGTGGTAGATGTGGTAGAAGGTGGTAATAGATGTGGTAGAAGGTGGTGGTAGATGTGGTAGAAGGTAGTGGTAGATGTTGTAGAAGGTGGTGTTGCATGTGGTAGAAGGTGGTGGTAGATGTGGTAGAAGGTCGTGGTAGATGTGGTAGAAGGTCGTGGTAGATGTGGTAGAAGGTGGTGTTAGATGTGGTAGAAGGTGGTGTTAGATGTGGTAGAAGATGGTGGTAAATGTGGTAGAAGGTAGTGGTAGATGTGGTAGAAGGTGGTGGTAGATGTGGTAGAAGGTGGTGGTAAATGTGGTAGAAGATGGTGGTAGATGTGGTAGAAGGTGGTGTTAGATGTGGTAGAAGGTGGTGTTAGATGTGGTAGAAAGTGGTGGTAAATGTGGTAGAAGGTAGTGGTAGATGTGGTAGAAGGTGGTGGTAGATGTGGTAGAAGGTGGTGGTAAATGTGGTAGAAGGTGGTGGTAGATGTGGTAGACGGTCGTGGTAGATGTGGTAGAAGGTGGTGGTAGATGTGGTAGAAGGTAGTGGTAGATGTGGTAGAAGGAGTTGTTAGATGTGGTAGAAGGTGGTGTTGCATGTGGTAGAAGGAGGTGGTAGATGTGGTAGAAGGTCGTGGTAGATGTGGTAGAAGGTCGTGGTAGATGTGGTAGAAGGTGGTGTTGCATGTGGTAGATGTGGTAGAAGTTGGTAGTAGATGTGGTAGAAGGTGGTGGTAGATGTGGTAGAAGGTGGTGTTAGATGTGGTAGAAGGTGGTGGTAGATGTGTTAGAAGGTAGTGGTAGATGTGGTAGAAGGTGGTGGTAGATGTGGTAGGAGGTGGTGGTAAATGTGGTAGAAGGTGGTGGTAGATGTGGTAGAATGTGGTGGTAGATGTGTTTGAAGGTGGTGGTAGATGTGATAGAAGGTGGTGGTAGATGTGGTAGAAGGTGTTGGTAGAAGGTGGTTGTAAATGTGGTAGAAGGTGGTGGTAAATGTGGTAGAAGGTGGTGGTAGATGTGATAGAAGGTGGTGGAAGATGTGGTAGAAGGTTGTAATAGATGTGGTAGAAGGTGGTGGTAGATTTTGTAGAATGTGGTGGTAGATGTGGTAGAAGATGGTGGTAGATGTGATAGAAGGTGGTGGTAAATGTGGTAGAAGGTGGTGGTAAATGTGGTAGAAGGTGGTGATAGATGTGGTAGAAGGTGGTGGTAGATGTGGTAGAAGGTGGTGGTAGATGTGATAGAAGGTGGTGGTAAATGTGGTAGAAGGTGGTGGTAAATGTGGTAAAAGGTGGTGGTAGATGTGGCAGATGGTGGTGGTAGATATGGTAGAAGGTGGTGGTAGATGTGGTAGAAGGTTGTGATAAATGTGATAGAAGGCTGTGGTAAATGTGGTAGAAGAAGTTGTTAGATGTGGCAGAAGGTTGCAGTAAATGTGATAGAAGGAGTTGTTAGATGTGGTAGAAGGAGGTGTTGCATGTGGTAGAAGGAGGTGTTAGATGTAGTAGAAGGTTGTGATAGATGTGGTAGAAGGTGGTGGTAGATGTGGTAGAAGGTGGTGGTAGATGTGGTTGAATGTGGTGGTAGATGAGGTAGAAAGTGGTGGTAGATGTGTTAGAAGGTAGTGGTAGATGTGGTAGAAGGTGGTGGTAGATGTGGTAGAAGGTGGTGGTAAATGTGGTAGAAGGTGGTGGTAGATGTGGTAGAATGTGGTGGTAGATGTGGTAGAAGGTGGTGGTAGATGTGATAGAAGGTGGTGGTAAATGTGGTAGAAGGTGGTGGTAGATGTGATAGAAGGTGGTGGAAGATGTGGTAGAAGGTTGTGGTAGATGTGGTAGAAGGTGGTGGTAGATTTGGTAGAATGTGGTGGTAGATGTGGTAGAAGGTGGTGGTAGATGTGGTAGAAGGTGGTGGTAGATGTGGGTAGAAGGTAGTGGTAGATGTGGTAGAAGGTGGTGTAGATGTGGTAGAAGGTGATAGTAGATGTGGTAGAAGGTGTTGGTAAATGTGGTAGAAGTTGGTGGTAGTGTGGTAGAAGGTGGTGGTAGATGTGGTAGAAGGTCGTGGTAGATATGGTAGAAGGTAGTGGTAGATGTGATAGAAGGTGGTGGTAGATGTGATAGACGGTGGTGTTGCATGTGGTAGAAGGTGGTGGTAGATGTGCTAGAAGGTGGTGGTAGATGTGGTAGAATTTGGAGTTGCATGTGGTAGAAGGTGGTGGTAGATGTGGAAGAAGGTCGTGGTAGATGTGGTAGAAGGTCGTGGTAGATGTGGTAGAAGGTGGTGTTGCATGTGGTAGAAGGTGGTGTTGCATGTGGTAGAAGGTAATGGTAGATGTATTAGAAGGTGGTGGTAGATGTGGTAGAAGGTGGTGGTAGATATGGTAGAAGGTAGTGGTAGATGTGGTAGAAGGTGGTGTTGCATGTGGTAGAAGGTGGTGGTAGATGTGGTAGAAGGTCGTGGTAGATGTGGTAGAAGGTCGTGGTAGATGTGGTAGAAGGTCGTGGTAGATGTGGTAGAAGGTGGTGTTAGATGTGGTAGAAAGTGGTGGTAAATGTGGTAGAAGGTAGTGGTAGATGTGGTAGAAGGTGGTGGTAGATGTGATAGAAGGTTGTGATAAATGTGATAGAAGGCTGTGGTAAATGTGGTAGAAGGAGTATTTAGATGTGGCAGAAGGTTGTGGTAAATGTGATAGAAGGAGTTGTTAGATGTGGTAGAAGGTGGTGTTGCATGTGGTAGAAGGTGGTGTTAGATGTGGTAGAAGGTGGTGGTAGATGTGGTAGAAGGTGGTGATAGATGTGGTAGAAGGTGGTGGTAGATGTGGTAGAAGGTGGTGGTAGATGTGATAGAAGGTGGTGGTAAATGTGGTAGAAGGTGGTGGTAAATGTGGTAGAAGGTGGTGGTAGATGTGGCAGAAGGTGGTGGTAGATGTGGTAGAAGGTGGTGGTAGATGTGGTAGAAGGTTGTGATAAATGTGATAGAAGGCTGTGGTAAATGTGGTAGAAGGAGTTGTTAGATATGGCAGAAGGTTGTAGTAAATGTGATAGAAGGAGTTGTTAGATGTGGGAGAAGGAGGTGTTGCATGTGGTTGAAGGAGTTGTTAGATGTGGTAGAAGGTTGTGATAGATGTGGTAGAAGGTGGTGGTAGATGTGGTAGAAGGTGGTGGTAGATGTGGTTGAATGTGGTGGTAGATGAGGTAGAAAGTGGTGGTAGATGTGTTAGAAGGTAGTGGTAGATGTGGTAGAAGGTGGTGGTAGATATGGTAGAAGGTGGTGGTAAATGTGGTAGAAGGTCTTGTTGATGTGGTAGAATGTGGTGGTAGATGTGGTAGAAGGTGGTGGTAGAGGTGATAGAAGGTGGTGGTAGATGTGGTAGAAGGTGGTGGTAGAAGGTGGTTGTAAATGTGGTAGAAGGTGGTGGTAAATGTGGTAGAAGGTGGTGGTAGATGTGATAGAAGGTGGTGGAAGATGTGGTAGAAGGTTGTGGTAGATGTGGTAGAAGGTGGTGGTAGATTTGGTAGAAGGTGGTGGTAGATGTAGTAGAAGGTGGTGGTAGATGTGGTAGAAGGTGGTGGTAGATGTGTTAGAAGGTCGTGGTAGATTTGGTAGAAGGTGGTGTTAGATGTGGTAGAAGGTGGTGTTAGATGTGGTAGACGGTGGTGTTAGATGTGGTAGAAGGTCATGGTAGATGTGGTAGAAGGAGTTGTTAGATGTGGTAGAAGGTAGTGTTGCATGTGGTAGAAGGTGGTGGTAGATGTGGTAGAAGGTCGTGGTAGATGTGGTAGAATGTCATGGTAGATGTGGTAGAATGTGGTGGTAGATGTGGTAGAAGGTAGTGTTGCATGTGGCAGAAGGTGGTGGTAAATGTGGTAGAAGTAGGTGGTAAATGTGGTAGAAGGTGGTGGTAGATGTGGCAGAAGGTGGTGGTAGATATGATAGAAGGTGGTGGTAGATGTGGTAGAAGGTTGTGATAAATGTGATAGAAGCCTGTGGTAAATGTGGTAGAAGGAGTTGTTAGATGTGGCAGAAGGTTGTAGTAAATGTGATAGAAGGAGTTGTTAGATGTGGTAGAAGGTGATGATAGATGTGGTAGAAGGTGGTGGTAGATGAGGTAGAAGGTGGTGGTAGATGTGGTAGAAGGTGGTGGTAGATGTGGTAGAATGTGGTGGTAGATGTGGTAGAAGGTGGTGGTAAATGTGGTAGAAGGTGGTGGTAGATGTGGTAGAATGTGGTGGTAGATGTGGTAGAAGGTGGTGGTAGATGTGATAGAAGGTGGTGGTAGATGTGGTAGAAGGTGGTGGTAGAAGGTGGTTGTATATGTGGTAGAAGGTGGTGGTAAATGTGGGAGAAGGTGGTGGTAGATGTGATAGAAGGTGGTGGAAGATGTGGTAGAAGGTTGTAATAGATGTGGTAGAAGGTGGTGGTAGATTTTGTAGAATGTGGTGGTAGATGTGGTAGAAGATGGTGGTAGATGTGATAGAAGGTGGTGGTAAATGTGGTAGAAGGTGGTGGTAAATGTGGTAGAAGGTGGTGATAGATGTGGTAGAAGGTGGTGGTAGATGTGGTAGAAGGTGGTGGTAGATGTGATAGAAGGTGGTGGTAAATGTGGTAGAAGGTGGTGGTAAATGTGGTAAAAGGTGGTGGTAGATGTGGCAGATGGTGGTGGTAGATATGGTAGAAGGTGGTGGTAGATGTGGTAGAAGGTTGTGATAAATGTGATAGAAGGCTGTGGTAAATGTGGTAGAAGAAGTTGTTAGATGTGGCAGAAGGTTGTAGTAAATGTGATAGAAGGAGTTGTTAGATGTGGTAGAAGGAGGTGTTGCATGTGGTAGAAGGAGGTGTTAGATGTGGTAGAAGGTTGTGATAGATGTGGTAGAAGGTGGTTGTAGATGTGGTAGAAGGTGGTGGTAGATGTGGTTGAATGTGGTGGTAGATGAGGTAGAAAGTGGTGGTAGATGTGTTAGAAGGTAGTGGTAGATGTGGTAGAAGGTGGTGGTAGATGTGGTAGAAGGTGGTGGTAAATGTGGTAGAAGGTGGTGGTAGATGTGGTAGAATGTGGTGGTAGATGTGGTAGAAGGTGGTGGTAGATGTGATAGAAGGTGGTGGTAAATGTGGTAGAAGGTGGTGGTAGATGTGATAAAAGGTGGTGGAAGATGTGGTAGAAGGTTGTGGTAGATGTGGTAGAAGGTGGTGGTAGATTTGGTAGAATGTGGTGGTAGATGTGGTAGAAGGTGGTGGTAGATGTGGTAGAAGCTGGTGGTAGATGTGGTAGAAGGTAGTGGTAGATGTGGTAGAAGGTGGTGTAGATGTGGTAGAAGGTGGTGGTAGATGTGGTAGAAGGTGTTGGTAAATGTGGTAGAAGTTGGTGGTAGATGTGGTAGAAGGTGGTGGTAGATGTGGTAGAAGGTCGTGGTAGATATGGTAGAAGGTAGTGGTAGATGTGATAGAAGGTGGTGGTAGATGTGATAGACGGTGGTGTTGCATGTGGTAGAAGGTGGTGGTAGATGTGCTAGAAGGTGGAGGTAGATGTGGTAGAATTTGGTGTTGCATGTGGTAGAAGGTGGTGGTAGATGTGGTAGAAGGTCGTGGTAGATGTGGTAGAAGGTCGTGGTAGATGTGGTAGAAGGTGGTGTTGCATGTGGTAGAAGGTGTTGTTGCATGTGGTAGAAGGTAGTGGTAGATGTATTAGAAGGTGGTGGTAGATGTGGTAGAAGGTGGTGGTAGATGTGGTAGAAGGTCGTGGTAGATGTGGTAGAAAGTGGTGTTGCATGTGGTAGAAGGTGGTGGTAGATGTGGTAGAAGGTCGTGGTAGATGTGGTAGAAGGTCGTGGTAGATGTGGTAGAAGGTCGTGGTATATGTGGTAGAAGGTGGTGTTAGATGTGGTAGAAAGTGGTGGTAAATGTGGTAGAAGGTAGTGGTAGATGTGGTAAAAGGTGGTGGTAGATGTGATAGAAGATTGTGATAAATGTGGTAGAAGGAGTTTTTAGATGTGGCAGAAGGTTGTGGTAAATGTGATAGAAGGAGTTGTTAGATGTGGTAGAAGGTGGTGTTGCATGTGGTAGAAGGTGGTGTTAGATGTGGTAGAAGGTGGTGGTAGATGTGGTAGAAGGTGGTGATAGATGTGGTAGAAGGTGGTCGTAGATGTGGTAGAAGGTGGTGGTTGATGTGTTAGAAGGTGGTAGTAGATGTGGTAGAAGGTGGTGGTAAATGTGGTAGAAGGTGGTGATAGATGTGGTAGAAGGTGGTGGTAGATGTGGTAGAAGGTGGTGGTAGATGTGATAGAAGGTGGTGGTAAATGTGGTAGAAGGTTGTGATAGATGTGGTAGAAGGTGGTTGTAGATGTGGTAGAAGGTGGTGGTAGATGTGGTTGAATGTGGTGGTAGATGAGGTAGAAAGTGGTGGTAGATGTGTTAGAAGGTAGTGGTAGATGTGGTAGAAGGTGGTGGTAGATGTGGTAGAAGGTGGTGGTAAATGTGGTAGAAGGTGGTGGTAGATGTGGTAGAATGTGGTGGTAGATGTGGTAGAAGGTGGTGGTAGATGTGATAGAAGGTGGTGGTAAATGTGGTAGAAGGTGGTGGTAGATGTGATAGAAGGTGGTGGAAGATGTGGTAGAAGGTTGTGGTAGATGTGGTAGAAGGTGGTGGTAGATTTGGTAGAATGTGGTGGTAGATGTGGTAGAAGGTGGTGGTAGATGTGGTAGAAGGTGGTGGTAGATGTGGTAGAAGGTAGTGGTAGATGTGGTAGAAGGTGGTGTAGATGTGGTAGAAGGTGGTGGTAGATGTGGTAGAAGGTGTTGGTAAATGTGGTAGAAGTTGGTGGTAGATGTGGTAGAAGGTGGTGTAGATGTGGTAGAAGGTGGTGGTAGATGTGGTAGAAGGTGTTGGTAAATGTGGTAGAAGATGGTGGTAGATGTGGTAGAAGGTGGTGGTAGATGTGGTAGAAGGTCGTGGTAGATATGGTAGAAGGTAGTGGTAGATGTGATAGAAGGTGGTGGTAGATGTGATAGACGGTGGTGTTGCATGTGGTAGAAGGTGGTGGTAGATGTGCTAGAAGGTGGAGGTAGATGTGGTAGAATTTGGTGTTGCATGTGGTAGAAGGTGGTGGTAGATGTGGTAGAAGGTCGTGGTAGATGTGGTAGAAGGTCGTGGTAGATGTGGTAGAAGGTGGTGTTGCATGTGGTAGAAGGTGTTGTTGCATGTGGTAGAAGGTAGTGGTAGATGTATTAGAAGGTGGTGGTAGATGTGGTAGAAGGTGGTGGTAGATGTGGTAGAAGGTCGTGGTAGATGTGGTAGAAAGTGGTGTTGCATGTGGTAGAAGGTGGTGGTAGATGTGGTAGAAGGTCGTGGTAGATGTGGTAGAAGGTCGTGGTAGATGTGGTAGAAGGTCGTGGTATATGTGGTAGAAGGTGGTGTTAGATGTGGTAGAAAGTGATGGTAAATGTGGTAGAAGGTAGTGGTAGATGTGGTAAAAGGTGGTGGTAGATGTGATAGAAGATTGTGATAAATGTGGTAGAAGGAGTTTTTAGATGTGGCAGAAGGTTGTGGTAAATGTGATAGAAGGAGTTGTTAGATGTGGTAGAAGGTGGTGTTGCATGTGGTAGAAGGTGGTGTTAGATGTGGTAGAAGGTGGTGGTAGGTGTGGTAGAAGGTGGTGATAGATGTGGTAGAAGGTGGTCGTAGATGTGGTAGAAGGTGGTTGTTGATGTGTTAGAAGGTGGTAGTAGATGTGGTAGAAGGTGGTGGTAAATGTGGTAGAAGGTGGTGATAGATGTGGTAGAAGGTGGTGGTAGATGTGGTAGAAGGTGGTGGTAGATGTGATAGAAGGTGGTGGTAAATGTGGTAGAAGGTTGTGATAGATGTGGTAGAAGGTGGTTGTAGATGTGGTAGAAGGTGGTGGTAGATGTGGTTGAATGTGGTGGTAGATGAGGTAGAAAGTGGTGGTAGATGTGTTAGAAGGTAGTGGTAGATGTGGTAGAAGGTGGTGGTAGATGTGGTAGAAGGTGGTGGTAAATGTGGTAGAAGGTGGTGGTAGATGTGGTAGAATGTGGTGGTAGATGTGGTAGAAGGTGGTGGTAGATGTGATAGAAGGTGGTGGTAAATGTGGTAGAAGGTGGTGGTAGATGTGATAGAAGGTGGTGGAAGATGTGGTAGAAGGTCGTGGTAGATGTGGTAGAAGGTGGTGGTAGATTTGGTAGAATGTGGTGGTAGATGTGGTAGAAGGTGGTGGTAGATGTGGTAGAAGGTGGTGGTAGATGTGGTAGAAGGTAGTGGTAGATGTGGTAGAAGGTGGTGTAGATGTGGTAGAAGGTGGTGGTAGATGTGGTAGAAGGTGTTGGTAAATGTGGTAGAAGTTGGTGGTAGATGTGGTAGAAGGTGGTGGTAGATGTGGTAGAAGGTCGTGGTAGATATGGTAGAAGGTAGTGGTAGATGTGATAGAAGGTGGTGGTAGATGTGATAGACGGTGGTGTTGCATGTGGTAGAAGGTGGTGGTAGATCTGCTAGAAGGTGGTGGTAGATGTGGTAGAATTTGGTGTTGCATGTGGTAGAAGGTGGTGGTAGATGTGGTAGAAGGTCGTGGTATATGTTGTAGAAGGTCGTGGTAGATGTGGTAGAAGGTGGTGTTGCATGTGGTAGAAGGTGTTGTTGCATGTGGTAGAAGGTAGTGGCAGATGTATTAGAAGGTGGTGGTAGATGTGGTAGAAGGTGGTGGTAGATGTGGTAGAAGGTCGTGGTAGATGTGGTAGAAGGTGGTGTTGCATGTGGTAGAAGGTGGTGGTAGATGTGGTAGAAGGTCGTGGTAGATGTGGTAGAAGGTCGTGGTAGATGTGGTAGAAGGTCGTGGTAGATGTGGTAGAACGTGGTGTTAGATGTGGTAGAAGGTGGTGGTAAATGTGGTAGAAGGTAATGGTAGATGTGGTAGAAGGTGGTGGTAGATGTGATAGAAGGTTGTGAAAAATGTGGTAGAAGGAGTTTTTAGATGTGGCAGAAGGTTGTGGTAAATGTGATAGAAGGAGTTGTTAGATGTGGTAGAAGGTGGTGTTGCATGTGGTAGAAGGTGGTGTTAGATGTGGTAGAAGGTGGTGGTAGATGTGGTAGAAGGTGGTGATAGATGTGGTAGAAGGTGGTCGTAGATGTGGTAGAAGGTGGTGGTTGATGTGTTAGAAGGTGGTAGTAGATGTGGTAGAAGGTGGTGGTAAATGTGGTAGAAGGTGGTGATAGATGTGGTAGAAGGTGGTGGTAGATGTGGTAGAAGGTGGTGGTAGATGTGATAGAAGGTGATGGTAAATGTGGTAGAAGGTGGTGGTAAATGTGGTAGAAGGTGGTGGTAGATGTGGCAGAAGGTGGTGGTAGATATGGTAGAAGGTGGTGGTAGATGTGGTAGAAGGTTGTGATAAATGTGATAGAAGGCTGTGGTAAATGTGGTAGAAGGAGTTGTTAGATGTGGCAGAAGGAGGTGTTGCATGTGGTAGAAGGAGGTGTTAGATGTGGTAGAAGGTTGTGATAGATGTGGTAGAAGGTGGTGGTAGATGTGGTAGAAGGTGGTGGTAGATGTGGTTGAATGTGGTGGTAGATGAGGTAGAAAGTGGTGGTAGATGTGTTAGAAGGTAGTGGTAGATGTGGTAGAAGGTGGTGGTAGATATGGTAGAAGGTGGTGGTAAATGTGGTAGAAGGTCTTGTTGATGTGGTAGAATGTGGTGGTAGATGTGATAGAAGGTGGTGGTAGAAGGTGGTTGTAAATGTGGTAGAAGGTGGTGGTAAATGTGGTAGAAGGTGGTGGTAGATGTGATAGAAGGTGGAGGAAGATGTTGTAGAAGGTTGTGGTAGATGTGGTAGAAGGTGGTGGTAGATTTGGTAGAAGGTGGTGGTAGATATGGTAGAAGGTGGTGGTAGATGTGGTAGAAGGTGGTGGTAGATGTGGTAGAAGGTAGTGGTAGATGTGGTAGAAGGTGGTGTAGATGTGGTAGAAGGTGGTGGTAGATGTGGTAGAAGGTGGTGGTAAATGTGGTAGAAGTTGGTGGTAGATGTGGTAGAAGGTGGTGGTAGATGTGGTAGAAGGTCGTGGTAGATATGGTAGAAGGTAGTGGTAGATGTGGTAGAAGGTGGTGGTAGATGTGGTAGAATGTTGTGTTGCATGTGGTAGAAGGTGGTGGTAGATGTGCTAGAAGGTGGTGGTAGATGTGGTAGAAGGTTGTATTGTATGTTGTAGAAGGTGGTTGTAGATGTGGTAGAAGATCGTGGTAGATGTGGTAGAAGGTCGTGGTAGATGTGGTAGAAGGTGGTGATAAATGTGATAGAAGGCTGTGGTAAATGTGGTAGAAGGAGTTGTTAGATGTGGCAGAAGGTTGTAGTAAATGTGATAGAAGGAGTTGTTAGATGTGGTAGAAGGAGGTGTTGCATGTGGTAGAAGGAGGTGTTAGATGTGGTAGAAGGTTGTGATAGATGTGGTAGAAGGTGGTGGTAGATGTGGTAGAAGGTGGTGGTAGATGTGGTTGAATGTGGTGGTAGATGAGGTAGAAAGTGGTGGTAGATGTGTTAGAAGGTAGTGGTAGATGTGGTAGAAGGTGGTGGTAGATATGGTAGAAGGTGGTGGTAAATGTGGTAGAAGGTCTTGTTGATGTGGTAGAATGTGGTGGTAGATGTGGTAGAAGGTGGTGGTAGATGTGACAGAAGGTGGTGGTAGATGTGGTAGAAGGTGGTGGTAGAAGGTGGTTGTAAATGTGGTAGAAGGTGGCGGTAAATGTGGTAGAAGGTGGTGGTAGATGTGATAGAAGGTGGAGGAAGATGTGTTAGAAGGTTGTGGTAGATGTGGTAGAAGGTGGTGGTAGATTTGGTAGAAGGTGGTGGTAGATGTGGTAGAAGATGGTGGTAGATGTGGTAGAAGGTGGTGGTAGATGTGGTAGAAGGTAGTGGTAGATGTGGTAGAAGGTGGTGTAGATGTGGTAGAAGGTGGTGGTAGATGTGGTAGAAGGTGGTGGTAAATGTGGTAGAAGTTGGTGGTAGATGTGGTAGAAGGTGGTGGTAGATGTGGTAGAAGGTCGTGGTAGATATGGTAGAAGGTAGTGGTAGATGTGGTAGAAGGTGGTGGTAGATGTGGTAGAATGTTGTGTTGCATGTGGTAGAAGGTGGTGGTAGATGTGCTAGAAGGTGGTGGTAGATGTGGTAGAAGGTGGTGTTGTATGTGGTAGAAGGTGGTTGTAGATGTGGTAGAAGATCGTGGTAGATGTGGTAGAAGGTCGTGGTAGATGTGGTAGAAGGTGGTAATAGATGTGGTAGAAGGTGGTGGTAGATGTGGTAGAAGGTGGTGTTAGATGTTGTAGAAGGTGGTGTTGCATGTGGTAGAAGGTGGTGGTAGATGTGGTAGAAGGTCATGGTAGATGTGGTAGAAGGTCGTGGTAGATGTGGTAGAAGGTGGTGTTAGATGTGGTAGAAGGTGGTGTTAGATGTGGTAGAAGATGGTGGTAAATGTGGTAGAAGGTAGTGGTAGATGTGGTAGAAGGTGGTGGTAGATGTGGTAGAAGGTGGTGGTAAATGTGGTAGAAGATGGTGGTAGATGTGGTAGAAGGTGGTGTTAGATGTGGTAGAAGGTGGTGTTAGATGTGGTAGAAAGTGGTGGTAAATGTGGTAGAAGGTAGTGGTAGATGTGGTAGAAGGTGGTGGTAGATGTGGTAGAAGGTGGTGGTAAATGTGGTAGAAGGTGGTGGTAGATGTGGTAGACGGTCGTGGTAGATGTGGTAGAAGGTGGTGGTAGATGTGGTAGAAGGTAGTGGTAGATGTGGTAGAAGGAGTTGTTAGATGTGGTAGAAGGTGGTGTTGCATGTGGTAGAAGGAGGTGGTAGATGTGGTAGAAGGTCGTGGTAGATGTGGTAGAAGGTCGTGGTAGATGTGGTAGAAGGTGGTGTTGCATGTGGTAGATGTGGTAGAAGTTGGTAGTAGATGTGGTAGAAGGTGGTGGTAGATGTGGTAGAAGGTGGTGTTAGATGTGGTAGAAGGTGGTGGTAGATGTGATAAAAGGTGGTGGTAGATGTGGTAGAAGGTGGTGGTAGATGTGGTAGAAGGTGGTGGTAGATGTGGCAGAAGGTGGTGTTAGATGTGGTAGAAGGTGGTTGTCAAAGACTGCCTCATGATAGAACACCACCAGGACGTGGGGGTCAACCTCAGATAGAGTTGAGTGAACAGAGTGCCCGGGATCAGGGCAGGATAGATGAGAGAAAAGGGGGACTATTAACTAGTCCTCACACGAAGGCGTTGACCAGATAGTTAGCACTACTGGTCACGACAGAATCACGCCTGCGTGATAGCAACGATTAGCACTCAAAGCAAAGCCAGCTAATAGGGGCGTGCTAACTGACCTAGCACGCAGGGAGTCGAAGGGCGTATGAAGGTCCTTCCGCGAGGCGTGTAGCGACGCGAGTGAAGCAAGTCAGACTGGGGACTGACTCTGTAGTGTTCACATCGTGTAGAATAGATTTGTGTTTTCATATAGCCTAGTAGATAGAGAATAGCTATAGGGGTTAGGAAAACTATTGATAGAGAATATTGTGACTTTATGTGTGATTAGATAGCGACTGTTTTGCAATTGTAAAGAGCCAACGGCAATAAAATGTACCATTTCATTCCTCGCACACGACTGCAAGTCTCTTGTATGGTGTGGGAGAAGTAATCCGATGATGCCTGAAACATGAGTTGTTGACAGGCAATAGGATTAAATGTGGTGTCAGAAGTGCTGCTTGAACCTGAGTTCAAGCTATAACACTTACCCACGGCTCTAGACTAGGGTTACAGATAGGATATTACAAAGATTAAAGGTTTAATTTGTGTCAGTGACTATGACGTGTGCAGACTAGATCGAGTTGCCAGCAGAATTGTGCCTATCGTGATGAAATAATGTTTATTTGTGCTTATTAGAATGTTATATATTTAAATAATGTGCTTTTCAAAGTTGTAAGTATTCATATTATGTTCTTCTTTCATTTATTTATGTAATTATTTATTTGTTTTTGAATAATCGTCAAAAATGATTCATGGCGGAGCAATACAAAGGTCAGCGACAGTATTGATTTTTGCAAGCTAAAAATAGCGCTGCGCCTGTGACGTGGCACGATTGACAAACAGTTGGGCCTCGCCATTTGCAATCAGCATATCAGTGTTTACATACTGGCAAGCTGCTGCCTGCCTGAATCTTGACGATATATTAACTATTATTTGTTTATTTAAGTTAGAGAATGAATATATTTATTTATTTACACATTATTATTACATTTATATTTATTTAAAAGCAGTTATTGAATTTTTTTCGTACTTTTCTATTTGTTTACCGTCAGGAGGGCACTACTTTCGGCTATGCAAATTAGATTTGGCCTGCACCATCCTTACTTTCATAGATTAAACTAGGTTAGTAACGAAAGACATATTACTGTAGAACGAAGACAGGACAGTGACATTAAATATTAATTAATCGATGTTCTGTTTGTTCGTGGGCATGTCTGTATCATTGTACCAATTTGTCAAAAATCTATTTGTCGTTTACGAGTTGGTAATTTTTGCTGCTCTGTAAAACAGGGCGAACAACAGCTGAGTAAGAACGTGTGTGTGTCGATGTGCCAAACAGGGTGACCTGAGTAGAAACCTCGTGTGTTCCGGGGTGCCAAACAACGGGACCGGTGTTGTTGACGTGTTGTTCCTTGTTCTGGGGAACATTAAGTTGAGTAAAACCTACGTTTTTGGCATGCATTGTGATTAATAGTGCATCTCTTTTTCAGCGTGTATTGTACGAACAGACTTTGTGCTCTAATTTTTTGGAGAATACAATTTCCCAGATTGTAAACAAAGAGCACAATTTGTAGTGCTCAGATATTAAATAACATAGCATAATAAAGAAAAATAACTGAGTTCAGGTCAACGCAAGCCAATTATCCAGCAACATGGCTACTCTAGCTGACTTCATTAAAGCAGGCAAAGAATTGCAATACACAGGTAAAGAGCTAGAACAATACGCTGACAAGAAATTTAAAGAAGCAAAGGATGCAGAAAGAGATGAACGCACACTAGAAAGACAACATCAATTAGAATTAAAACAGAAACAATTAGAACATGATAAGGAAATTAAACAGAAAGAATTAGATCTAAAGCAAAAGGAGATAGATGAAATGGCAAGAGTTAAGGAAAGACAGGTGCAAGTGGAGTCAGAGACACAGTTAAAGATGAGAGAGATGGATGTGGACTCACACGCAGAGATCTCTGCCACTGAACTTGAGGGTCAGCAGGAGGAAAGTGGGTTCAACAAATGCAAAGGTGTTGTCAAAGCATGTTGTAGGGAGGATTCAGTTTCTGCCTGGACGGAGAATGTCGAGTGTCAATTTAAATGTCACCGGGTTCCTTTGGAGATGTGGGCTATGATTTGTGTGAAGAACCTGGGTGGTGAGCCCCTTGGAGTAATGGAATCCATGCCAACCGATCTTAGATCTGACTACCAATGCATACGTGATGGGATTATGCAACACTTTTTACTTGATGCCCCTGGGTATCAGGTTCAGTTCTCAACTTTAAAACCTAAACCTACTGAGACTTTCATTGACTACGTCTCAAATGTTCAAAGTGTACTAAATAGGTGGCTTAAAGCAGCTAACATAGGAAAAGACTTTGATAAATTAAAAAACTTAATAACTATGGATAAAGTAATATCCACGATACCATCCTCTTTTGCTAAATTTTTGCAGCAGTCAGACATTGAAACCATAGAACAGTTTGAAAAGAAAGGGTCAGCATATTTTTCTTCAAACAGAAATATTTTTAAAACTTCAAATGACTCTGAAATAGTTTCCTTTGTAAAAGATCAATCAAAAAACTATCAGAGCAATAGAAAACCATTCAATAAATTTGACAAGAAAGATAGAAAAATTTCAAAATGTATCCACTGTCACCTTTTACATGACACTGATTCAATGTGTGACAAATCGCCGAGTTATCCGGCACATCTTGAAAATGTTATTAAGAAGCAACAGAACAAAAGATCTGCATACCGGCGTGCCATTAAATGTTTTTTTTTTGTTCCAGCTACGGCCACTATTCAAATAAGTGCCTTGGCCGCCAACGTATGAAAGCCAACAATGCTATTTTACTTGATACATCTTCTGATAGTGGTAGTGAGAATGAGTGTGATGTTGAAAATGAATTACCTATTAACCAAACGGAAGAGGTGTGTTGTGTAAACGATATGTTGAGTTTTGACAGTTGTGAGCGATGTCACCAGTTTCATGCTGACGGAAAATTAGAATGTGGACATACAGTCCCATGCTCAACTGAGAGTGTGAATGCAGCCTTAGCCTCCACAGGCAATCTAGAGTTCCACAATGCAATGGTCAATGATAGACCATGCCAATGTTTGCTAGACAGCGGTAGTACCCTTATTGGTCTCAGAAAGGAACTGGTGAGTCAAGAGGATTATACAGGTGACTCTGTCAAATGCCGAACCTTTTCGGGTAACATTGAAATTTACCCTTTGGCCAATGCCTGTATTAACACTCCTTTCATTTCGGGTACATTTACTTGCGCTGTACTCGACATCCCTTGTACTGATCTAATTCTGGGTTGCTTACCCCAGCTAAAACAATGTACTAGCGATGAAATAACTGCATGGAACCAACTGAATGCAGTTAATGCAACAACCAGAGCAGACACTATAAAACATCAAGACACGCTTCAAGTTGAGAGACTACTGGTGCTTTCTCCATCTAGCACTGATGATACCAACAGACAAAAAGTCATAGAACAGCAGAAAGCTCATTCTAGTTTGTCTCCTTATTTAAAATTAATGAAAGAACGAGCCAAGGTTACAAAGAACGCTTCAGGGTTCTTCAGATTAAATAATAGCATTCTTACTAAACATTATACTACTGGTAACCATAACATTCAGCAAACGGTGTTACCTGTACAACATCGCATAACTGTGCTAAAGATTGCACATGAGTCACCGTTTGCTGGCCATCTTGCATATGACAAAACCAGGGCCAGAATTCAGGCTCATTTTTATTGGCCAGGTTTTTGCAATGATATTAAATTATTTTGTCGTTCGTGTAATGTCTGTCAACAGTTAGTACGAAAGGGTAAACATGTTACAGCTGAAGTACAACCTTCTATACTGGCTTCTAGGCCATTTGAGAGTGTGGCGGTAGATATTGTTGGACCCCTGAATCAGGTGTCCAGCAAAGGAAATCGCTTCATATCAACGTTGGTCGACCTATGTACAAGGCCAACAAAGGGGCGAGAACAATTGAACTTGAACCAGATCAAGACATACTTCTCTTGCTTCCTGACAAACGAAATTTATTATTGACTTCATGGCAAGGGCCATTCAAGGTGGTACGTAAAATTTCAGATGTTGACTATGAAATATCAATAAACGGAAACTTAAAGATATTCCATGTCAACATGTTGAAACCTTACTATTCACGACAAGAGACAGAGGTAGAGACAGACGAACACAGTGCACCCACACCAAGTGATCAGACGACAGACATACACAACGCAACTACACTAGTTAGCGAGACTGGCATATCCGACAAGCATACACTTAGCGAGAATACAGAATACACACTTAGCACCACCACCGTACTGAATCAAGTAGACGACGACGGAATGGAACTACCAGTTCCTATTGTAGACAAGACTGCTACATTAGATAGCATACATATAGAACAGGAACTAACAGACAGTCAACGACGACAATTGGTAGAATTAGTGACGGAATACAAAGACATATTCTCTGACATTCCAGGTAGGACGGACAGAATCGAACACTCCATTCTTCTTTCGGACTCTAAGCCTATTAAATGCAGGCCGTACTCAATCCCACTAAGCTATAGGGAAAATCTAAATAAGGAAATTCTGAATTTAGAGGCTAGTGGGATCATCCAGAAATCCACCTCTGAGTACTCTTTTCCAATTGTTCTAGTTAAGAAGAAAGATTCTACAATTCGTCTTTGCGTGGACTATCGAAAGCTCAACAACGTCACCAAGATCGACGCAGAGCCAATTCCTTCCTGCGAAGATCTTATTCTTGACATGTCCACCTCCAAAATCTTTTCTAAATTAGATCTCACTAAGGGATATTGGCAAGTCCCTATGTAGTCTCAATCCATCCATCTTACTGCTTTTTCAACTCCTTTAGGACTTTACGAGTGGCGTTTTCTTCCTTTCGGACTTCGAAACGCTCCTGCCACTTTCGTACGCTTAACTAGAGATCTACTTCATGGAGTGACGAATACAGTGACCTATATAGATGATATATGTGTCCATACTGATGACTGGACAACACACCTACTGAAACTGAGACATGTATTTAATAGGTTGCGACTCTTCGGGCTCACTGTCAAACCGAGCAAAGTCGAATTGGGCCTAAAAGAAATTGAGTTTTTAGGTCATGTCATTTCTCAAGGTCAACTAAAGACTGACCAGAAAATTATTACTAAAATTATGAATCTGACCATGCCTACCACCAAGAAACAGGTCAGTAGTCTTTTGGGGTTGGTGAATTACTATAGTAAATTTATTCCAAATTTAGCGGAGATTACAAGTGTATTTTCCAATGTTTTAAAAGCTTCTGTAAAATTGGATGTTAAAGATGCATTATTAATTTCTGCATTGTCAAAATTGAAAATTTTGTTTAGTAATGTTCCAATCCTCCGCTTGCCTAATCCGAGGCTCGTTTATTATCTTAGGACAGATGCCAGCAGGATCTCCATCGCTGCAGTACTAGGCCAATTTTATGAGGGCATCTTCCATCCGATTTGCTATGTGAGCCGTAAGATCACACCCACCGAGTCCAGATATTCCATATCCGAGTTGGAAGCCCTAAGCGTCATCTATGCGGTGAGAAAGCTGCATCGATTCCTGTCGGGTGTGCACTTCATTGTCCAGACTGACAACTCCCCAATAACGGTCATGCAGAATGGTGTACATCGAAATGACCGAATATACAGGTGGTCGCTAATACTGCAAAATTACACCTTTAGTATAGAACATATTAAGGGGAAAGATAACATCTTGGCTGATACCCTTAGTCGACCATCTGATGTAGCAATACCAGAAATTTCCACATAAGAATATATTGCAATATATGTTATGTTAGTACAGTCAAATATTCTATGTGAAATATGTTAGAAATACATGGATATTATGTGCTGAACTAAGCACCAAAAACATTGACCTGCTATGTGTCTGTAGACATCAAAAGTAAGAACTTTACTCTGGGAACAAATATATCACTTTGTGAACTAGGACAGCTTATTACTTGCTAAGCTCCAAATATGTTCCAGTGAAGTAGTTGTGTTAAACAGAGAAAAACAGTGTCAGATGATTATATACATACAGACACGAGAACAGTGGTCTACAAACGAACACTACAGGTGCAATATCCATAGAGCAAATATGACTGTGTAATGGATTTCAAATACCCAGAACAATTGTAGAGATATTATGCCAATGAAAGCATGTTTCTGAACATTAATGGCAACGACTAACCTGAGGTATTTAAAGACCATGTATATATAAACTTAATGTGATATGTATCATAATGTTTTAATATAGTGATAAAATATAGATAGATTATGTCATTTTAATTTATAGTTAGATTTAGATAATATAATAGTTTTTCATTTTACTTTAGATAGATTATCAAGTTACATATTCATTTAGCTTTAAAAGTAGATTAGGATAGTAATTTAAACATGACAACTAATTATAAGAAGTTTAGATAGGAATAGTATCATTCAGTTTATTATATTTCACTTTGTTTCATTTCATTTGATTTCATTCCATCTTAACCAATCCATTTAACAAACGTTATCATTTAGTAATATGATTAGATTACACCATAATAGAATAGAAATATTATACACTTAAAGATACATCATTTTCACCATATAGAATAAGAATATTAATCATATAGTTTGTCTCATTTAAAAACATTAGTTAGAATATGTTATATTTCACATTCCCCATTTTAGAAAGGGACGTAACTTATTACATTTTCACATTACCCATTTCACAAAGAGACATAACTCATCTCACATCAATTTCATTTCACATAGGTAAATTCCATCCCTTAAATTAGATAAATATTAGGAGTAATGTAAGCTTATTTTAGAATTAATGTGACAGATAGATTAAAATAGGCAACGTATTAAATGTATATTTATAGAACTAGTATTAGTATGTGAGTATTTAGAGTAATATTTCATTAGAATAGAGTGATTAATAATACCAGGGTACAAACCATCAACCCGTTTTTTCTTACATGTAAATATGTTGTAAATACTTGACGTGTGCAACGGGTGATGCACAGTCATTAGGCTCAACTCTGTGAAACTGAGCCAAACTTGTACAGTGTCACTCCAAGGTTTTTAAATAACTATGAGAGTAAAACATGCGTGACAAAAATGAGAGAGAAAGTTATGTGACAGAAATGAAGGTAAAAGATGTGTGACAAAGGTGAGGGTGAAAGATGGGTGACAGAAATGAGGATGAAAGAAGTGTGATAGAAATGAGGATGAAAGAAGTGTAACAGAAATGAGGATGAAAGGTTTGTGACAGAAATGAGGTAAAAGATGTGTGCCAATAGTGAGGGTAAAAGAAGTGTGACATAAGGGAAGGTGAAAGATGTGTGACAGAAGTATGAAAGAGAGAACAAATGTAAAATATACAGGAGAGAGTGAGAACAGTCAGCGGATTTTTTCTGCCGCTCAACAAGACTTTTTAATTTTGATTGCCGTCAAAGGTTGGTTTCAATGTTGAAAATGTGTTGTAATGAATGTATTTTGAGTATTTTAGTTTAGGATCTTAGTGAAAGTATTTTGAGTCTCATAAGACAGAAACGTAGTCACAGATTTGTATTATACACATGTTTGTGACCACAGTTAAATGTATTATGGCACTTGAAAAACTAACTTACATACACATGATAGTGAGATATACATGTTAGAGTGTAGATTATACATTTAATTACATCCAAACACACAAACAACCAGAAAAACAAACATATAAGTTGCATACACTTTTATTAGATCAAAGGGAGATAACTTCGGGTCAGAGGACATAATAGACAACGAAACACTAACTTAACAGTGAAATGTGACTTTACACGCGGAAGCGAGATAGGTAAAGCCTGTCGCGCACAGCTTGTGTAATGGTTGTTTAGTATTATATGGGGGACATGAAGCATTTCATGTGTTGACCTTCAGAAAGTCAACTGTGTATGGGTAGTGAGTTAATTTACTATTTGAGGGCAGGTCTTATAAGACAACGGTCCCGTTCAGACATACCTCTATTGAATATAATAGTGCGGTTGAGAAGAGGGCTCACGCCAACCAGACAAGTTTGTGGCGATTGCCAGTAGCCAAGTAAAGTGATGCTACATTGTGACATTAGTCAGTAGGTCTATTAGGTAGCCCAAAGCCAGGTTATCTACAGTCTTTGACAAAAATTAGACACACTAATTTTTTTTAGAAACCTCTTGCGTCACAACCAATGAGTCAAAGTTGATGACGCAACACAAGAGGGGTGGGTGTGTGTCAAAGACTGCCTCATGATAGAACACCACCAGGACGTGGGGGTCAACCTCAGATAGAGTTGAGTGAACAGAGTGCCCGGGATCAGGGCAGGATAGATGAGAGAAAAGGGGGACTATTAACTAGTCCTCACACGAAGGCGTTGACCAGATAGTTAGCACTACTGGTCACGACAGAATCACGCCTGCGTGATAGCAACGATTAGCACTCAAAGCAAAGCCAGCTAATAGGGGCGTGCTAACTGACCTAGCACGCAGGGAGCCGAAGGGCGTATGAAGGTCCTTCCGCGAGGCGTGTAGCGACGCGAGTGAAGCAAGTCAGACTGGAGACTGACTCTGTAGTGTTCACATCGTGTAGAATAGATTTGTGTTTTCATATAGCCTAGTAGATAGAGAATAGCTATAGGGGTTAGGAAAACTATTGATAGAGAATATTGTGACTTTATGTGTGATTAGATAGCGACTGTTTTGCAATTGTAAAGAGCCAACGGCAATAAAATGTACCATTTCATTCCTCGCACACGACTTGCAAGTTTCTTGTATGGTGTGGGAGAAGTAATCCGATGATGCCTGAAACATGAGTTGTTGACAGTGGTGTTAGATGTGGTAGAAGGTGGTGTTAGATGTGGTAGCAGGTGGTGTTAGATGTGGTAGAAGGTGGTGTTAGATGTGGTAGAAGGTGGTGGTAGATGGTATAGAAGGTGGTGGTAGATGTGGTAGAAGGTGGTGGTAGATGTGGTAGAAGGTGGTGGTAGATGTGGTAGAAGGTGGTGGTAGATGTGGTAGAAGGTGGTGGTAGATGTGGTAGAAGGTGGTGGTATATGTGGTAGAAGGTGGTGGTAAATGTGGTAGAAGGTGGTGGTAGATGTGGTAGAAGGTGGTGGTAAATGTGTTAGAAGGTGGTGGTAGATGTGGTAGAAGGTAGTGGTAGATGTTGTAGAAGGTCGTTTTAAATGTGGTAGAAGGTGGTGGTAGATGTGGTAGAAGGTGGTGGTAGATGTGGTAGAAGGTAGTCGTAGATGTGGTAGAATGTGGTGGTAAATGTGGTAGAAGGTGGTGGTAGATGTGGTAGAAGCTGGTAGTAGATGTGGTAGAAGGTGGTGGTAGATATGGTAGAAGATGGTGGTAGATGTGGTAGAAAGTGGTGCTAGATGTGGTAGAAAGACGTAGATGTGGTTGATAGAGATTTGATATAAAAGAATATTCACAGAAAGATGTAGATATTGTAGAAGGCGGTACTTGTAATAGAAGCAGGTAAATGTAATAGAAACAGGTAGATGTAATAAAGGTAGGTAGATGTAATAAGATAGATGTGGATGAAAAAGAAAGCAGATTTGACAGATCAAGGTATCAGTTTCACGCTGGGTCAGACAAAGTAGCATCGTTCCTGAAAGTGAAAACGGGGATCTGCCAAGACGATTGGCCACTGGACATTCTTAAGACACTGAGCATGAACATGCAAGTGGCAGTGGAATTGGAAACAGGTCGAAAGTCTGCAATATTGGTCATGATAGAAGCAAATAGAAGCAAATAGAAGCAAATAGAAGGACGGGTGTCTATGATAGGAATGTGTCTCTGGGACATCCGCGTGCAGACATGCTGGAGATCATCCAGTGCCTGGACACGTCTCTCTGAGGTTCGCGTCACGGTTATAAGTATCCGTAGGGAGGTCGTGCATAGCGGCGGTGCAAACCGCTCAACTACTGATTACCACTTATTACTACTGAAACGCTGTACTCCTGCATAAGGAGGTCTTTTTTTTATTTTTTGTCACTACCATCCTCACCACCATCCTCTCCATCATCATCACCATCATCCTCACCACCATCATCACCACCATCATCATCACCATCCTCACCACCATCACCACCATCATCACCACCATCATCACCACCCTCTCCATCATCATCATCACCATCATCCTCACCACGATCATCACCATCATCATCACCATCATCATCACCATCATCCTCACCACCATCATCACCATCATCATCATCATCATCACTATCATCGGTTCCAAATGTTGCTGTATGTAGCCGGGGCGCAGTGTTGGGGTGAGCGCCCAACATTGCTTAAATACCCCAATGGCTCGTGAATACATAACCTATGCAGCAAAAGTCCAACTCCTGGCCTTCACGTGGCGGAACTGTTTAAACTAACAGGAGAAGGGGCGACGGCGAGTATCTGGCGCCGGAAAATAACCAGTGTGCTCTAGATGTGTATACACATACATGCATGTGCAGACACGTGTGTGCGTGTGTACACATCTAAACTCGAGTGAGACCACAGTCTGCTCTAGCAAAGGAAAGGTGCTGAAGACGGAGGCAACCAGCCAGGAGGCGCACCACAGAAATCAGGATGCCACGCAATTACGCAAAATGGAATATGTCGACTATTGCTAAATGTTATGGTGCTCGCCCTGCTTTGGACCCCCAGGCAGGTGCAGTGCCGGGCCCTATGTCTCGAAAGGGTCCAACCCCAACTACTGGAGGTCCTTCTCAGATGTCCTGTGGAGCCAGGGAACATAAGAATAGAACAGCTGGCCATACTAAACAAAGACTTAAAATAATGCACTGGAATGCGGAGGGAGTCAACAACAAAAAAGCAGAATTAGAAAACATCCTGGACCAAGAAAAAGTAAGCATATGTTGCTTGCAAGAAACTTACCTCAACGAAAATATAGCCTTCAAAATCAGAGGCTACCAGTGTTACCGATCTGGTAGAAGGTGGTGTTGCATGTGGTAGAAGGTGGTGGTAGATGTGGTAGAAGGTCGTGGTAGATGTGGTAGAAGGTCGTGGTAGATGTGGTAGAAGGCTGTGGTAAATGTGGTAGAAGGAGTTTTTAGATGTGGCAGAAGGTTGTGGTAAATGTGATAGAAGGAGTTGTTAGATGTGGTAGAATGTGGTGTTGCATGTGGTAGAAGGTGGTGTTAGATGTGGTAGAAGGTGGTGGTAGAAGGTGGTGATAGATGTGGTAGAAGGTGGTCGTAGATGTGGTAGAAGGTGGTGGTTGATGTGTTAGAAGGTGGTAGTAGATGTGGTAGAAGGTGGTGGTAAATGTGGTAGAAGGTGGTGATAGATGTGGTAGAAGGTGGTGGTAGATGTGGTAGAAGGTGGTGGTATATGTGATAGAAGGTGGTGGTAAATGTGGTAGAAGGTGGTGGTAAATGTGGTAGAAGGTGGTAGTAGATGTGGTAGAAGGTGGTGTTAGATGTGGTAGAAAGTGGTGGTAAATGTGGTAGAAGGTAGTGGTAGATGTGGTAGAAGGTGGTGGTAAATGTGGTAGAAGGTGGTGGTAAATGTGGTAGAAGGTGGTGGTAGATGTGGCAGAAGGTGGTGGTAGATATGGTAGAAGGTGGTGGTAGATGTGGTAGAAGGTTGTGATAAATGTGATAGAAGGCTGTGGTAAATGTGGTAGAAGGAGTTGTTAGATATGGCAGAAGGTTGTAGTAAATGTGATAGAAGGAGTTGTTAGATGTTGTAGAAGGAGGTGTTGCATGTGGTTGAAGGAGTTGTTAGATGTGGTAGAAGGTTGTGATAGATGTGGTAGAAGGTGGTGGTAGATGTGGTAGAAGGTGGTGGTAGATGTGGTTGAATGTGGTGTTAGATGAGGTAGAAAGTGGTTGTAGATGTGTTAGAAGGTAGTGGTAGATGTGGTAGAAGGTGGTGGTAGATATGGTAGAAGGTGGTGGTAAATGTGGTAGAAGGTCTTGTTGATGTGGTAGAATGTGGTGGTAGATGGGTAGAAGGTAGTGGTAGATGTGGTAGAAGGTGGTGTAGATGTGGTAGAAGGTGGTGGTAGATGTGGTAGAAGGTGGTGGTAATTGTGGTAGAAGTTGGTGGTAGATGTGGTAGAAGGTGGTGGTAGATGTGGTAGAAGGTCGTGGTAGATATGGTAGAAGGTAGCGGTAGATGTGGTAGAAGGTGGTGGTAGATGTGGTAGAATGTTGTTTTGCATGTGGTAGAAGGTGGTGGTAGATGTGCTAGAAGGTGGTGGTAGATGTGGTAGAAGGTGGTGTTGTATGTGGTAGAAGGTGGTTGTAGTTGTAGTAGAAGATCGTGGTAGATGTGGTAGAAGGTGGTGATAGATGTGGTAGAAGGTGGTCGTAGATGTGGTAGAAGGTGGTGGTTGATGTGTTAGAAGGTGGTAGTAGATGTGGTAGAAGGTGGTGGTAAATGTGGTAGAAGGTGGTGATAGATGTGGTAGAAGGTGGTGGTAGATGTGGTAGAAGGTGGTGGTAGATGTGGTAGACGGTCGTGGTAGATGTTGTAGAAGGTGGTGGTAGATGTGGTAGAAGGTAGTGGTAGATGTGGTAGAAGGAGTTGTTAGATGTGGTAGAAGGTGGTGTTGCATGTTGTAGAAGGAGGTGGTAGATGTGGTAGAAGGTCGTGGTAGATGTGGTAGAAGGTCGTTGTAGATGTGGTAGAAGGTGGTGTTGCATGTGGTAGATGTGGTAGAAGTTGGTAGTAGATGTGGTAGATGTGGTAGAAGGTGGTGTTAGATGTGGTAGAAGGTGGTGGTAGATGTGATAGAAGGTGGTGGTAGATGTGGTAGAAGGTGGTGGTAGATGTGGTAGAAGGTGGTGGTAGATGTGGCAGAAGGTGGTGTTAGATGTGGTAGAAGGTGGTGTTAGATGTGGTAGAAGGTGGTGTTAGATGTGGTAGAAGGTGGTGTTGCATGTTGTAGAAGGTGGTGTTGCATGTGGTAGAAAGTAGTGGTAGATGTGGTAGAAGGTGGTAGTAGATGTGGTAGAAGGTGGTGGTAGATGTGGTAGAAGGTAGTGGTAGATGTTGTAGAAGGTGGTGTTGCATGTGGTAGAAGGTGGTGGTAAATGTGGTAGAAGGTGGTGGTAGATGTGGTAGAAGGTAGTGGTAAATGTGGTAGAAGGTGGTGGTAGATGTGGTAGACGGTGGTGGTAAATGTGGTAGAAGATGGTGGTAGATGTGGTAGAAGGTGGTGGTAGATGTGGTAGAAGGTGGTGGTATATGTGGTAGAAGGTGGTGGTAAATGTGGTAGAAGGTGGTGTTAGATGTGGTAGAAGGTGGTGGTAAATGTGTTAGAAGGTGGTGGTAGATGTGGTAGAAGGTAGTGGTAGATGTGGTAGAAGGTGGTTTTAAATGTGGTAGAAGGTGGTGGTAGATGTGGTAGAAGGTGGTGGTAGATGTGGTAGAAGGTAGTCGTAGATGTGGTAGAATGTGGTGGTAAATGTGGTAGAAGGTGGTGGTGGATGTGGTAGAAGCTGGTAGTAGATGTGGTAGAAGGTGGTGGTAGATATGGTAGAAGATGGTGGTAGATGTGGTAGAAAGTGGTGCTAGATGTGGTAGAAAGACGTAGATGTGGTTGATAGAGATTTGATATAAAAGAATATTCACAGAAAGATGTAGATATTGTAGAAGGCGGTACTTGTAATAGAAGCAGGTAAATGTAATAGAAACAGGTAGATGTAATAAAGGTAGGTAGATGTAATAAGATAGATGTGGATGAAAAAGAAAGCAGATTTGACAGATCAAGGTATCAGTTTCACGCTGGGTCAGACAAAGTAGCATCTTTCCTGAAAGTGAAAACGGGGATCTGCCAAGACGATTGGCCACTGGACATTCTTAAGACACTGAGCATGAACATGCAAGTGGCAGTGGAATTGGAAACAGGTTGAAAGTCTGCAATATTGGTCATGATAGAAGCAAATAGAAGCAAATAGAAGCAAATAGAAGGACGGGTGTCTATGATAGGAATGTGTCTCTGGGACATCCGCGTGCAGACATGCTGGAGATCATCCAGTGCCTGGACACATCTCTCTTGGACATCCGCGTGCCGACATGCTGGAGATCATCCAGTGCCTGGACACGTCTCTCTGAGGTTCGCGTCACGGTTATAAGTATCCGTAGGGAGGTCGTGCATAGCGGCGGTGCAAACCGCTCAACTACTGATTACCACTTATTACTACTGAAACGCTGTACTCCTGCATAAGGAGGTCTTTTTTTTATTTTTTGTCACTACCATCCTCACCACCATCCTCTCCATCATCATCACCATCATCCTCACCACCATCATCATCACCATCCTCACCACCATCACCACCATCATCACCACCATCATCACCACCCTCTCCATCATCATCACCATCATCCTCACCACGATCATCACCATCATCATCACCATCATCATCACCATCATCCTCACCACCATCATCATCATCATCATCACTATCATCGGTTCCAAATGTTGCTGTATGTAGCCGGGGCGCAGTGTTGGGGTGAGCGCCCAACATTGCTTAAATACCCCAATGGCTCGTGAATACATAACCTATGCAGCAAAAGTCCAACTCCTGGCCTTCACGTGGCGGAACTGTTTAAACTAACAGGAGAAGGGGCGACGGCGAGTATCTGGCGCCGGAAAATAACCAGTGTGCTCTAGATGTGTATACACATACATGCATGTGCAGACACGTGTGTGCGTGTGTACACATCTAAACTCGAGTGAGACCACAGTCTGCTCTAGCAAAGGAAAGGTGCTGAAGACGGAGGCAACCAGCCAGGAGGCGCACCACAGAAATCAGGATGCCACGCAATTACGCAAAATGGAATATGTCGACTATTGCTAAATGTTATGGTGCTAGGCCCTGCTTTGGACCCCCAGGCAGGTGCAGTGCCGGGCCCTATGTCTCGAAAGGGTCCAACCCCAACTACTGGAGGTCCTTCTCAGATGTCCTGTGGAGCCAGGGAACATAAGAATAGAACAGCTGGCCATACTAAACAAAGACTTAAAATAATGCACTGGAATGCGGAGGGAGTCAACAACAAAAAAGCAGAATTAGAAAACATCCTGGACCAAGAAAAAGTAAGCATATGTTGCTTGCAAGAAACTTACCTCAACGAAAATATAGCCTTCAAAATCAGAGGCTACCAGTGTTACCGATCTGGTGGGATACTTACCCTTGTAAAAAAATAACATCACTGCTTCCCAAATCGAAGTCTATATGGAAGGGGCTGAGTATCAGACACTTAAACTTAAAACAGGCTATACAGACCTACATCTGATCAATTACTACTGTTCAAGTGACCGCCCACAGGCACTGGACACATTACCATTAACAGAAAAAATGATTGTGTGTGGCGATTTCAACAGCCACTCGCAGAGTTGGGGCTATGATCACATGGACCAGAGAGGAGAGAGACTGGAAGACTGGCAGGATGAGAATAGATTCATCTTGGTTAACAAGCCGTCCGACCCACATACTTTCTACTCGAGATCATGGCACTCTACAACTACACCTGACCTGGCTTTTCATTCACCAGACCTGGAGTGGAACATTACACGAATTGTTGGGAAACAACTTGGTGGCAGCGACCATCGACCAGTCTTTCTAACTGTAGAAAATGAGCTTGTAAGTGAAAGCAGCACCCTCTCGAGGTGGAACTACAAGAAAGCAGACTGGGCAATGTACAAGAATCGCACCAGCATACTGGTTAGAAACCTGAACACTGAGAAAGACATAAATGAAGTAGTTGAAGAGTTTGGAAAATGCATACTACAGGCAGCGCGAGAAACAGTACCAAGAGGAGCCCGTAAACAATATAAACCCTACTGGAGTAGTGAACTGGAACAGTTGCATAATGATGTGGAAGTATGTAGAAAGCAAGCAGAGGTCACACCCAGCCAAGAGCACCACAATAAATTCCAGCATGCAAAAGCCAAATTTCAAAGGGCCAAGCTGCAGGCTAGACGGAAAAGCTGGCAGGAAAAAACAGTCTCTGAACTTTGAAAGAGACACAAGGAAATGGTGGAAGCTAATAAAACAACTTAACGATGAGGGCACAGGGAGAAACTCAAAAATTGCACTACATAAAGATGGAAACATCTTAACAAGAAAGCAAGCAGCTGACCATTTTGCGGACTCATTCGCACAAGATAATAATATCAAAATTAGTCAAGAGAAACAACAAGAGATTCGAGAGAAACGGCAACATACAGGACAGAAGGAAATAGTACATGAGGTTCTGGAGGCACCCATCACAATCAGCGAACTGGAGCTAGCCATATCAAAACTGAAAATGAAAAAGTCACCAGGAGCTGATGGTATCTCCAATGAAATGATCAGGAACCTAGGAACAGAGGCCAAAGCAAAGCTGTTGCAGATCTTCAATAACAGTTGGACCTTAGGCAGTGTTCTACAAGCCTGGAGAGAAGCAATAATGATACCCCTCCTAAAATCAGGGAAATATAGTTAGTTCCATTGCCTCTAGCTACAGACCAATTAGCCTCACCAGCTGTCTCTGCAAAACACTGGAGCGCATCATCAATCACAGACTGCAGTGGTACATTGAAAGTAAAAACATCCTTGTGCCACAGCAGGCTGGCTTTAGGCAGTGCTACTCTACGGAAGATCAGACAACCTACCTCTCTCAAGAAATTGAGGATGCATTCCAAGAGAAGAAGCTGGTGCTTGCGGCATGGATAGATTTGAAGAAAGCCTTTGACAAAGTCTGGAAAGAAGGTCTGTGGAATAAACTGAGAAACTGCAAAGTCAATGGAAAAATGTACAAATGGGTGAAAGCATACTTGCACAACAGAAGAGCCCGAGTACAGATAGACGGACTAAAGAGCAAGAAAGTACTAATGCGTCATGGTGTTCCCCAGGGCGGAGTCTTGTCCCCCACACTCTTTCTAATCTTCATCAATGATCTCGTTGTTAACCTACCGCATGGAATTAAAGCCGCAATGTACGCCGATGACCTGGTTCTATGGAGCACAAATGAACATGCATCAGTGGCCACCAGATTACTACAAAGAGCTGTAGATACATTTGTTGCATGGGCAAATAGATGGTGTGTCAGCATAAACACTGACAAGTGCAGCACCACCCTATTTACCCTCTCTCCAAAACAAAAGGCAGGGACCATCCAGATAAATGGAACACCCCTAAGAGAAGATAAAGAACCAACATACCTTGGAGTAACATTTGATGGCAGGCTGACATGGAGAAAGCACATCACCACAGCAGTAGCAAAAGTCAGAAGGGAAATAGCCATCCTGAGAAAGCTAAGTGGAACCACATGGGGAGCCAGTGGGAAAATACTTAGCAAAGTCTATCAACAGAGCATACGACCACACCTGGAATACGGGTCAACTGCGTGGTGTTCGGCATCAAAAACCACACTACAAGAGCTGGACAAAGTGCAAAATCAAGCACTTAGAGTCACCACAGGAGGGATGAGATCAACCCCTATAGTGGAAATGGAGAAGATGGGGAGGACACAAGCACTGAGTGAGCGCAGAGATACGAAAACGCTAATACAAGCAGAAAAGTTCCTCAGCTTGCCAGGCCACACTATGAAGAACAGATTTGAAAACCTAGCTATGGGGCGGTTGAAAAGAAGTAGTTTTATCCACCAGGCCAAACGACTCTGCAGAGAAACCACCGATCTGCCCACAGTTGGTATCCCCCTAACAACTATTCCAGAGCGAACTCTATGGAAAGATGAGCATAGACTATCATTACAAATCCAGACAAAAGTGAGAGGAATATTTGACAAGGAAGAACAGAACAGTGTGCAGCGCAGAACAGCCACTCCCAGCTTCCTTGATGAAGAATACCCACAGGACCTCTGGATCCGAGTCTACACAGATGGGTCGGCACAAAATGCTGTTCGAAATGGAGGAGCGGGAGTGTACAGAATACCCAAATAATACCAGGGACACAGCTAGAGTACCGACAGGAAAGTACTGCCATAACTACGATGCTGAAATTGGGGCAATCAAGATAGCAACAGAGAAATTACTAAATACCAGCAATGGTACACAACCTGTGGTACTATTGACAGATGCAAAATCAGTACTCGAGGCGCTCCTGTCTGGGAAATTGCCAGTACTAAGGACACTACTTTCTGAACTTAGCAGTCAGCATAAGGTCATCATACAGTCCCATTGTGGAGTACCCGGAAACGACAGAGCTGATCAATTGGCTAAGGAAGGAGCCAAAGAAGAACAGCGTGATGTGCCCGTTACATACCACCAAAAGAAAAGAATGATCAAATCAGTCAGAAAAACACCAAAACCTGCTCAAGATGACTACCACGTTATGGATAGACCAGAACAAGTCATTATTCTGCGCCTCAGAACAGGGCACAATAGATTACGCAACCACATGTATACAAAATTCAAGATTGGTGGAACAGCCATGTGCACATGTGGATTGGCGTCGCAGACAGCAGAGCACATACTTCAAGACTGCCCAAAATATAACATATCTAGGCAAACCTTCTGGCCTAGAGAGACGACAGTGGAAGATAAACTCTATGGACCGCTGTGTGAACTGAAAAATACAGTTCAATTCATACAAGAGACAGCATTGCAGTTATAGACATATTTCAAGCGAACGAAAAAAGAAGAAGAAGAATCACCATCATCATCATCACCATCATCACCATCATCATCATCATCACCATCATCATCACCATCATCATCATCACCATCATTATCATCACCACCATCATCATCACCATCATCACCACCACCACCATCATCATCATCATCATCATCACCATCATCATCACCATCTTCATCACCATCATCATCACCATCATCATCATCATCACCATCTTCATCACCATCATCATCACCATCATTATCATCACCATCTTCATCACCATCCTCACCACCATCCTCACCATCATCATCACCATCATCACCATCATCATCACCATCATCATCATCACCATCCTCACCATCCTCACCATCATCACCATCCTCACCATCACCACCATCCTCACCATCACCCGCACCATCACCACCATCATCATCATCATCATCATCATCATCATCATCATCATCATCATCATCATCATCATCATCATCATCATCATCATAATCATCATCATCATCATCATCATCATCATCATCATCATCATCATCATCATCATCATCATCATCACCATCATCATCATCATCATCATCATCATCACCATCATCATCACCACCATCCTCATCACCATCCTCATCACCATCCTCATCACCGTCATCATCACCATCATCATCACCATCATCATCATCACCATCCTCACCACCATCATCACTACCATCATCATCACCATCATCATCACCACCATCATCACCATCACCATCATTATCATCATCATCATCATCATCATCATCATCATCATCATCACCATAATCATCATCATCAATATCATCATCACCATCATCATCATCACCATCCTCACCACCATCATCACCATCCTCACCATCATCATCACCATCCTCATCATCATCATCATCATCATCATCATCATCATCATCATCATCATCATCATCATCATCATCATCATCATCATCATCACCACCACAACCACCACCATCATCACCATCATCGTCATCATCATCATCACCATCATCATCATCATCATCGTCATCATCATCATCACCATCATCATTATCATCACCATCATCACCATCATCACCATCATCACCATCATCACCATCCTCACCATCATCATCACCATCCTCATCATCATCATCATCATCATCATCATCATCATCATCATCATCATCATCACCACCATCATCATCATCATCACCATCATCGTCATCATCATCATCATCACCATCATCACCATCCTCACCATCATCATCACCATCCTCATCATCATCATCATCATCATCATCACCATCATCACCATCATCACCATCATCACCATCCTCACCATCATCATCACCATCCTCATCATCATCATCATCATCATCATCATCATCACCATCCTCATCACCATCATCATCATCACCATCACCACCATCATCATCCTCACCATCATCATCACCATAATCATCACCATCCTCACCATCATCATGACCATCATCATCACCACCATCCTCACCTTTATCATCACCATCATCCTCACAATCATCATCACCACCATCCTCAGCATCATCATCACCATCATCATCACCACCATCCTCACCATCATCATCACCACCATCATCATCACCATAATCATCACCATCCTCACCATCATCATCACCACCATCACCACCATCCTCACCATCACCATCACCACCATCATCACCATCCTCACCACCATCATCACCATCATCACCATCATTACCATCATCATCACCATCATCATCACTGTCGGATACGTCGAGATTGATGGCTCAACCCCAAAGAAAGAAAGGATGCAAAATCCTTTCCCCCAATGTGATCCTGCCCGTTTAATTAATTTAGCTGTACTGACTCAATTGTTTGAGACCAGAAATAGAGTTTTAGAGAACCAAGGAATACTTTCAGGAAATAATTGAAAAAGTTGTATTCCCTTTTATACCCAAAATATCCTTTAAGTGGTTCCTTGCCTCTCCTCTACCAACTAATTAATTCTATCTCGGGTAGTTTAAAACAATTTGATTATGACAAGTAAAAATGCTATCAATACATGACATGACCTCATTTTTTAATGATTTAATAAACACAAACATGGATTTTGTAAATTGCATTCAAAATTACAATTTCCCGTCATAAAATAAGGACATATACATATAATGGTAATTATACAGAATTGATGTGCCAATTATAATGTGTATAATAACATCTATATTTTTTTCCAGTACTGCTAATCTTTTACTGGACTGGATAATCAAAAAAAAAAAAAAAGAACTGTCTACACTCAGGGTTCTCCACTTCCAGCTTTGGGAATCCCTCTGGCTATCAATTAATTGCTGTATATTCTGTAGTCTTAGTGTTCCAGGTCTGAGTAGAACATTATAAGTTGGCTCTTGGTTTTCTTTCCAATTCTAGCAGGTAAATGTTTAAATACAGATTATGAGACAAATGGAAGGTTTGCAGGTAGATAAGTTTCTGCACTTTTCTATCAAGTGCAGCACTCAACAAAGTGCTCACTCAACAGGTGCTGCATTCAATATTCACCAAGTCGGGCCTGGATCTACATGAGTATGACCACTACCTCATTTCAATGAAATGCTCAAATCACCACATGTAAACAACAAGATGTAAGGACCAGAATCGGCTTGTTTCCAAATCTATTGGCTGATGAGTTTCGGTCCTGCTATTCTCACTATAATAAACTTTCTAAAGCTCCCCCGATGTGTCTCCACCTTGCCGTGGTGGGGGAGCTTGCGTGTCCCTTTGACCCCATTTGCTGCCGATGGACGAAAACTACATATCGGACAGCTTATGGGATAGGGGCCCTACTAAGAGAGACACAACCTGCTGCTCTGCAGGTAGACTGAGGATAGCAGTCAAAAGATTAAATCAGGCGCACGAAAGCAGAAATTCTTGGTCCGGACAATACCCTAAGGCTCTCTGTCGAGAATTTAGGCTGAACGCCTCTAAGCCACAAACCCTCGGATGTGAGAGCCGGGCCGATACCCACCTACCAAAACTAGAGGTGAGATACTGAGCACGCTTCATGCCCAGTCCTGATATTTGTTCGAAGGCTCTCAGCTGGGGAATATGAGGGATTCCCGGATGAGAGGGCCTGGCCGTTTCTCGTTCAATGCTGCGCGGAAGTAAGGTGCTGAGCCGGCAGCACATGTAGCCTACCTCGTGAGCGAGTACTAAAATGCAAAAAATGCCCCAGTCGAGTGAAATGGTTACGAAAACTGTCTGTATCTGACTCATAGAGAGTGTAGACAAAAGTGAAAAAAACGTCTCAATAACACGAAATGGAACGCACGGCTAGCGAATCCATTGCGTGGTCCGAGGTCAAAAGCAAAAGCTTACAGAGTGGATGTCGCCCGCAGTCTGACCGTTCCGGGTGTGTGCTTGAGCGACCAGTGGCAAGCGAGATGCCCAACACATGGAAGTGAGGAACTAAAGCAGCCATGAGCATTACGTGGCAACACCTCGGGTGAGTCCTCTGCAATTATGGAAGTCTCCTTGGATAGCGAGGGAATGCCCATTGTCTGCCCCTGCCTACCCTTGAGGGTCGACCGCGATGTCGCTGATCTTCTATCTTGACCAGCTGAGATGTGGGCGACATCACAGCAATAAGTCTAACGTGCCTCGAAACCCAAGGAAGGCTAACCTCATTAAAAAATGCCCGCCGAAGTCGGAAGTGCCGGCCTACGGGTGGCAAACTTTAAAATTGGCACTACGCATTTACGTCCGAGTGAAATGTCTCGTTCGAATGTCTCTCGTGCTAGGAACAGCTCTGACTACCTAGTTTCCGAATGCCGCTCTTGTTCGGAACAACTCTGACTAGGTAGTTTTCCGAATGTCTATCGTGCCTGGAACAGCTCTGACGGGCGCAACGACAAGCACATGTTCGAAAACTCGCTGAGTGGATAACGTCTGCAGACCTGTCTGGTTTGTGCGGGAACGGCTCGGGGCGAACGAAATGCTCAATATATTGAAGTGAGGAATTAAAGCAGCCATGAGCAGGACGTGACGATTCCCTCGGTGTGCCCAGCACCAGAGCGTTATGTGTTGGCTCTGCAATTATGGAAGCCACCCAGGATGGCGGAAAATGCTATGGACTGTCCCTGCCTTCATTTGAGGGATGACCGTGCTGTCTTCGACTGTTCCAACTTGACCAGCTGGGAGTTGGACAGTACCACAAAAGTGAGAGTCACCCAGGAATGCTAACCTGGTCAAAAATGCACGCTAAAAGTCGGATGTGTTGGCCTAAG